>JAJJWW010012149.1:0-417740 GCA_023531295.1 Papaver armeniacum
AATCAAACCTTTGGTTGTTGATTGAAATTGATTGATCCTTGAATATTGGTCTTTGGTACCATTCAAGTGTTTTCTCTTGTATTCAATTAGACTCGTAGATTTCTATTTGCTTGAGTAAGTATTGAATCGAGAAAGTAAGATATAACTCTTTGATATACTTTTATTAAGATTGAGTCTGACTATCTAGTTGATTCTCTTAAAAGTATATTGGAGTTAGTCCATACAGATTGTAAGCGAAATATTGGGTGTGGTTGTTGTACCCCCGCTTTTTCAATTGGTATCAGAGCAGGAAAACACGTTTAAAGACCTTACAAGTCTGTATTTGTAGCGATGTGACTCTATGGACAGGAATTCTATCTCCACAAACGTACCACCAGTCTTCGATGGCTGAAACTACTTATGGTGGAAAATTGTTATGCGTGCTTTTCTTCAATCTCGTAATTTTCAAACATGGGTACGTGTTTTTAATGGATATGATCCTCCGGTTAATACAAAAGGCGATGTATATATACCGAAGGATATTGGTAGATATATTCCAGAAGAAATTCTTGCTGCAAAGCAAAATTTTGACGGCTTGAATGTTATCATACATGCCATTACCCCAGATCTTCAGAACCATGTGACTACGTGCACTAAGTCTAAAGAAGCTTGGGATATCTTATAAACCGTATTTGAAGGAAATTCCAGTGAGAAAGAAGCTAGGCTTCATAACCTAAATTCTGATTGGGAAAACCTTCATATCACGGATGAAGAAACATTGGATGAGTTTAATCACAAAGTGTCTGAAATTATTAATGCATCTTTTGCATTGGTAAGACCATTCCTGAAAAGGACATTGTGATGAAAATTCAGAGATCGCTGCCATCTAGATACGATTCTAAGAAGCATGCCATCATTGAAGGAAATAACCTTGATACTCTTTCCAGAAACACTCGTATTTGGAAAGTTAAAAATTCTTGATCAAAATTTTGTCAGAACATCTGCATTCAATGCTGTTTGCAACATGAGAGAAGCCTCTACCTTGTCTTGGGCTGATGAATGTTATTCCAATGATGTTGATTTTGATAAATCGCTGATAACAGAAAGGATCAAAGAATTTGTAAAAATGAGCAATAGATGTGATAAATGTCTTCCTCAGTTTTTGCTTCAGATGATTCAAAAGATGGAAAATCCTTCCTAGTTGTCAACGTCGTGGATACATCCGATGAATGTAATGGACCTTCAACTCTTTCAGCAGAAACATCCACCTACTCAATTTCTGATTCGGAACTTGAGTCTGACACAGAGATTTTTGAATTCCTGAATAAAGAGGTTCTTTAAGAAAACCTTCAATTAAAAGCTTATATGAAGAAACTTGAATCATTAATCTCGGTGAAAAATCTTGAGATAGATTTTCTTAATGACAAACCCACCAGAACCATAGATTTGAAGGAAAAAGAGATTAATACTCTTAAGGATGATCTGCAGAGATTATCCGGGAAGTTCGACAACCCCAGTAAAAGAATGTTATTTGGTCAGAAATCCTTTGGAAACACAAATGTTTGAGGAATCAAAAGCAAAACTGCAGGCATAATCAACCCCATTGTTCCTATTGATCATGAAAGAATGAAGGTTGATGTTTGTAATAAACAGAAGGCAACTCAACAAGACAAAGAATCTTTATTAATTTGTTCATTTTGTGGAAATTCAAATCATGTTCAAAGTACGTGTTAGAGATTCAAAAGGAACAACAAAAGAATTGCCAAACTTCAAGAGAACATTCAAATGATGAATTTGGATAGTCAATGTGGTTTCCCTAAAACCAGTGCTTCCAGAGTCAGAAAAGGTAAGAAATCTGTTTATACAAACCTTGGTAAACCACTATGTGGTGAAAGAGGGAGAATTTGGCTCACGTCATCCTTTGTCTAATACCAAAGTGACATTCGCATCCTCATCTTTAACTTGAGAAAATGAGGGTTGCTTCTATGTGGCTCAAGTGGTGTATTTATACGTTCTTCTTATTTTTGTTAAGAAAATATTCTGCTAATGTTATAGATAATGGATCATTAAACCACGTAAGACTTGTTTTATATTATTATAGGGTTTGGGCGTTCATAAGTCTATTTATAATCATTTGTAGTCTTCTAGTTACCTAAAAGATACAGTTTCATGGCTCCTGTAACTAGAGGCACCACAAGTAGGGATGCAGTCGAAGCAGTTAATGTGTATCTGTGTAAAGGGATCTCTTCCTCAAGGGTGAAGAAAGTGAAAGCTACAAATAATGGAGAAGGTTCTTTCTCTAACTGTCTCTTGTTTGTCTATCATCTTGATAATAACTTCCGAGGCTTGGTGAAAGATTTCATCAACAAAAAAAAATGATTTAAAATCTCAAATTGTTTCGTCTTTAGAAAAGATAACTCACTATGAACAAATGTTGTCTCTAACATAGAACACCTTACGTGAGATAAAAAGATAACTCACTGAGTTGACTGATGTTTCTGAAGATTTAGAGGAATTGAACGATCCCATAATCAATGGGTTTTTCAATAATGAGAAGGAATTCTTGGTAGATGCTCAGAGAAAGCTCTACAACATCTAGTAAATCTTCTGATGAGAATTTTATTTTCTTGTTTTATTTAGAAGAATAACTAGAGTTTGGAATAGCCATTATTGTGATTACACATAGCTATGTCTAACGAATTCATCTTCATATTTTTAGGTTTATTGGTTTAAATTCTAAAATTGTGTGGAAGATGATTTGTGTAGTATTAATCTTTTTGGTTTTATATATTTCAATTTGTTATGGGATATGTGTGTTTGCGTCCGTGAACTATGATTGTCCCATACCTTGTCAAAAGTTAAGTCTTTCATATGTCGATATGCATGTATTGATAAAAGAATGAATGAACTTTTGACATTACAGTTTTAAGCCTATTGTATGTCATTATACAAATATTGATGGAAGATAGGATGAACTTTTGTTTACGAGGATTATGTCTATTGTATGTCATTGTGCAAATAGTGATGGAAAATAGAATGAATCCTTGTTTATTCCGCAGTATTGATCTTCCCCGATCCATATTTTTATGTATATACAGTGCGGCTCTGTAAGTTCTCTTATGTTGAACATTTCCGATTAAATTAATCATGGGTTTTCTTGTGGTTAATTTGGTTGAGTATTTTTGGATTCAAATTCATATTCGTATGTGATTTGTTATTTCCAAATAAATCCTTCTTTTCTTGTGAAAATAAGGTCGCTCTTGTTGTTCTTTCGGGAATGACATTTTATGGGTGAGAGTTCTTAATTGAACTTGTGCTTAATTGCCAAATATTTTTGGGGAGTGCGGCTGTGGAATATTATAGGGTTATCTTGTATCTTTATAAACTCCATGATGAAAGCATTTAGCTTGGGCTATATAATTGCATCTAAAAAGTTGAATGTGCTTGCTTTTGGTCATGAAATGTCTCTATGGAAATTTCATTAGGATCCCACTAGTTTTAGTACCTTTGACAATTTTATTGACAAAAAGGGGAGAATTAATGTGTAGCTCACACTACAAATACATATGTTTTTCGGATCATTATGTAAGGGGGAGTAATACATATCACCATAGTATTGTTGTCGAAGTTGTGATACAATTGAACTTTGATGTTGTGTAATAATACTATGACACTATGTAATAATGATTGAGAATTCTTGTTTTCGCATTGTTATGGCTACAGATTTTCAACAACGATGATACTAAACTTACAACCTTTGGGATAATTGGAGTACTTGGAAGTGACGAAGATTTCGAGTAATGTTGAAGAACTAAGAAGATCAGGCATGTGGAAGAGAAGCTACAAAAGTTTATATTTATTTTTGTATTCCATATGTATTGATAGTTTTGTCACTAAAATTGACAAAGGGGGAGATTGTTAGAGCACTGCTCGGTCGAAATCGCATGCGTTGCTATCTCAAGGATGTTTGCCAATGCTAGTGATCAAAACTATAAGTCTTGATTTCTAGTCTACTTATTGCTAAGTCTCGGACTAGGATAGAAAGTTTAGTTGAGCTCCATACTCCATGGCGATCATCATACAAAGACGAAGAACTACTCAAGGAACTGGTGAAACTTCATCGACTAAAAGGTATGTGGAGACTTGAACTTATCTATCACTCAAAAGTCTATTTAACCTATCTCGTATCTTGAGACAAAAGTCGTATTGCTATATAGACTTTGATTATACACATTTGGTATTTCGAGCCGAGTTTATCTCGCATATCTATTTATCGAAATATGTGTTGTTAAGCTTTTCCTTTGGCCAAGTTCATCTTTACTAGTGACGAAAGTCATATTAAGTTTCAATTACTTGAAAATTGCTTTGACAAAAAATGGTTTGTGAATAACAACTATATAACGTCATCTAAGAATGTTTCAATGATTGAAATGAGAGTTTAGAATATATAACCATTGTTGGATATAAACATTGTGTGATAAGTGATAACTCATACGTGTGTATGTCCTAATTCCTTGAACTAAAATATGCGTACTTTGCTGCTCAGGAAAACCGGAACTAAAGTCCGTGTACCAGTAGGCACACCATCGGAAGTTCACGTCCCGTGAAAATCTGTTAGAGTTTGTGAACTGAAAACAAACTTATTCCGGGTACTTAAGTCCGCTTACCAGTACGCGTACTTAGGTTGGTTATTTTCTAAAAACGATTATTCGTGAACTTAAACTTATATAAACTAAGGAATGCATATTTGCAAACCGTGGCTATAAAGTTCATGAATCGATTCGAGTGAATCAAATCGTTTGTGCTTCGATTGTTTCTTGTATACTTCTATAAGATCTAAGCAATTGAACAACTCTCTAACTAGTTCATTTGAGTCATTTGAACTAGTTATGGTAAAGAAGAATATGGTTGATATGAAAGTGCTCATATGGCTAACCATTTGGTTAACTATTATTAAACCAACTAAGTGTACATGTTAGGGTATGGTTACATAAACCTAAATAAACGTGCATTTCATTTGTGTGTAACAAGCTAAGTTTTGATCTAACAGTTGAAAGATATTAGCTTGAATCTAATCAGGTTTTCATCTAACGGTGAATATTGAATGCTTTGTTACCAAGGTAACTTAGATTGCAAACCCTGATTTGAAAGACTATACAAAGGAGAACTCCAGCAACTAGGAAACATAATCCCCACACCTCCTGTATGATAATATTTGTATAAGCTAGAGTCGATTCTCCTTAACCTTAGGTTTCTACCAAGACCCTGTAGGTTAACGACTTGAAGACTTCATTGGGATTGTGAAGATAGACCCAACTATTTTCTTTGTAGTTGCGTGATCTAATCTTGCTGTTTTTATCGTACTAAGTACAAGCGTAAGATTGGCTTGAGATTGATTTCTCCGATAGGAAAGATATAAAAGAAGTCACAAACATCTTCGTCTCATCGTTTGTGATTCCGTAATATCTTCTTTCACTAGTCGATTAAGATTGTTGTGAGGTGATTGATAATTCTAGGATGTTCTTCGGGAATATAAGTCCGCGTTATCAAATACCCTTTGAGCAAATTCCAGGATACTATATAAAAAGTCTCCACTACTTGCAAATTTATGAACAAACCCAAGTTCTATCATTCCTGGATCAAACAAAATACAATCACAATAGTGTGACATGCTTACAAATAGATTTCTACAATAGCAACTGTGACCATGTTTAACTAATATAAACACTGCTGAGTATGCAAATCTGGAATACAATTGGCACCCATGTTGACAAATAAGCTCATAAGAAGATTTCTCATCGTATTCATTCATTAAATCAGACTTATCAAACTCTCTTCCTCTGTCAAATATCATTCGAGTATAACTAGCAGTAGATGCAACATTACCAATAGAAGTAGTCTGAGTTAAGTGAGCAAAGGGGTACAACCTGATAAAATTGATGAAGTAGGATGGTATTTGATGTAGGTAATTATCTGTAATAAACTTCTACCCTTCAAACTGTCTAAATGAATATTTAGAATTATGATTTAGTTTGTTGAAGTCCTTCACACCATTGTTAGTACCTTGAGAATCCTTGACAACATTGAGAAAATTATGTTCAGAATTGAAAGGTTTTCCCTCCTGGTAGTCGAGAAACGTCAAATTCCCTTTGTAGTTCTGAACTTCATTCACAACACTAGATCCCTCAACACCAGAAAAATCAATTATTGGTAATAATTCATGGTAGCGCAAATTGATGTCAATTGATCAGCTGACATCGTCTTCAAGGAAGAGAGGAGTTCAGTTTCAAACTCATTCATGGTAGCGCAGTCTCATAATCGACTGCTCTGATACCAATTGTAGTGATCTACACTACAAATGAGCACATAAACAAGTCATGATCTCTAAGGATAGAGATGGATTGGGGAGAACAGAAGGTTTTAGAGAGAAAAGATAGTTTTTGATTATTATTCTTTATACCAGAAGAAGGATCCAAAGTACATACTTATACCCATACACACAAGGAAAGCGTGCACATCATGTGTGTTTGGCACAGACTCAATTAACAGCTAAACAACATTATAAAAACAACAATAATTAAGATAACTAAAAGGTGCCTTAATCCACTGGAGGTGCCCTTAAATAATCAGCATGAAGAGGTTCATGACACAGGAAAAAGATCTCAATATAGTTTCAAATTCTAATGAGTGAAAGTTTATTTGCGTATGTAACTTTTGTGGTGCTCATTTTCGTTCTGGAAAATGCAGAAACTAATGCTATGGCTCCAGATTTCAGCAAAGCGAGGACTTCTGCTGCTTCTGTTTTCAGAATTTTATATAGCAAACGAAAGATTGATTCAAGCAATAACACGGGTATAACAATTGACAATGTGAGAGGTGATATTGATTTCAATAACGTCAACTTTAGATACCCGGCACGTCCCAATGTACAAATCTTCACAAGCTTATGCTTGAACATCCCAGCTGGAAAGGTACGTAATATTGTTCTTTCATCTGGATATATATACCATATTGAAATTTGTTTTGCAGTGTTACTGAGTAATGATGTTTCTACATTTTTGCCAGACTGTTGCTCTTATCGGAGAGAGTGGCTGTGGTAAATCAACAATGATCAACCTACTACAAAGATTCTACGATAGTGAGTCAGGTAGTATAATGTTATATGGAGTGGAAATACAAGAATTTTAGATAAATTGGGTGCGGCAAAAAATGGGAGTAGTAATTCAAGAACCTGTATACTTTAATGGCACAATCAAAGAAAACGTCGTGTATGGAAAACAAGGAATAGCATCTGAAGATGAGATTATTGCAGCAACAAATACATCCAATGCGCACAAGTTCATATCATCATTGCCGAATGGATATGACACTTTAGTTGGGGAGAGAGGGATTCAATTATCTGGCGGCCAAAAACAACGCATAGCTATAGCTTTTTTTTGAGAAGAAAGGTTAAACTTGTATTGAAGAAAAAGAAAAATACATAAAGAAAAAGCACATGGAAGTGCTACAAAGAGCTGAGGAGAAATCTCCAACAACAAAACAAGAGAAAAACTACAAAGCATAACTGTTGACAAGCTAAACCAAAAGTCTAACAAGCAAAAAAAAAAAAGCACAACACTCTACAAACATTTTAAAGGTAATTCTTCGACATCATTTCTTCTTATTTATCGATTTTCTATGACCTCTGCCAAGCTTGTCATGATAGGCTCATCCTTCCAGCCTAGTTTAGCAAGCTCCTTCTCCTTCCTAGAATTCTGAAAAATTTCATTCACACTATCAATGATGTTCCTATTTGGTTGTTTTCCGCTAGGATCTCCAATCAAAACAGAAATTTTTTCAAACCATTGATCTTCAAGGGTTTTTCCCTGCACTTCTCTTGAAGAGACCAATGTTAAGAAACATAGGGTTGTCATCCTAGAGTGGATATATTCCATCTTTACTCCAAAGATACGTGATGTGATTTTTAAAGTTGTAGTAAAGTGGTAAATAAGATGTCGTTCCTCTCAGACTTGTAAAGATTTAGTTTCAGAAAACTCTAAAAACAAAGAAAATATATACACAAGTTTTGTCACAAATATCGAGAGAACTGGGACTTCGGATTCCACCGTAAAATTCATTCATGCGATTCATATATTTATTCTAGACAATTATAGCTCAAATAATAATAAAATATTGACTCTATGTTTTGCCAAGGTAGATTTTTGAAAAGCAACGACTGTATATCTAAAGCATGGGATATCAAAAGACTTAATCTAAGTATAACGCATCAATTGAAATCACAACCATCCAATAAAAACCATAAAACAATAAACAATCCATGCAAAAAGTCATGAAAGAATTAAATATAATTACCACACGTATGAAATATGGCTTCCTCCGTCATCCCAGTGTTGGGGTTTAGCTCCTCATATCAAAAACACGCTCAAAATAATAACGCATGGCTGAATAGGTGTTTTATTGAAGAGAAATCGAGTTTGTAACATGATATAATTGTTCTGAACTCACGATTACAAAGAAACCTAAAGAGCCGTTGCAAACTAATAATAATTGTTGGAAAATTGTTGCAAAGCTGTTGAGTTTGAAAGTTTAGGTCACGGTTTCTGCGATTTGGTTTTGAGTCTTTGTTGTCATGTTCTTCTTCAACCTCTCGCCTGCTGATGATGATCGTCTCTGCAATTCCTCCAAACCCTCCGACTTCACCTCTATCCGGTCCCCCAAGGTCTCGACCGCCCACCTTGGAACTTCCTGCAGCTTATATATACACACAGGCCCCCAAAATCCCGAGAAATCTTCATATATCTTTTTTTTTCTTCACGGCCAAGACACGGGACTGGCTATATCTTCTCTTCTTTACGCCCTGAGTTACTCCAAACTTCCCATATTTGATATGTACGAATCTTAGGAGAATATAGACTCTGTTTCACACGTAACTTCCCTAAATATTTCACCGAGAGAACCCGTGAATACTCTCATCCCCTGTTTTATCGAGATATACATGAATGCTTATTTTTCTTGAACCAAAGCCAACTACCATCCCCGACTAACCTCGACTTATCCAAATCCGATCAACTCCGGGCTTGAATCTCTCACGAACAGGCCTATAATCACTACCCAAAATCTGCAACCGGATTTGTTGATTTTCCTTAAAAATACATTAGAACGTGGAGAAGAAGATGATAGCCCATATCCAACACGCTGGGTGCCTTTGGTAAATGTCTGTGGATGCCCTAGGGTTACCCCTTATCATCTGGGTGCCCCTTATCCAAATTAGGGGTCCGAATAGTAATTTTCTCCCACGAGCGCAAAAACCACTTTTCGAGCCAATTTCGCCGCAAAAGCTTATTTCTCCAAAAACACCTACAATGACACAAAAAGCCATAATAAATACAAAATCGAGCACTAACAAAATATACAATTGAGATTAAATCAGACACAAAAATGTGTCTATCAAATACCCCCAAACTTATTATTTGCTCGTCCTCGAGAAAATAAAATCTAGAAAATAAAATCCTAACTCACTGTCGCAGGCATCGTCGATTGCATTTAGCGTATGCAATAAGCCTTTAAACCCCTAGGTGGCCCTAGTGGCCGAGTTATAGTCTCGGGAGGGTTTACCAGAGGTGTACCCACAAAACCTTTATACTCCAGACCCTAACTATCTACGCAGTAACCTTGGAAGGCACTAAAGAATCTCCTTGGTTGGCATACTTATTGACTACGGGAAGAAGTACCCCGATGCGAAATTCCAATTCTTTGTACGAGTTTGCACTCAAGCATACTAAAATTCATATATAAGTCACAAAGCTCTACTCAGATAGTCGCACTATGGACATCAATACCCGGAGTCAAAACTAATCACATGGATAGATCAAGAAGATGGATATAGAGAAAAACATAGATGGTTTTGATGTTTACTAAGTGATCGATGTTTCCCATATCTGTCTGAAGGCCTCCGCCAAAATGAACCTATCTTAATGGACTGAGATACTAGTCTGACTAATATCAACACACTGGCATATACAAGGGAACCAGTGGTCGATTAACCTAACTCTAGGTCAACACAATTGGCATATACAAGGGTTCCAGTGGTCGACTTTATTGAATTTATTCCGGTTGGTCTGATGGTCTGGTCTCACTTTTCTTTTTCTTTTCTTTTTCTTTTCTTTTTTCACTTTTTTTTTTTTTTTTTTTTTTTTTTTTTTTTCACTTTTTTTTTTTTTTGTATCTCAATCACTCTAATTCACCCTAGCATTGGTAACAACTTGAATCGTGAGCCCCACCTAATCACTTAGAGAAACATAGTTTAAAAACAAAACAAAATAAAAACAGAAGTGAAAAGGACTCAACGAGATTGGTGAAACTATCATGTTATTTCTAACACCTGAGCTCTGTGCTTTTATGAATAGACTCTTTAGATGTTGCCATCTAATCAGATTGGTTCCTCAACTCCTAAAACCAAAATGCTTCCATCCACTTAGATTGGTTAGTGCCATCCTTAGTACGCATAAATTTCTAGGCTCTGGAGTTTATCAATGCAACTAAAATGTTTCTCCCATACCCCCAAACTTAAATCTAACATTGTCCTCAATGTTCTAAAGATAAAATTAAAAGCATGAACAAGGAGAACTGTTACCATTTGAAGTAAAAGAGATAAGGAAATATATTACCGTGTCGCATGAATATTGGGTTACCTCCCAAAAAGTGCTAAGTTTAACGTCTTCAGCCAGACCAAGAAAGGATTAGTCACCTCATAGAATCATAAAGTAATAGCCGAAATTTCTGTGGGTCATCAAAACCAAATAGAGCTACCACAAATAAAAGGAATCTCCAACTTGCCAAGAAAAGTAACAAATAAAGCACTCCCTTGTCTAGTTTCCTGTTTAAGACAACTACATATAGTTGTGGTTCAGGTTCAGGTTCAGGTTCAGGCTCTATGAAAGGGTCTAAATAAAATATTTTCATGGGTTGCATTTCCTCGAAGCTAGGATCCGATTTAGGTATTAGAGTCTGGAAAAACTCAAATAAAAACTTAGAAGCACATAATAATAACTGAATAATTGCGGATCCTTAAAGTCAATCGGTTTTGACTCACACAATTGACCACGATGGCGGCGGTCAATCATAATAAAATGTGTCGATACTAATTTCCTAAAGTACTTAGGTTTAGTCTCAAAACTAAATAATTGACACATCTGAAACTTATACATTCCCACAATTGGTTGAAAAATATTTGGTGGGAAAACAAAATCAATCTGGGTATCATAGCCTGGGAAAACCACATCAACCAGAGGATGGGTTTCTAACAACTGAACTTCCCTATGGACATCACTAGGTTCAGGAAAACGTGTATGAAGATAATCTTTTAAAATGGTTGAGGCACATATGTCAAGTCCCAAGTGAGGGACCTTTCTAAGAGTTAAGGCACATGGAGAATGATAATCACCCCACACTTAGAGTTTTCGGTGTCTCTAGATAGACTAGTCACAACTTCCCTAATTTCAAGGTCATCGATTCCCGAAAATGGTCAATTGATTCTTCTAAGTCGGGTTCATCCTCACTCATCTCTACGAGTTCATTTCTTTTTCTAAGTCTGTTGTTTCTAAATCGCTAGACTCAAAATATACCCGTTCCTCTAAACCATAATCAGCTTCGTAATCATAAGGAAATACTACCTCGTCTAAAACGGTGGTATCTCTAGTCAAATCCTCGTCCTTTTGAATAGGTGAATAATTATTAAAATTATTTGGATTCGAAGTAGAAATAATATTATCGTTGTTAAGCTCAATTGGAGTAACAAATTCCTGATCACTATGCCTACTCATTTCAAATTCTTCATCAACGCTATCCTCATCATAATCATCATTGTAATAACATGAAAATGGTCGAACCTCATCTAAAGTAGTGTTACCAATTCTAACCTCGTCATCTTGATTATGCAAATAACTATCCTCATTTTCAAAGGTACTATTGGAAACACTATATTGGAAATTAAGACTATCTTGAGCAGTTCTTTCCTGGGCCTCTAACAACATTTTCTGAGTCGACTCACATGACTTCCTGATTTGATCTAGGAAAGAAGGTTCACACGTTGCATTGCTTTCGTCCAAAACTAAGTTATTCATCTCATCTGAACTACGTGTTGACTCAAGTAACTTTTGTGTCGACTCAGCTAACTTACATGCGGACTCTAGTAGAGAGGAATTATAGGAATTTTGCTCGTATGACCCGTGCGTGTGTGGATAGTAATTGGGCTCATCATGGTATGAGCCATAACCTTGAAAAGGCTGATGTTCCCAACCACTATTAACACTATGGTCAAAGTAGTAACGTCCAGTTTGAAACTCAATCGGATATTCGTTGTATTGGCTATTATTATACCAGTTCGACATTCTATTCGCAGGGGTGTGAGTTGTCACACAAAATTAAAACCCACTGACAGGGGATTCGTGGGTGGATAGAGTCTTACCTCCCGTACCAGACGGGCGATGAACCGTTGAAGTCGATTCAGGCCACCGACTCCTATGTCAGTGTACGAACCCGAGGGGCCGAGACAGTATCGTAACTGTCGTCCTTCCCTGCAAACAGTTTATATTTAATCTCAACCCTTCCTAAGGGTTTAAAATAATAAAGTCCAAGTCCAAAAAGTCCAAAAATAAAAGAAAAATTACAAAAATACAACCCTATTTACAGTTTCTAAAAATAAAACAAAATAATTATATACAAAATCTTCTTCTTCACTCCTTGGACTCCTCTTTTCTTTCCTTCTTTGGCGATGTTTTCCTTTTATAGCACTTTTTGTTTCCTTGTAGCTTCGCTCCAAATCTGAAAAGAATCGAAAAATACCAAAGGCGTAAAAAAGAACAAAAATAATAAAAATAAAAATAAACCTAAAACAAATCTAAATACAAGTCCGCGTCGGCGGCGCCAAAAATTGATGTGATTTTTAAAGTTGTAGTAAAGTGGTAAATAAGATGTCGTTCCTCTCAGACTTGTAAAGATTTAGTTTCAGAAAACTCTAAAAACAAAGAAAATATATACACAAGTTTTGTCACAAATATCGAGAGAACTGGGACTTCGGATTCCACCGTAAAATTCATTCATGCGATTCATATATTTATTCTAGACAATTATAGCTCAAATAATAATAAAATATTGACTCTATGTTTTGCCAAGGTAGATTTTTGAAAAGCAACGATTTGTATATCTAAAGCATGGGATATCAAAAGACTTAATCTAAGTATAACCCATCAATTGAAATCACAACCATCCAATAAAAACCATAAAACAATTAACAATCCATGCAAAAAGTCATGAAAGAATTAAATATAATTACCACACGTATGAAATATGGCTTCCTCCGTCATCCCAGTGTTGGGGTTTAGCTCCTCATATCAAAAACACGCTCAAAATAATAACGCATGGCTGAATAGGTGTTTTATTGAAGAGAAATCGAGTTTGTAATGATATATAATTGTTGAGAACTCATGAGTTACAAAGAACCCTAACAGAGAATGTTGCAAACTAATAATAATTGTTGGAAAATTGTTGCAAAGTGTTGAGTTTGAAAGTTTAGGTCACGGTTTCTGCGACTGGTTTTGAGTGCTGTTGTCTGTTCTTCTTCAACCTCTCGCCTGCTGATGATGATCGTCTCTGCAATTCCTCCAAACCCTCCGACTTCACCTCTATCCGGTCCCCCAAGGTCTCGACCGCCCACCTTGGAACTTCCTGCAGCTTATATATACACACAGGCCCCCAAAATCCCGAGAAATCTTCATATATCTTTTTTTTTTCTTCACGGCCAAGACATGGGACTGGCTATATCTTCTCTTCTTTACGCCCTGAGTTACTCCAAACTTCCCATATTTGATATGTACGAATCTTAGGAGAATATAGACTCCTGTTTCACACGTAACTTCCTAAATATTTCACCGAGAGAACCCGTGAATACTCTCATCCCCTGTTTTATCGAGATATACATGAATGCTTATTTTTCTTGAACCAAAGCCAACTACCAACCCCGACTAACCCCTCGACTTATCCGGTCCGATCAACTCGGGCTTGAATCTCTCACGAACCGGCCTATAATCACTACCCAAAATGCCGTATTTGTTCGATTTTCCATAAAAAATACATTTGAACGTGGAGAAGAAGATGATAGCCCATATCCAACAACAGCTGTCTGTGGATGCCCTAGGGTTACCCCTTATCATCTGGGTGCCCCTTATCCAAATTAGGGGTCCGAATAGTAATTTTCTCCCACGAGCGCAAAAACCACTTTTCGAGCCAATTTCGCCGCAAAAGCTTATTTCTCCAAAAACACCTACAATGACACAAACAGCCATAATAAATACAAAATCGAGCACTAACAAAATATACAATTGAGATTAAATCAGACACAAAAATGTTTCTCCCAATACGTACGTATATATTTATCTTTATTCTAAAGATATGTACGTATATTCTCCTTCCAAGTTACATACATATATTATTCTGCATGTAAGATATGTATCTTTGTTATTTCCTTTTTCTCATTATTGTAACCTGTATAAGAGAAGCTATGCTTCGTTGTAATCGATACACCAGTTAATACAATAATCTTGATTCCATGACATCTCTTGTCATGGCATCAGAGCCACAAGAGACCCAATCTTCCGCTGCAAACCCTCAATAATCAGATTTGTTTAAACTCTGAAATCTTATTTACTCATTTACTTCTCTATCTTAATATCTAGAATCCTATCATGTCTCGAGAAGACTATTCACCAATAACAGTCAAGTTTGATGGAACTAACTATAACCATTGGTCATTTCTCATGAGAAGTTTTCTCAAAGGAAAAGGACTATGGAAATACATAGATGGTACAGAGAAACGTCCTACAACAATTTTTCAAGAGAAAACAGACAAAACAGACAAGTCAGAGCCGTCATCCAGTGATAATCAATGGGAGATCAACAATCACAGAATTCTTACATGGATCGGAAACACTGTTATTACATCCATCAGTATGCATCTTACCAACTTTGAAGTCGCCAAAGAAGCATGGGACTTTCTCTCCAAAGGTATACTCAAATCAATTTTGCTCAACGTTATAAACTTGAACAAGATATTCGATCGTTAAAGCAACAGAATGATCAGACAATATCAGATTTTCACTCAGATATGTCTGTAATATGGAATCAAATAGCATAAATGGAACCCAGATGGACAGCTGATGCAGAACTGTGGGAAAAATATCGAGAAGAAACAAGGTTAGTTCAACTTCTTAGTGGAAGCTTCATTGTCTGAAATCATCACTGAAGAAACAAGGAAGAGAATTAAACCAGAAATCTCAATTGTTTTTGCTGCATCTTCAAGGGCAAACTATAATACTCAAAAGAATCCATCAAGACGTGATATATCTCAAGTTCAATGACACAACTGCAAACAACTTGGACATCTAGCCAGAAACTGTACTCAGCCATCATCAACAACATCTAAAGCTATATCTACATACTAATGCAGCTACTGCAAGGAAATTGGACATACGGTGAACAACTGCACTTCACCAACATCAAGGAATATGCGAGAGAAAAGGAGGAATTTGAATTCAAGTACATCAACAAGATTCACTGCAGCACCAGTTTCAGCTGAACTAGAAAACAAGCATGAACCATCTCTACCTGATATTCAAGAGATAATCAAACAAATCATGTCAATTGGTAATAATTCTTCATTGGCTTCTGCACTGGCAATTCCTACAGGTATATTCTCAACTGAGTGGTTTCTCGACTCAGGTGCTTCCAACCATATGACCTTTAATCCACACTTGTTTGAGAGTATGAATCCAATAACAACTCATAAGATTCATACTGCTGATGGATCTCAATTGACTGCAAGTCATATTGGACTGGTTAAAATGTCTAACAAGTTGTGTATACCTGATGTACTTCTTGTCCCAAAGATTACCATGAATCTTATCTTTATTGGACAACTGTGTGATCAAGGATTTAAAATTCACTTCTTTCCTTCTGGTTGTGTTATACAAGATCCAAAAACGGAGAATATAGTTGGGATAGGCCGTAGAGTAGGTCGACTGTACCTTCTAGAGATGCTCATTGTCCCTATACAATCCAAAGATCAAGTTGCTGCTGTTTCAACTTCTACACCGTCTTCCATATCTCTATTCATGTCTTGGCACTCTAGGTTAGGTCATGTTTCTTTTCCTCGTCTTAGATATATGATTAATAAAGGCTTGTTAGGTTCAGCTCAATTAGAAAAAAAACCTTGCTGCATTACCTGTAAGATGGAAAAACAACCAGCTTTACCTTTTAATAACAGTACAACTTTTTCTACTGCTCCATTTGATCTTATTCATTCCGATGTTTGGGGTAAATCACCTATTGTTTCAAATGGAGGGGCTTTATACTATGTCATTTTTATAGATGATTACACCAAATATATGATCGCTGTCGTAAGCGTCAAAAATAAATTACACTTTCTTACTACTCAAAATATAAATATAGCAAGGGCAAGAAAGGATCGATCCCACAGAGAGGTCTAGGTTGTCGAATTGTTATGGTTTCCTATATAAAACACCCGGAAGAATTTCTGATTGTGTAAATAAAAATAAACAAAAAGCAAATAAACAAAGCACGCAAATCAAGAATGTCAAATATTGGATAAAGGTTTCATCTTCAATTGTAAACAAGTTTATGAATATATGAATAGAATTCGTATTTAATCTCGCTATCATCAAAAGCCATAGAATACCTTATTGCAAGAATACTCCGTAATTTCCAAAGTTATCGACACACACATTAGGGCTGCGTATGTGAATTCTACCTAAAGAATAACCTAACGCCTTGCGCTAATCAAGTTCAATTCCTAGGAGCATTAAGTTTCAGAAATAGGCTAATCAATGCAATTGTAATACATTGCGCAAACAATTCGAACAAAGGTCAATTTCTACATATGATTACAAGGATGTATCACTACAAACCCTAATCATATCATGCTACTAATATTCAAGGTTATCGCTCGATGAAAACCCTAAAATAGCTATAGATATGGATGTGAGTTCAATCAATTCTAGACTCGACTAAACAAACATTCAATCATATTGCAATCCATCAATCATGCAATTATTGTAACCCGTAGAAATCAAACGATAATATTGAGAGAAAACTAATTCATAAAAATCATAACTTTGTTGCAAAATCCAACTACATCTTCAACCAATAATAAAAACTTAGTTACTTGTGTTTTTGGAAATCATCATAGAAAGCAAAGAAGAAAACTATCATGTGAAACCCTAGACAACAAGTAGAAGTCTCCCTAATGGAGATATATCTCGGTTTTGAAAAGAGTTTTCTATATATATGCTTTTATCCCCATAAGGATACTTTCCCAAAATTAGGTTAATTCTTCTCAAAACCCGTCTCCAAGTTGGTCCACCAAGCCCAGGAGTGAAAAATATGTCTCTGGAATTTTGGGTCCGAAAGCGGTCGCCGGATTCTTCGACGTCATCGCGGAATCCGGTCACCGTCATGGAATCGTCGTAGGAAAATTTGTCTCCGACCACCTGAACTTGCCTCCGACTCATGGAAGCTGTCACAAGACATTCTACACTTCCAGTATCTCAACTCTGCTTCTCCGCAATTCAAACATTCACAAAATACCACCAAACCCAACTTCTCATTCCTTGTAAAACGCACCCAAAAGCGTGGTCCGTAGCTCATATGTCCGGCTATCAATTCTTGCATCCGCCTCATACCCCTTTCATGATTGGTGAAATATTATGATTCACGCTTTAACTTCCGCAATCCGACATCCCGGGCTATGCTCACCGGCTTACCATTTTCACCCGTTTTGCAGACTGTTGTTTTTGACTCCAAAACTGTCTCAGGCATTCAATCTTGCATAACAGCAAGCCAACATCCATTCAACCCTTTAGCTTTATTGCTTGATAACACCTGCTTGCATAAAAGCATCACTTCCATTCCTGAGTCTTGAGATTCCAGTTGATATAACCCATAACTCGACCCAAACCTCAACTCCAACTCAATAGCAGCTAAAACTGAAGCTCATTCTTGTTCCAACTGAAATCTCCATTCTGTGCATACCTAACCACTGAAACTTGAAACACCACCAGATCATCGTCATACTCCCCGCCATCACCAGCCTTTCATTTTCGATATTAAATTCCTCCATTTCCAGCTCACCCTGACAGCATCACTTGTACCTGCGGCTTTACTTATGTCGCATAGCTCCAGCTTACTCCTTGTCACTGTACCTGATACAACGACAGCAGCTCCTTTTCTGCATAAGCAGAGACAAACATCACCAGCTCCAACAAAGTCAGTTACTTCCCTGCAATACAGCCTCAGTGATCCAAGACACCACATGAACCACACAATATGTAATGTCAGCTCCATAACCCGTAGCACCTCCAATTGCTCAACTCAATCCCCTACAACCATCAGTTCATGGCTACACTCTCATCTTAAACACCACCTGCAACCATAGCCAACACCCTGAAGTCTCACAACTTCACCAGGACCAATTAAACTCCATTCTGCTCCCTGCAACCATTGCCTCACCTTTCCTCACCATTCCCTCGTGCAGTCACCACCAGTCCTCATTGCGTACTGCAATATAGCTTCACGGCCATCATTATTCATTGTAGCAACACCATTCCCACATGATCGAGTTCAAATCACTCGCCACCTGCAGACCTTAGCATTGGCAACACGAGAACTCAACCATCATCTCTTTGTTTCAGTTGCGACTCCTTCTATCAGTTCATCGTCTTTCCAAGCCATTGCACTAACATGTCATCACTTCGAACCGCCAGCGCCATAGCATGTATCCCATCAACAACAGCATAATCTGCCCAAGAGACTCAAAGCTCGAACCATACCATCAATGCAGCTCCCTGTATGTAGTCACCATTTCAATTGCAGTAACATCATACACCTGTAGCTCCAATGCCAACATCACAGCTGCCAATCACCAGCTGCACCAACTCACTAAACCAGCTTCTGCAACAAGACCATTATCTGCCAGTTCTTCTGAAGCTCTTATTCAACATAAGCACCAGCAAACCCCTCTTCCTTCTATTGATTGCCACAGACAACATCACCATCCAATGCCATATTCTGCAACTCGAGATCATTCCACTTCCGTCTCATTCACCTGCACCACTATTTCAACCTCATCCTGTCTTTGTCTGCAACAGCACAACCACATCAAACATGGCAGCATGAGACTAAACTTTCAGTCAAGAGCTGCACTTTCAGGAATTTCTACAAGCAACTGGTGTGCAAGAAACTGGTAACACAGGTTTAAGCTTGTCGTTGATGATATTGTGCACATCTCCTTCCCTGTAACATCCAATTTCATACACAACCCAGAATCATTCAATCAAACACACTCCGTTCTTCCATGATCAACCAATGGCAGTGAACTCGTCTTCTTCACTGGCTTCTTGGCAACAGAAACGATTTCAACTTCCAATCCGATGCAAACCCATCTTCTGATTATAATTCATGGACTCACTAAACCTGTCAAATCTCTTTCAGTTGCTCACTGTAAATCGATGGCAGCAAAACTCCGTTTCTTCTCCCTGGTTCGAGTAGTCTTGAACTCCGCCTCCGACACCATCACTACCTCCAGCTCTATCATCTCATCCGTAACTTTGTCTTCGAGTTCAACAGCGCACTGAGAGTCACCCATTCTTCTTTTCTTAATCGATTTCCTCAAACCCTTGTTAGCACAGTGACCATCATCTTCAATCATTCATGGCTTAGATTCAAAATAAAAGAGAGAAAATATCTTCTCTCGATTGAATTATGGTACAAGTAGTGGACGGATAAATACACCCACAATCTTGGACAAGGGCCACCCGAATTGGTTATCCCTTAACCTTAAGCCGACCTATGTTTAATACTCCTTCCAAAAGAGGTGTCCCTTAACCAAGACTACCCCTTAACGTACAGCGGGGGTGACAATAATAGCACTTCTCTATGAAATAACCATTTAGCCCTTAGTCTTCCAAGTTCTTGTTTTGCTCATAACTTCTTCATACGAACTCCGAATGACTCCGTTCTTTCGCCATTGTCTTCATCTTCTCGTCCTCTACACAATGAAAAGTAGAAATCTTGCATTTGAACGAGTTCCAATTGGACTTTGGCCTTTCTCCACTTGTGACTTCACTTTTGTAGCTATTTCCACTTCTTTTTGCTCCAAATGACTCCATTGCACCTAATAAACTCAAAAGCACACATAAGATACATAATTTACAAGAAAACTCGCAAAGAAAGCATAAATACTAGATATTAAATACGGTGTATTCTACACCTATCAATATACTTGGATATATCTTTTTAGTTCAAGGTCAGATTTCTTAAAGATTTATACTGAGTTTTCTACCATGATCAAAACCCAATTTGCAAAACCATCAAAACCTTCCGTCTTTGATCAAGGGGGGAATATATATCAACTCCTTTTCGAAATCATCTTAAATCTGAGGGTACTCTTCTCCAATTGTCTTGCACTGAAACTCCTGAATAAAACGGTGTTGCAGAACGCAAACATCGTCATATAGTAGAAACAGCTAGAACTCAGTTACTTTCTGCTTCAGTTCCATCAAATTTTTGGGGAGAATCTGTTCTTACTGCAGTTTACACAATAAATCGTATTCCAACAGCTGTAATAGGTGGTATATATCCATATGAACGTCTCTATGGAGAAATACCAAATTATTCTGAACTACGTGTTTTTGGATCAACTTGTTTTCTTCTTCTCCTAGAAAGAGAGCGTAACAAACTCAGTAAAAAGAATTCAATTTGTATTTTCTTAGGGTATGGGATAGAACAGAAAGGTTATCGTTGCTATGATCCTACAAGTCAAAAACTTCGTGTGTCTCGACATGTTACCTTTTGGGAGAAAATACCATATTTTTCCTCTTCCTAGAAGTAAGCTTTCCGAGAATTTCACATATCAAGATCCTTTTTATATAGGTACTCTTCCTTTAGAACCTAATTGTGAGACTAGTATGTTACCAGAAAATTCTCAATCCTCCATTATTGATACTCAAGAAATGCCTGAATTCTTTATTTATCCTGAACAAGAAGCGCCAGAATTTTCCATTCCTGATGCTCAAGATGTACCTGAATTATTGTCGAATCACTCTATGCATCATCCTGACACTGCTTCTCCTGAACAGGATCCAATGCCTGAAGAGATATCTTTTCCTCCTCGAGAAAGACGTCCACCAGCTAAGTTATCTGACTACCATTGTTATTTGTCAACTATTTTGCCATTGTATGAACCTAAATCTTACAGAGAAGCTTCTGTCATTCCGGTATGGCAACACTCAATGAAGAGAGAATTGGGTGCACTAGATAAAGCTGGAACTTTTGACATGGCTAATCTGCCACCTGGGAAATCTGTGATTGGATGCAGATGGGTTTACAAGATAAAAACAAAGGCTGATGGCACTATAGAACGACACAAGTCTCGTCTTGTTTCCCATGGAAATACACAGGAACATGGGATTGATTACGAGGAAACTTTTGCACCTGTTGCTCGTATGACAACAGTTTGCACTCTCTTGGCTGTTGCTTCAGCTCGTGCATGGGATCTTTATCAAATGGACGTTACAAATGCATTTCTTCATGGAGAACTTCAAGAAGAAGTGTACATGAAGCCACCTCCAGGATTGTCTCACTCTCCAAACCAAGTCTGCAAGCTGCGTAAAGCCCTGTATGGTCTCAAACAAGCACCTCGTGCTTGGTTTGAAAAGTTCAGCACTGCTATTCTTCAATATGGATTCAAACAAATCCCTTATGACTCAGCCATGTTCTTTAAAATATCAAATAGAGGAATTGTAATTCTTCTTCTTCATGTTGACGATATGGTGATTACAGGGAGTGATGTGGAAGGTATTAATACTCTAAAGTCTCAACTAAGTTCATCCTTTGAGATGAAGGATCTTGGTCCTTTACGATACTTCCTTGGCATTGAAGTAGATCAATCATCTTCTGGGCTCTTTATCTCTCAAGTGAAGTATGCTATAGAGATACTAAATCGTGCGGGGTTATCTGACAACAAGACAGCTGAAACTCCGTTGGAAGTAAATGCTAAGTATAATCCTACAGATGGGGAAGTCTTGTCTAATCCAACGTTATATCGTCAATTAGTTGGTAGTTTAAATTATTTAACTATCACACGACCTGATATTAGTCATGCAGTTCATATCGTGAGTTAGTTTATGGCAGCACCACGTTCAACACACTATGCAGCTGTTCTTAGAATATTGCGCTATATCAAAGGTACGTTGTATCAAGGATTGCATTTTTCTTCATCTACTGATCTTAAAATCAAGGCGTATTCCGACTCTGAATGGGCTGGTGATATTACGGATCGTCGTTCAACCACTGGATATTGTTTGTTCCTTGGAAACTCTCTTATTTCCTGGCGAAGTAAGAAACAAAGTGTTTTTTCTCGATCTAGTGCAGAAGCAGAGTACAGAGCACTTGCACACACCACTGCTAAAATTGTCTGGTTGAGATGGCTGCTTAGAGATATGGGAGTTCATCTTTCAAAATCTACTTCATTGTTCTGTGACAACAAGTCTGCTATACACATTGCTCACAATGATGTTTTTCATGAACGAACGAAGCACATTGAGATTGACTGTCACTTTGTGAGACATCATTATAGGAGACAAACCATTGATCTGCAATTTTCCAATTCAGAACTTCAGATAGCAGATTTATTGACAAAGTCTCACCCCTCTAATCGACTTAAATTTCTGGTATCCAAACTCAATATGTTCTCCATACCATTTGAGGGGGGTGTTAAGAAACATAGGATTGTCATCCTAGAGTGGATATATTCCATCTTTACTCGAAAGATACGTACGTATATATTTATCTTTATTCTAAAGATACGTACGTATATTCTCCTTCCAAGTTACATACATGTATTATTCTGCATGTAAGATATGCATCTTTGTTATTTCCTTTTTCTCATTATTGTAACATGTATAAGAGAAGCTATGCTTCATTGTAATCGATACACCAGTTAATACAATAATCTTGATTCCATGACATCTCTTGTCAACCAACACCTTGTCATTCTCACATTCTTGAATTTCAGTATCTTCTATTGTATCTTCACTTGTTCCAAAGAGATTTTCAAGCCCTAATTCCAAAAGCTCGCCTGAAGAGTCAGTGACTTTGGCAATGGGAATAACATCATCTTCAGTATTCTTCAATTTCTCCTCAATAGACTCAACTCCGGCTGGATCAGACATAGATTCTAAAATGCTGTAAGAGTTTGTATGTTCAACATTCTCAACAAAGGGAGCCTCTTCTAATCTCTTTGTATGCTTCTTTTTGCTAGAATAAGCTATCCATTCCTCTTCAACTAGTTGAATCTCAACCACCTGATCTTCACCATTTTTTTTCACACTCTCACATGTAGGTACAAGAGGATCAGCTTTCTCAATCACAGGGGATTTCTCTATAATAGGCTATATTGAAAAATCCTAAGATCCTTTTACTTGATGAGGCAACAAGTGCATTAGACGCAGAATCAGAACATTTGGTACAAGAAGCATTTGATAGAGTAATGCAAAATAGGACAACTGTGGTCGTTGCTCACCGTCTTTCAAACATTAGAGAGGCAGATATAGTAGCAGGAGTAAGAAATGGTATGATCATTGAACAAGGAAGACATGATGTGCTTATGAAAATAGAAAATGGTGTACATGCATCGATGCATGAATTGAGTACTACTTCAACAACAACATAATCGGTTCTCTCTGAACACGTCAGTTTCATCAAAACTCCGTGCAGTCATACTCCTCGTGAAATTGCAAATTAGAGAGTCTCCTCTTCCAAGAATTTCAAGATGTTTTGTCTAAAAATATGTATGTATTTCGTATATATACATATATGCATGTCAAACCCGGATCATGCCTATACTTGGCTTAACGCAGCCTTTATTACTAAGTTTATTGGGGGCCAAAAACTGTTTTCATTTTGAAGTTTAAGCTGTGATTAATGATCAACGACTGCGTGCTCAGACATTTTTTCTTTTTGATGTTTTGCTAAGTTAACTTAAATGGCATATACAGAGTGGCACTGCATTTGCATGCCCAACATTTTTGAATGTCGAGTTCCACAATCAAATGAATTTGATAATTTTCTTATTAGATGAACACTGACCAAGCGAAAGAAATAATTTCTGTTCATAATATGTAATTTCAACATTCATAACTTGTATTGGTATACCTTAGACTGCAAACTCAAATCACCACTAAACCATTGGTGAATACCATGAGCCCATCTGAAAGTCGGTGATGGGAGACGATTGACAGTCAGATAAGCCGAGGGAATTAACTGCAGTTCTTCTTGATATTCCCATCCCATTGCATTCATTAATAATCCCGTCAATGAATTTTGCATTGCCAGCCTCGCGATTCCACCTGCTCCAAAGCTTTCCAGGTTTTCTCGGTGTTCAAAATATCCTATGTACTCACAACAGAGATGATCAGCTGGATTCACAAACAAATTCGGAATCCAGGTCGACAGAACATTAAGAGGATCTTCGGGCTGTTGGCTGTCTTGGTTAACCTTCATGGCAAATGTGAGTCCTGCTGTGATCAAGCTGCTAGCAATACGAATCCCATGCCTCACTTTCTTATCTTTAATCCTTTCAATTGGAGCCGAAATGAATGGTGGATTGAAGAGATACGATTCAAGAAAATGACCCGTTCTCGCCATGTTTTTTCCAGCCAACATTGCTATGGAAGAACCCAAAGAATGTCCTGTTAACCAGACATTATTATCTCCGCTTACGGATACCATGTTTCGCACAGCTCGCATTGCAGTTCCAAAGCGGGACGTTTGGTGAAGTCCATTTTGGACAAGATTCAGGTCCAAACTCAGATCCCGGAAGAGAGAATCTAGTTCAGTGATCATTCCCCTAAATGCAATCACATATCGTGGAATTTCCGCCAAATAGTAGCTGTTATCTTTTGGTTTGGATTCATATATAGCACCAAAGATAGAAGAGTCAACATCATCCACAAGTGTATAGAGTAGTTCAAAATGGAAGAATTCCCACCACGGTGGTGCAAGAGCTTTCCGATTTTTTTCTTGACGGTCACGTTCTAAAACATATACACCCTGAACCAAGCTAGCGGCTATAGATCTCCGGTGATGTACATTTCCCCTTATAAACAAAATAGAAATTCCTTTATCAGCGTTCACATTTTTAGGCAAGTTATATATGGTTTTGTTTAAACAAGTACGAAACATACTGAAATTTTAAACTGATTTCATCGGCTTTACAACCACAAAGCTTCACAGTTTTTCACTAAATGAAGTCAGGATTGTAAATCTTAGAAGCACAAGAAGCAATTGCAAAATTTCCAGCATAACGAACGATCGTCTTACCAATTAACTGTAGTTAGATGTAAAGGTCCTGAACGGATAAAATCATCCTTCTCCGATGCCATACCTACATCTCAAAACCTACAAATTATGAATGCAACATAAAGCTTGAAAGAAGTTCACACCAAAACAAACAGAAACCAGGAGAAGATTCGTGTCAATCATTTATATTGCAACTCTATCCCTAAATAGAAACGTGTCATACATGTAAGGTCTCATTCAGGAAATAATGTACAAATGTACTTGGGAGCCCAAGCGGATTTCTACTGTGATGAAGTACCGAGGAAATCCAAGGGCTTTATTTTGGGGAGAAAGAGTGTTAATCTACTAAGGTGTAGCATCATAAACTTATGCTATTAATTTACCTTCTATGTTATAAGTTCACACGTGTCTATCGAATGTACCTACGGGTGAGCAACGGATGGGTGGAAGGCCGGATTTGAGATTTTCACCCGTATCCAGTCCATTACCTGTTGGATCTAGTTTCCGCAGGTAAAAAGATGAGTGGATTGAATACAGGTGGTTTCTGGATATTAAAGTTAAAAATGTTTAACAAGGGTAAAATAGCTTAGTTTTAAAACTTAGATTACTTCAATCTAAGTAATTGCAACATAATAAGAGTAACATAACATTTTTTGAACAACCAAAACTAAAATATCCATCGCTATGAAGGCCTCATGTCAATCCAAAATTGATTCTTCCTGAATATCTTTCAAGACTTTAAGCTTATCTCACTAAAAATCTATATTATCTACTAATTTTCTGTAATAACCTTCGTATATATATTATACCGTATGTATAATATCAATATTATCCTTAAGGTCGGGTGTGGGTGACATTCCACCCCATCCAACACCTGAAAATTGTGGGTTTCAAGTATTCACCCGTGTTTAATCCCCTAAGAGACAGATTTAGTATCCACCCGCTTAAACGTGGATTGTGTTGGGTAAAAATCGCGAATTTGGGTGTTTTGCTCACCCATAAATACACCCAATAAGTGTATCCTACTTGTTGTTATTGTAAAATCAACCGAAGCCCTCTTGGACAGGCCCAAAATTAAGGTTATGCCTTACATGAAGGAGTTAACATTATTTTTCGTGAAACAAATTATTTCCGCTTCTAATTTCAGGAGTTGACTTCTGTTTTTGGCATTCAAACTACTCTATACGGTACCGCCAACATGAAAACAAGTGTGCTCGTTTTCATTCTAAACACATCGACACCATATATAGAGTTATGCGACCTATTGTATCACAATTTTGCAGGTAGACCATAGGATACCATATATATCTATACATGTGAAACTTTAGCATAATTATTTTTTGGGACGGAGCGAAAGAGGGACAAGTGGGGTCTGCCGACCCCACTTGATTTTGAAATTCTATTACATTAGGCTAAGTCTTATGGGCTAGATTGGAGGTGCTAGATTAGCACTTAAGTGTTGCAATTCAAAAAAAAAAGTGTGGCAGAAAAGGTAACACTAGTTCTCTCTCCTACCAGTTGCTAGCTTGTGAACTAGCATGCTAGATAGTTTATTTGAATGATTGGCGCCATAAAAAAACACCTTTTATTTGAATGGTTGTATTTGGACGATATATCTGTTAATCTGACGACTGAGATTTAAAGCGCTGAACCATTCATCGATGGGCGCTGAATGGTTCATCGCTGGGCTGATGTGGACTGCTAATCTAGCTGCTAGATTAGCACTCCCATAAGACTTAGGTGGTTTTGCTATTTGACGTGGATTGCTAATCTAGGTGCTAGACTAGCACCCCATAAGACTAAGCCTTAGGCTTAAGTATATGTAATTTATATGCCTTGTGGGGGAAAATACATATGATAGAATCAAAATTCTACTTAACGGGGGCAAAATTATAAATTCAATAATTGAAAAGGCATCAAACACATGTAAATTACTATCTCTAGTTAAATTATAACTTTATTTTCACTTTGAAAATCATACAAAAGCAATTAAAATGCCAAAAAAAAAATTGGTCGGCCTTCGGCCGCATAACCGTCGTTATTCCCAAAATTTTACTGTATGAATAAAAGACTCATTTTCTTATAGTGGAATTTGCCCCACTTGAGTAAAAGTCTGGCTCGTCACTGATTCTTTTATCATCAACTTTTCATCCCTGTTAGCCCGAATTGGAGACTAAGGCTTAGTTTGGTATTGCTGCAGCTTTTGTAAAAGCACTTTTCTTTGTGCGTTCTTTGTCTTTGTCTTTGTGAGAAAAAGCAGTTAAACGTTTGGTAAAATATTAATTAAAGTTGAAGCTGATTAAAAAAACAATCAAAATGTGTTTGGTAAAATTTCAGATTCAACCATTGTTGTTGTAACAAATGACAAAAACAGACATATCACTCATGGTAGTTTTATTCAATTTTATTGGGTTTAAAAATAATTAATTTTTTTACTATATAATATTAATGTTCATACTAATTACCGATATCATTATGATTGTTAAGAAATTATTTTACTTAACAATTAAGTAATTATTTAATTTTTTTTTTGTTTTTACTGTTGACAAATTAAGTAATATTCAAGCAAAAAATGAAACTAAAATTAATTAATTAATTAATATTTGTTTTTATTTGTACTGTTGACAAATTAAATAAATGGTATATAAAATAGTTCGAAATAATAAAAAATAATAATATTTAAAGAATGCAATATAAGAAATAGTAAAAAATTGATTGTATATAAATTTAAGGGTAACTTTTGTCATTTATAAAATAAAGTAGGGATAAAAAAGATAACTCAAGCATTAAATTTATGTGGGACCACAGCTTATGCTTTTGTAGCTTTTAAAAGCTCCTCCTCTCCAGCTTTTAAAAATTGAGGAATTTAGGAAGTGCTTTGGATAAAAAGCACTTTAGTTTTTTTTTACCAAACACCAACTTCAAAATTTATTGACATATATAAGTTTTAAAAGTGCTTTTGAAAAAAAATAAGCATTACCAAACTCAGCCTAAATCTTATGGTTTTAGTCAATTCAAGTAAAATGCGGCTAACAATTTGGCGAAAACAGTGGAGCCGTCATAAAATTACAGAGAAAACGAAGAAAAAAGAAAGAAAATTACAGAGATAAACACAATTATTCTTTCTTCTTCAAAATCATGGAAATTTTTTCAGAAAATTTGGTAATGTGGGACATCAACTTCAAAGTGCTTTGAGGAAGTGATACTAACTTACTGAAAAGAAAACCCAGGAAGACGAATGACATGTGGTGGTAGGATTGAAGTTTGTAATAATATTGTTGTATCTAGAACGGGAGACCATGAATTTATCATCAATGCTACCCTCTTGATAGAACCAAAAGTAAGTTTATTTCCTTTATCTCTTATTTTTGATATAAGTTTATCTCGCTATATTTTCTTTTTGATAGATTTTACCAGCTACATCTAAATATTTTCTCATATTTTATCTTTTTTTTCCCCTCTAAGTTTTTTTTTTTTTTTTGGGAAATATTATCGGTTAAATCTAAGTTTTTTATTTCATCTTTTATCTCTTCTTTTTGCTTAGATTTTATTTTTTAGTTTCCTTTTTTGATTTTTTTTCTTTTTATAGTTGAGGGATAATTTGATCGAAGTTTCTCTGCAAAAATATTAAATTGGAATAGCATATTGAAGAACTTTTGGAAAGAGAAACCGAAACTAAATGTAAAGAGATTGGGTGTTATTAGTTAATAGTTGCAAGATCTGCACCAACTGGAAATCCTAAGATTGCAACTATTTCCATTAATAATGGTTAGGTAAGAGCTAGTGAGGTTGATGAAGATGTGAAGTGGGTATTGATTGGTTGTGTTCCAACAAAAACCAAAGATAAGATTAATAATTTCTTAGAACAACAACTTAAGAGAGATGGTCTTAATGCTGATCAAACTGGGCAACTTCGTGCAAAAACAAATAACGGAGAGGAGAGAACTCATCCGGTTGGAAAATAGAAAAGAATATAAGAGAAAAAGAAGAAGAAGAAAAAAAAAATTACCGAGAAAAACACAATTTTCCTTTTCTTCAAAAAGTGTCGTATAAAGTGTAAACTAAGGCTTTTTTGGGATATTCTCGTCTAGCCGGACGAGGCATGATATATCATGATCGAGAATTATAATAATAGTTTTTATCATATTTAAAATTTACTCTATGTGCGTAGGCTCCAACACTTACACATATATTCAAAGCAAAGCTTAGAATCGGTAAAACTCCGTTACCTTTCAAAGCCTCTTCTCTGGATTGATATCCATTTTCATGTAAAAAGAGATACTCGAATCTCTAATCAAACTGATCGATTTCGTGCAATTTTTTATTTAATAATGGAAAGGAGAAAACTCATCCAGTTTTAAAAGAGAAGAGAAGATAAGAGAAGAATGAGAAAAAAATTAAAGAGAAAACATAATTTTCTTTTTCTTCTTCAAAATCAAATTCATGGAGATATTATGTGAAACTTTTATAATTGGCGTGAGACATGGACGCAAAGCGCAAGTAGGAAGCAACACAAGATCGGTAACAGGAAATCCAATGAAGAAAGAGATGCAAGTTGGTAGTAGGACTGAAATAGTGAGTAAAAAAATAAGAACTTTGAAAAATGTTGTTGTTGCTAGAGCTGGAAACCAAGCGTTCAATATGGATGTTACATTGTTGCTAGAACCTGATGTAAGTTTTTCTCACTTATCTTTTATTTTGCTGTAAGTTTTTGTAGTTTTTACAGCTACATCTAAAAATTTGAATTGAAATTTCTTTGCAACAATATTAAAATTAGAATAGCATATTAAAGAACTTTTGGAAAGAGAAACTGAAACTAAATGTAAGAGTTTGAGTGTCATCCGTTAATATTTGCAGAATCTAATCCAAATGGCAATCCTAAGATTGCAACTATTTCCATTAATAATGTTCAGGTAAGATCTAGGGAGGTTTATGAAGATGTGAAGTGGGTATTGGTTGGCTGTTGATAGACACATATTTTGATCTCATTTATCTATTTTGTTATTGCTCATTTTGTACTTATTTTGGCTTTTTATGTTTTTGTAGGTGTTTTTGGAGAAATAAGCTTTCGCGGGAAAATTGGCTCGAAAAGTGGTATTTGCGTTTGTGGGAGAAATTACTATTCGGACCCCTCATTTGGATATGGGGCACCTCAATTACTAAGGGGCGACCACTTGCTATTCGCACCCCGGGTCGATAAGGGGAGGTCATCCCCTACCTTTTGAATTTTGGAAGTTGGCGGGAAATTGGTCTCAGTGAAGAACAGAATAGGGTTCGGATTTTGGAAGGGTTTTAACGAGATTCAATCATGGATTTCAATTGCATTGGGCCTGTTTGGATGAAACGGGGATTGTATGTCTGTTAGATTCTCAAAAGATGGGCTGGATAATTAGTTCTCGTGAAACAGGGGAATACCTTTCTCGGGTTTGTTGAGAGTTTCAGGCGAGAATAGGGGAGAGGTTTAACTGGGGATTTTCACGGGAATGGATTCGTGTTTGTCTGTCCCTATATAACAGGGATGGTAATGGAGTTTGAATAAGAAAAGGAGCAGACTTACATGAGTTACACGAGTATGGATATAACACATCTCGGGTTTGAACTTTTGGGAAAGATTTGGGCTGAAGTTACTCGGATTTTCTCACAGATGTGGTTTGGATTGGGCCTTCTGATACGAAACAGGGTTCGTAAGGAAGTTGGTTGCGAAGAAAAGGGAGTTTTCATCCCATTCACGATAAAACAGAATGGGGAGATATTCCGGGATATGTTTCTCGGTATCTGTTGGATTTATTTTTGGAATTACGTGAGATTGAGGGGAATATATTCTTCCAGGATCGATATATAGTAAAGACTCTGGAGTTTGGAAAGTTTAACAACTCAGTTGACGCGTAGGAGAAGAAATAGTGGAAATTATTCTCGAGACTTTGGGAGGAAGTAAAACACGATAAACAAGGATTTGCTCGACCCTTTGGAGTATATATATGGTTATTTGGAGTCTCAGCAGAGTAGTCGAGAGTTTTGGGTACGCTTCTGGGAAGGAGGAAAGGCTGCAGAGGAGTTGTAGCAGCAGCATGAAGAAGAAGAAGAGAAGGAGTTGCAGACGACACTATAGAAGTGTCGTTATCAATAACCCTAGAACACGAAGAACATAAGACGCTCAGGGAACTGTCGCAGATAACTATCGCTATTCAACAACAGAAATAAAGTATCGTTTAAAGGGCAGTCTTATTTCTTACGTAACGATGTTTGTAACGCCTTTTCAGCGTTGCAAACTGCCTGAGTTATTAGCTTTCTCTTGTTTTTCACACTATTTGAGCTATGAACAACTATTTTGAGCACGTGAATAATATGAGGATCTAAACCCCAACGCTGGGATGACGGAGGAAACCATATTTCATGCGTGTGGTAATTATATTTAATTCTTTCATGACTTTTTGCATGGATTGTTAATTGTTTTATGGTTTTTATTGAATGGTTGTGATTTCAATTGATGGGTTATACTTAGGTTAAGTTTTTTGATATCCCATGCTTTAGATATACAGTCGTTGCTTTTCAAAAATATACCTTGGCAAAGAAATAGAGTCAATATTTTATTTGAGCTATAATTGTTTGGAATAAGTATATGAATCGCATGAATGAGTTTATGGTGGAATCCCGAGTCTCTGTATCTCTCGAAATTGTGACAAACCTTGTGTACATATTATCTTTGTTTTTAGTATTTTCTTAAATCAAACCTTTACAAGTCTGAGTTGAACGAACTTTTACTACCACTTTCTACAACTTGTTAAAACCACATCAGCTGTGTTCCGACAAAAACCAAAGATATATGAGATTAACAATTTCTTATAACGACAATGTTGAGAACTTGGCACTGATACATAGTAGATTCATGTACAACTATTTATTTTATGCAGAAACATGATACAAAGATGTTAATATAATAGGTGGAAAATCTATTGGTATGTATTTACATTTTTTCGAGTTTGATATCTATTTTGATTAAAATTTATAATTTTATGTTTACCAGGTATGTATAAATCTATATTAGATTTGGAGGCCAAAAAATGTAACATAATTTTACTCTGTTGCTAGAATGTAGTGTACTATAAGTGTATCTCATTTTTTCATAGGTTAGATTATACCGATTAAATATAAGTTTTTAATTTACTTTTATAACCTTTTTTTTTCTTAGATTTTATTTTTTGATTTTTACTTATGGTATCTAAACTACTTACGTTGGAACCATACAAAATATATGGACCAAGTTTTGGATGTAAGAGGGATCAAAATACAACCAACAAAAGACGAGTGTGGTTATTTTCGGTCTGGACATCGGCATTAATATATATGGAGCTATGCGAGCTAAAATTGATCGATACGGTTTTCCTGATAGACACGAAAACACCACATATGAAACCTTACATCGAGCCTCAAATGCGATGACAGAAAACGATATTAAATATTGTTTTAGCCAATTTTACATTATACCCCATTAGAAAACGAAAGATTGAAGTTAAGGTGTATGATTTCGAAACTAACCCATTTTAATTAATTATTATTTGGAAAATGTTATTGTTATCTAGTCTATTCAATTGATTACATACTTTGTTTAATATGTGAATGTATTTGGAAAAGAATTAGAGAAGAGAAGAAAATAAAAAATTATAATCTTATCTCTTGATTATTAAAGTAAAATATAATATATAGTAAAGGAGAAGAACTTAAAATTTGGAACAAGAAGATTTGGAAATACTACAACTCAACTGAATAACATTATGTCTGATATTTGAGTTGTTGATAATGCTGTTGAAAATTGTGCTTTATCTGAAGCGCAAGAACTTGAGAAACTAAAATTTAATGCTGACTTTGAGAAAAGTTCTCTTATGGATGAAACTGCATGTAAATCAAACCTAAGACAAAATGGCTGCAAAAGGGAGGCAAAAATAATGCTCACTTTATTAGACTAGCTTCTGCTAGAAAGAGGTATAACAAAACTATATTTGAAAGATCAGGATTATATGACTTAGGTTTCATAGGAAATGATTTTACTTGGGACAACCATAGAGAAGAAAACCAAAATATTCAAGAAAGACTTGACAGAGAAGTAATTAATGCAGATTGGCATATCCAATTTCCAAATGCTTCCCTATCCCATCTAGTAGCAGTAGGCTCAGACCATAGTCCAATATTATTGACTCTAGATATCCAATTATCAAAATCTGAATGGGTTTTCAAATTTTATGATACTTGGCTGAAAGAGCAATCATGCTTACAAGTAATCCAAGGATCATGGAATTCTTCTTCTAATGAAGAAGTTTCAGCTAGTCTAGTTCAAAATCTTAAGCTAGTGGGATTAAATCTAACTGACTGGAAAAATAACATTTTTGGCCTCCCAACCAAGAAGATTAATTAATAAGCTCCTTAAAGAAATAGAAAGACTGAAATCTCAGAGAGTAACACTTCACCAACACAACAAAATAAAAGAAAAACGAAAGGAATTAGAAAGCCTTTATGACACTCAAGAATCTATAGCCAAATAATAATCAAGAAACAACATTATCAATTTAGGTGAAATAAATACCAAATATTTCCACACAATTACGTTGAGAAGGAGGAAATTGAACAACATAGAAAGTCTAATCAATGACAAGAATGTGGTAACCAAAGACAGAAAGGAAATTCATAGTATTTTATCTTTTTATTTCAAATCTCTTTTTACTGAAACTTCTAGTGACAATGATGATTCAAACCCTCTTTAAGGATATACCTTCCATTATTTCTGTAGATGATAACTCTAGAATTCTAGCTATCCCAACTAGGGAAGAAATTTTTATTATTTTGAAAAACATGAAATCCAACAAATCTCCAAGTCCTGATGGTTTTCCAGTTAGCTTTTTCATTCATAACTGGAGTTTAGTGGGTAATCAGGTGATTGATACTATTCAGAATTTCTGTAAGGAAAAAACTCTCAACCCAGATTTAAATGTAACACATCTCTTTCTTATTGGTTTTACCTAAATACCACCCACACTTTTCCTATGTACCACCCATAGCCCAAAAACAGAATCGATGTAGACCTAATTTAGATTGAGTAACGAAAACTCACTTTCTCTTCGACCATCCTAACAAATAAATACATTATCACTAACGCTTTGTAACAAACACAGTCGCTGGCATTACCATCTCTTCATAATACTTGTATATAGCTATCCATGGATTTTAGTAACGACTTTCTTAAGTAATGTTACGTCAAATTGGATATGCTCTGGTGTTGCAAATTAGAAAAAAATTGTGAAACTTACATGAGAGTTTCTCGAGTTTGGAACCGTGATTAAGATTCAAATCAAAAACTGGTTTGATTAAAACCTAGTCTATCAAAATAAAATGGATTAAAGCCTAACTTTATTTCTAAAATCAAAATCGTTAAAGGATTAAGATTGTTGGAATTAAACTAAAAACTAAAACTTAAGTCGCAATGAAATTAAGATCTTGATGTTATACATGGTTCTGTTATGTTTAAGAAATTAAAGGTGGTGAAGCGGCGGCGTCTATATTGGTGATAGTTGTAACCGTACGAGCTAATAGTTAGGGAGAAAGGTGAGTTTTTATTACCCACATCAAATTAGGTAGAAAAATGTTTTATTTTTTATTGTGAGTGGTACTTAGGAAAAATATGGGTGGTATTTAGGTAAAACCTTCCCAAGTTAAAACATTCCAAAAATCCTAGTCAGTTTATACCAATAGGGCTTTGTAACATTGTTAAAGTCATAACAAAAATCTTAGCAAACATAATCAAACCCTCTCTAGAAAAAATTATTTCTCCATTTCAATCTGCCTTCTTATCTTCTAGGCAAATTTCTGATAACATCATTGTAGCTCATGAAATCATTCACTCTTTCAAAAAGAAAAAAGATAGAACATGAGGTTTAGGAATTAAAATAGATATGTCAAAAGCCTTTGATAGAGTAAATTGGAGTTTTTTGTTAAATGCATTGAAAACTCTGGGCTTCATGATGCGTGTCGTAGGTGCAATCAAATTAATTCAATATTTCCACTCAATTAAAAATAATATAATGGAAGTCAAGTTCATTCCCACGAGGAGCAAGAGATCTTAGTTGTAAAATTTGTCACGAAAGGGGGGTGTAAAAAGCAAAAGAAAATAAACAAAGCAATTAAAATCGAAAGTTGAAAACAATAAGAGAGACAAGACCAAGGAATCCTTCTTCGTTACGAAACAGTGAATCAAGTTATGTTCTATTCTACTTGTTATTAGTCACAAATTATCACCAACCGTAGGTAAAGCAGCTAGCTCAGTGCTAAACCCCTAAATCCCTTGTATCTGGACACGGAAGTTCTCGACTACCGGATTCTATTTACCAAACCACCTAGTAGTAGCTCACTCTAGATGTAATTTAAATAAACGCATTAAGATTTATGAACTTATTAGGTTAATATTAGTAGTTAGACTCTTAGATCAAGGTCTACTTGCTAACGTTGTTTCTACACACAATTGCTCCACGGAATCCCTCCGCAAGGTCTCGTGTTTGCTACTTATGTAAAGAGTCAAGAAACGATTACTTATCTCCTAACTTTCACTAGCTTTAGATCAAATTAACAAATCAATTTAGCGTGCACTCCAAACAATCTATCAATCAATCATGAATGTCTTTAAGATCATTCCTATTAGTAAAAGCAAACGATAATTATGTGAAAAACCTCTAGATAGAATTGAAAACAAAAACTCAAATCATGTTAAGAACTAGGAATTCATCCTCAATCAATAAAATTAACTACTCATGTTAAAGAGTTCACACAAAGAATAAGAAAAGAAAAGAATTGTTGTGTGAGTAGAGAGATGTGTGTGTAAAAGATATGTAGAGATGTGTGTAGAAGTTGTAGAAAACTTCTCTATTTATAGGCTTCAATATTCTCCAAATCTTCTAAGGAATAGAATCCTTTTCCTTTTGAAATTCAATTTCAAATCCAAGCTTTTCTCAACTCTTCCACCTTCTCTTTCCAAATTTGAGTCCAATTCTCCATCCAATTCCTAGCCCAAGTCTTCACACCCATGAGAGAAGTCCATAGAAAATTCTGAAATTTTTGGCTCGCCGGAAAACTGGGATTATGGCCGGAATCCGGCCGGAATTGTTGCCGTCGGTCGCCTGAAAATTTCTGTCCGTCGAGAGAATATTCGACGGAATATTCCGTCAGTCCTCCGTTAGGACTAACGGTCAAACTAGTCAACTGTTAGTCAACTGTTAGTCAGCGGGTCAAGGTCTAGGTCATGAGTCGGAACCGAAGTCGGCATTCGAGTCGACTAATCGGGCCGACTCGGCTAAGTTGCCATGGCATAAGCCTTTGCTCGCCGGAGAGTGCGTGTTGCACCAGGATAGTGCTTCCACCATCTTGGCCGAGTATCTTGCAAGCCATCTTGGCTGTGCATTTTTCGTGCCTCAGTAGCTCGGTCCACGGCCAAGATGGCCATCAATCTCTTCCAAAACCATTTCGGCTCCCTCGCAACACTTCTTAATGACCATGAGGGCTATTCCACCTCCAATCGCATCTTTAACACCACCCGACAGCTGACTTCACTTCAACCTCGGTTCTTGCACATCATAGCCAGTTGCACCACCAAGCACAAATCTTCATCATGTCTTGCTGCCATAAACCATTCAATCCACTAGCCCATGTTCACTCAGCTTCAAACCAACTTCCAGCAGAGTTGATCATCTCTGCCATACCCAACTTCATATTCTCAGCGTCATTCCCTGGCAAGACATTCATGTCACCAGCACAAGTCACTTGGCCTGCAGCTCATGGCAACACTCTCACCTGACCTGCTCAGCATCACAGCTTCAATCTCTACTCAGAGGCAAGACCACCTTCTGCAACTGAGCTCTCTTGCCTTTGTGAACTGCAGCTACACTCAGTCATCATCACAAACATCTCAATTACCCATTAGCTCAATAATCCAGTTCAGACCTTGCAACTTGATATAGCCACCAACTCCATCACAGCTAACTACCAACACTCATTTTGCTCCCGCAACTTCATAGCCATCGTAACTTCTTCTCCATCTTCATAGCAAAGCAATGTCTCAACCAACTCAATGTAAAAGACCCACTCTGTAATTCATGTTCCACCAACAAGACACACGCATCGGTGAACCAACAAGTGCTCAATTCAACCAGCGTACCCATTCCATTCATAACAGCAGCAATCAGTGATTCTTCCTATCTCCATCTGAAGCACATTTCAATCATTCCCTGTCTTGCTTTCATCTTTAACCTTAGGCGCCACACATCTTCTTTCTTCATACATTAAGAGCTCAAGGTTTGATCACTCCACAACCCATTATCCATTTGTTCCATCTTAACTAACCCAATTCTCGTATGTAATTCCAGAATCCATTGCTACCAACAACGCTCAATCTGTTCAACCAAGATACTCATCTCTATCTCCAATTCTTATCGAGATGCGACCTCAATCCCATGGAACTCATCAGCAGAATCGATTGAACAGCAGCAGTAACGTTTCGTCGATTAAATCCTAACCTTCATCTCTTTATCTGGATCTCGATCTGCTTTAACTCTGGTCTCTTAAGTCGAGCACAGCAAACCCTATTCAATTGAATCTCAAACCCAAATCAGAGAGCAACCCAAATTTCTCGATCAACATCAGCATCACCTTGTTCTATCAGTTTGCAGAGACCGACTCATAAATCCTTCCTCTGATTTCAACTCGATTTTAAACCCATCTTCATCACAGTGTCGTTCTTCTCTAAATCTCTCGATTTCTCCTTCGAATCTCTGATTCATCTTCTCCCTGAGCTTCATCAATTTCTCTGCATCTCGCGATTTAACCAGCAGCAATGGCTGCTCTCTAATTTTTTCTGGTTTCATGTTTCTGTAAAAGTTGCAGCCGCTATCTTCTTTCAGGTGGAAGAAGGAAACGAGAAATAATTCTCTGAATTTTAGTTTTAGGTTAATCATTGGGTGGCTATCTGCGCCCAAGATAAGCACCACCCAAACTGGGTGGTTATAACACACATATTTGCTGGATAAGGGCTACCCAGTGATGACAGCCCCTAACATGTAGTTACCCCTTAACTTCAGGTGACTTTGTATTTAATAATCCTCCAAAATAGAGATGCCCCTTAACCTCAACTGGGCTCCATATATCAATCGCATTTTTGTAAAATGACCTTTTTGCCCTTTTGGCTCAAATTGGGTGATTTCTTCTTCTTTTCCTCCGTGTGACTCCATAGTAGCTATAAAACTCAAAACAAGCGTAAAATACATAATTTACAAGAAAAATAGCAAAGAAAGCATAAACTACTAGATAGTAAATTAGGTGTAATCTACACCTATCAAATTCCCCACACTTAGACTTTGCTAGTCCTCGAGCAAATCAAACTAAAAACTCACAATTTCAAAGCGTTCAAGCGTCACAAGCATCCAAAGAGTTATGAGGACATAGAGTTTCTGCATGCTAGTAATAAGAAGTTAGAAATACTAAAGAACATATTCTCATTCTTAAATGTTGAGTGAGAAATAACCACCCCATAATGAGAGACTGCGTGTTTGAGAAACGATCAATAAGCATTTCGCCTCGACTTCTGCCTCACCAAAAAGATTTTATGATTATTGCACTCAAAAAAGACAGCTTTTTATGGTTCTCACATGTGTGCGGTAGGAATGAAGAGAGAATTCAGGCAACACGTTAAATGGTGGGAAGGATAACTTCCGAAATATTTTTAAAAACCCACATCTTTTATATTTTGAAAAACCATTTTTCTGACGATCTCTAAGAAAGGAAATCAACCATTATTATCGAGGATGAGATTACTTACTCACCTTCACATCCGATCGCCAATTATGATAACACCACTCTCACGGCATCCAATAGAAACGTCTTCCGCTCCTCGTCTTTAACTTCTTGGTCTTCGGTTTCAACTATTGATGATAAACTTTGAATTTCATAAATCCTTAACAATTTGTAACTTTTTTACCTTAAAAATCCTTGTCGCTTGAAACTACCTTATAGATTTTCCTTCCCCACGGCTCATTAAATAAAAATAAGAACAAATATTTCTCTTGTTTTTCTCTTTTTTTTTTTTTTTTTTTTTTTTTTTTTTTTAAACAAGAGAAATTAAATACAAAATAAACCATGGCCGTGGAAGAAGCATTTTACCACTTGATTCTTCACAACTTGTATCGTCTTGAAATCATAAACTTTCAAAAATTCTCACCTTTTAATTTGCTTCGCTTTTCATGAATAAGTCTTCATACTTGGATATAAAATTACCTCATTGTATTGTAAGTCCTCAACATATATGTAAAAATCTGCTCTTTGTATGTTGCTTTACTTGTATTTGAAATTTGCTCTTTTTCTCGTTCCGTTGCTTGTAAACCTTAAACTTTTCCAACTTTCCTTGTAGATTTTGGTGTCGCTCCTTGTTGATGATGAATGTGTTTTATGGATCCGTTGTTGTCGCGAGAGAGAATGGTGCTAACTGCAAATCGAACTACAAGAAGGAGGCTTTCATCTATGGACGTCACCCTCATGATTGACAAAATTAGCACTCAAGAGATCAAAGAGTAGTGCTTCTATTGGTGGGAGGCTGGGTAGCTCACCATTCTACCCGGAAAAAAAATAATCACCGGCATGATTAAATCCATTATTTAACACTCAAACAAACAAGAAATCCGAATGTAATTCTCTAACATTTCCAAGTTCAATTATGTCGGTCAAAATCTCTATGTAAACATACCTAGAAGTATGCTAGTGACTCTAAAATCTCTAAAAGTTGGAGTTTTTAAGAAAAAACTTTTTTTTTTTTTTTAATTTTTTTAATTTTTTTGTAATTTTTGTTTTAAAAACATGCTTAACCACTCCCCCACACTTAAACCTTGCATTGTCCTCAATGTAATTGAATCCTCCTAGTAAAGTCAAGGTGGGAAATTTTAACATGATAAGAAACAAGAAAAAGAAATAACAAAAAGCAAAAAGATAAGAAATACAAAACCTATGGGTTGCCTCCCATTAAGCGCTTGTTTTATAGTCGTCAGCCCGACTATATCCTTGCAAGATTCATTCCCCGTATACCAATAACCTGAAAAGTTGGGGATCCTTCCATAGAACCTGTTTTGCAAACACTAGCTTCACACAAATATTAGTACAATAAAGCAAAAGTGAAGCTATGAACCGATAAAAGCTTCCCCCACACTTATTCTTGTCCACACATGGAAGTGTATAAAGAATATAGAAGTCGGGTACTTCCACGGTTTCGGGTTCCATAACCTGCATAGTATGAGAATCAAGTTTCTCTAATGGCGGAAAACGAGAAACAAAGTCATTCAACAATATTCTCGAAGCACATACATTCAAACCAATAAGAGGTAAAGGAGAAGAAATAATAGGAAAAGGGTTAGATAAACCTTTCACAATCTCTTGTATCACGGAATCCTCTTCATCCTTGAAAAATTCAAGTGAATTATTCACCTCTTGTATATCATGGTCCTCTATTAAACCTTGCAACCATTCTTCGTCCGTTTCTGCCGTAACCAAAGTCTCGCCATAAACATCATCATTACAATCATGCACAAGTTCAATTGGGTCTTCCACAATATTGGTCATAACGGTCTCATTCTCAACATATTCCTCCTTGTTGTAAGGCACATACTCTTTTGCGGATCCAAATTTTATCATAAGAAACTTTTCTAGAATACTCGAAAATGCATCATCCTCAAGCTCCACCCTTTGAATAGGCTCTTGATCATTATTAAGATCAATGCTTGAGTAATCTACACAAGTGTCGACATATTCCTCTTCATCTTCATCTTGATCCCAAAAAGACTCCTCGGAGATGTCACCATGAGTTGTTTCAAGCAATGTATCATAATCACCGTCACTATCATAGTCAACATAAGATTGTTCCTCGCTGAATTTAGTGTTGCTAATCTCAAACTCATCCTTTTGAATAGGTGAATGATCATTATTAAGATCAAGAGTTGAGTTAACTACACAATTATCCACGAAAGTCCCCAAAGATTGGCCTTTTTCAACATTAGCATCAATCAAATATTCATCACAAACCATATGCACATTAGAATTATCCATATCTTCCTTGTATTGATCAATGCCTCTTCGCAAGATAGTCATACCTTCACGAAGTTCTTGGAGTTGCTCGTTTGTAGTCTCTCTTGCTTTTCGAAATTCCTCTTGTAAAAAGTTGGAAACTTTATCTATAAAATTAGAGACCTTTTGTTCACAAGCATAAGAATCCTCCCATCCTTGTGGTTGTTCACACATGTACCCGCCATAAGGTTGTTGAGGAAAACCATAAGGTTCCATGGAATATTGGTCATAACCAATAAATTGGTTTTGATTATACCCATGGAATTGGTAGTTGTCGTATTGTTGAGGTTGAGATCCGTATCCATCGTTCCAATATGCTCCTTCCATAGAAATAAGCACCTGAAATAATTCTCAAACCAAGGTTAAAACCCAGAAAATAAGAAAAAAATAAAAACAAAAAGAAAACAAAAACTAAATACAAAAATAAGAAACCAAAAACAATTGACAACCGCTGCCTCCCCGGCAGCGGCGCCAAAATTTGATGCGTGTCGTAGGTGCAATCAAATTAATTCAATATTTCCACTCAATTAAAAATAATATAATGGAAGTCAAGTTTGTTCCCACGAGGAGCAAGAGATCTTAGTTGTAAAAGTTGTCACGAAAGGGGGGTGTAAAAAGCAAAAGAAAATAAACAAAGCAATTAAAATCGAAAGTTGAAAACAATAAGAGAGACAAGACCAAGGAATCCTTCTTCGTTACGAAACAGTGAATCAAGTTATGTTCTATTCTACTTGTTATTAGTCACAAATTATCACCAACCGTAGGTAAAGCAGCTAGCTCAGTGCTAAACCCCTAAATCCCTTGTATCACCGGACACGGAAGTTCTCGACTACCGGATTTTATTTACCAAACCACCTAGTAGTAGCTCACTCTAGATGTAATTTAAATAAACGCATTAAGATTTATGAACTTATTAGGTTAATATTAGTAGTTAGACTCTTAGATCAAGGTCTACTTGCTAACGTTGTTTCTACACACAATTGCTCCACGGAATCCCTCCGCAAGGTCTCGTGTTTGCTACTTATGTAAAGAGTCAAGAAACGATTACTTATCTCCTAACTTTCACTAGCTTTAGATCAAATTAACAAATCAATTTAGCGTGCACTCCAAACAATCTATCAATCAATCATGAATGTCTTTAAGATCATTCCTATTAGTAAAAGCAAACGATAATTATGTGAAAAACCTCAAGATAGAATTGAAAACAAAAACTCAAATCATGTTAAGAACTAGGAATTCATCCTCAATCAATAAAATTAACTACTCATGTTAAAGAGTTCACACAAAGAATAAGAAAAGAAAAGAATTGTTGTGTGTGTAGAGAGATGTGTGTGTAAAAGATATGTAGAGATGTGTGTAGAAGTTGTAGAAAACTTCTCTATTTATAGGCTTCAATATTCTCCAAATCTTCTAAGGAGTAGAATCCTTTTCCTTTTGCAATTCAATTTCCAAATCCAAGCTTTTCTCAACTCTTCCACCTTCTCTTTCCAAATTTGAGTCCAATTCTCCATCCAATTCCTAGCCCAAGTCTTCACACCCATGAGAGAAGTCCATAGAAAATTCTGGAATTTTTGGCTCGCAGGAAAACTGGGATTATGGCCGGAATCCGGCCGGAATTGTTGCCGCCGGTCGCCTGAAAATTTCTGTCCGTCGAGAGAATATTCGACGGAATATTCCGTCAGTCCTCCGTTAGGACTAACGGTCAAACTAGTCAACTTTTAGTCAGCGGGTCAAGGTCTAGGTCATGAGTCGAGAACTGAAGTCAAGATTCGAGTCCAGCTAATCGGGGCGACTCGGCTAAGTTGCCATGGCATAAGCCTTTGCTCGGCGAGGCGCGTGTTGCACTGAGGATAGTGCTTCCCGGCCATCTTGGCCGAGTATCTTGCGACCATCTTGGCTGTGCATTTACGTGTTTACGTAGCTCGATTCACGGCCAAGATGGCCATCAATCTCTTCCAAAACCATTTCGGCTCCCCGCAACACTTCTTACATGACCATGAGGGATATTCCACCTCCAACTGCATCTTTAACACCACCTGACAGCTTCACTTCAACCTCAGTTCTTGCACATCATAGCCAGTTGCACCACCAAGCACAAATCTTCATCATGTCTTGCTGCCATAAACCATTCAATCCACTAGCCCATGTTCACTCAGCTTCAAACCAACTTCCAGCAGAGTTGATCATCTCTGCCATACCCAACTTCATATTCTCAGCGTCATTCCCTGGCAAGCCATTCATGTCACCAGCACAAGTCACTTGGCACTCGCACTCATGGCAACACTCTCACGACGACCTTCTCAAAGATCACGACTTCAATCTCTACTCGCAGGCAAGACCACCTTCGCAACCGAGCTCTCTTGCCTTTGTGAGCTGCAGCTACACTCGATCATCATCACAAACATCTCAATTACCCATTAGCTCAATAATCCGAGTTCAGACCTTGCAACTTGATATAGCCACCAACTCCATCACAGCTAACTACCAACACTCACTGCTCCTGCAACTTCATAGCCATCAGAACTTCTTCTCCATCTTCATAGCAGCAATGTCTCAACCAACTCAATGTAAAAGACCCACTCTGTAATTCATGTTCCACCAACAGCACCTGCATCAGTGAACCAACAGCTGCTCAATTCAACCAGCGTACCCATTCCATTCATAACAGCAGCAATCAGTGATTCTTCCTATCTCCATCTGAAACACATTTCAATCATTCCCTGTCTTGCTTTCATCTTGAACCTCAGGCGCCACACATCTTCTTTCTTCATACATTAAGAGCTCAAGGTTTGATCACTCCACAACCCATTATCCATTTGTTCCATCTTAACTAACCCAATTCTCGTATGTAATTCCAGAATCCATTGCTACCAACATCCGCTCAACTGTTCAACCAAGATACTCATCTCTGTCTCCAATTCTTATCGATGCGACCTCAATCCCATGGAACTCATCAGCAGAATCGATTGAACAGCAGCAGCAACGTTTCGTCGATTAAATCCTAACCTTCATCTCTTTATCTGGATCTCGATCTGCTTCAACTCTGGTTTCTTAAGTCGAGCACAGCAAACCCTATTCAATTGAATCTCAAACCCAAATCAGAGAGCAACCCAAATTTCTCGATCAACATCAGCATCACCTTGTTCTATCAGTTTGCAGAGACCGACTCATAAATCCTTCCTCTGATTTCAACTCGATTTTAAACCCATCTTCATCACAGTGTCGTTCTTCTCTAAATCTCTCGATTTCTCCTTCGAATCTCTGATTCATCTTCTCCCTGAGCTTCATCAATTTCTCTGCATCTCGCGATTTAACCAGCAGCAATGGCTGCTCTCTAATTTTTTCTGGTTTCATGTTTCTGTAAAATGGAACGTTATCTTCTTTCGGGTGGAAGAAGGAAACGAGAAATAATTCTTCGAATTTTAGTTTTAGGTTAATCATTGGGTGGCTATCTGCGCCCAAGATAAGCACCACCCAAACCGGGTGGTTATAACACACATATTTCTTTGGATAAGGGCTACCAGTGATGATAAAGCCCTAACATGTAGTTACCCCTTAACTTCAGCTGACCTGTATTTAATAATCCTCCAAAATAGAGATGCCCCTTAACCTCAACTGGGCTCCATATATCAATCGCCTGTAAAATGACCTTTTTGCCCTTTTGGCTCAAATTGGCTGATTTCTTCTTCTTTTCCTCCGTGTGACTCCATAGTAGCTATAAAACTCAAAATAAGCGTAAAATACATAATTTACAAGAAAAATAGCAAAGAAAGCATAAACTACTAGATAGTAAATTAGGTGTATTCTACACCTATCACTTCAATGCTGAACTGTGTTAGCTCATTGAACAATGCATTTCAACAACTTATATTGATGTTCTTCTAAATGGAATTCCCGGAGAAACCTTTAAACCCACTAGAGGATTAAGGCAAGGAGACCCTCTCTCACCTTATCTTTTTATTATTTGCATGGAAATTTTTCCAGATTACTTCTAACTCAAGAGCAAAATAAGATTTTTCATGGAGTGAAAATAACTCCTAAAAGTGAACCCATATCTCATCTGTTTTTTTGCAGATGATTGCTTACTTTTTGTGAAAGCAGACCTTATAGACGTAGGAACCTACTAGACACAATAGCTACCTTTAGCAAGGCCTCAGGACAATTAATAAATTTCTAGAAATCAGTAGTTTTGTTTAGCAAGAAAGTGGATCCCAAACATCAAAGGATGATGTCTAAAATGCTAAAAATCAAACATATAAATCTTAGAGATCCATACTTAGGGGCTCCTCTCTTTATGGATAGATCCAAAATAAAAACCTTTGCACCAATTTTGGAAAAAATGGAATCCAAATCGAAAGGTTGGAAAAGTTTAGTCCTTGCTCAAACCTTTAGATCAGTCCTTAACAGAGCAGTTCTCTCTAGTATCCCAAACTACTTAATGGGATGCTTTATTCTGCCCAAGAAAATAACTAATAAAATAAATTCCATTCAAAGGATTTATGGTGGGGAAAAGATGCTGGAGGTAAGGGTTGCTACCCTAAGATCTGGCCGTATCTTTGCAAACTTATCCTTAAAGGAGGACTAGGTTTCATAGATGCTCACAAGTTCAATCTTGCAATGATAGCCAAAATGGTCTGGAGAATGCTGAAGGAACTAGATGCCTTATGGGTAAAAACTATGGGCTCTAAATATCTTAGAAATAAATCCCCTCTTAGAACAAAACACAATGCTAAAGGATCTTGGACCTGGAATTGCATTAGGCAAGGAAGTTGGAAATGGAAAAGACATAGATATTTGGAAGGATATATGGATTCCTGGACTAAATAAGAACATTCAACATCTTAGTCATGCTGGTAACAATTACCTGGTCAGGGTAGCTGACTCAATACAGAAAATGACTCATGAAACATCTCCCTACTTTTTTCAACACTCCCCTCTGATATTGCCACCACTATTAGTCAAATAAATCTTTTTAAAGATAGCAGTCAAAACCTTGGAAAAAATCAGTTGAGGTGGACTCTAACCAGATCTGGTGAATTTACAGTATAATCCATGTATGAGAAATTGAATGAAAATGGTTTAGATATTGTCAGTCTATCTTTACCAGAGTCATTTTGGAAAGCCCTTTGGAGATCAAATATCTCAAAAATAATCAAACTCTTCTTATGGAATTGCCTTCAAAATGCACTTCCAACTAACTCTAAACTAGTTGGTAAAGTTAAAGAAGTAACTCCTTTATGCATTATGTGTAAAATAGAAACAGAAACTACAAAACACCTTCTTTTCCATTGCCCTTTTGCTAAAGCAATTTGGAACACTTCCCCTAATTCAGTCTCTCTAAATCTAGATATGTCAAGTACAACTCTAGATCTTTGCAAAATTTGGAGGACTAACTCTAGGACAGACATTTCTTTAGAACTTATTCTTACCAAAATGTGGTTTATCTGGAAGGAAAGATGTGGTAGAATTTTTGAGAACAAATCAAAAAATGATGTTACCTTAGCTTTAGAAATTTAGAGACGTATTGATTTCTGGTCCACTAAAAACAGAAAATCCCACTAAACCTAGGAAAAATAAAATTTAACCTCTACATGGAAAGCTCCAACTACAAATACTCTTAAGATAAATGTGGACGCTACTTGGATCTTTGATTTATTACCCTCTACTTATGCTTTTATATTGAGAAATGATACAGGTGATTGTGAAAGAGGAAGATCAGGACAAACCACAAGCTTCGACCCACAAGAGACAGAAGCTCTAGGAGTTCTTCAGGCAGCGGTTTGGGCTAAACATAAAAATCTCTAAAATTTCAGTATAGAAGGGGACTGTGAAAGTATTTTCAACTACATCAATGAATAAAATGCAGATATTTCGTGGAGGGCCAAAGCCTGTACGGATGAAGAAAAAAGAATAGCTTACCACTGCAACAATTTTTTGGATTTTATTTATATTCATAGACTAGGAAATCAAGTAGCGGATATTATGGCTAAGTTTGTTAGAACTGTGAACCTTCCTATTGATTGGGGAGCTTCTCCTCCAACGTGTAGTATTAAACAACTTATAGTAGATAAATCTGATATGGGAAATCCTTCCATTCCCGGATTAGATGGCTCTACTTCTCTTGTAATCTCGACTCTTGCTGAGTCCTATTTTTTTCAATGAAATTTCTTACTTGCAAAAAAAAAAAAAAAAAAAAAAAAAAAAAAAAAACTGAAATCAGAAAACAATAGGTTCATACTTTTGATCATTTTTTGGATCAACAAAACGATGTAATTTTAGAGAATCACATAATTACATTATTTTAGAACCATAATGGCCGGAGGTGTATGATAAAGTTAAAGTTTAAACAACAATGCGACATGTTCGATTACATCAATAAAATTATATAAATGGAGACAAATACATCATTTTTTTCATCAATAGATATGGACAATACCTGCATTGTTCGATTACATCAATAAACAAAGTAAGTTAAAAAGATGAAGCCCCATACTAATCGTCAAAAAAGGCCCAAATAATTCTAAGCCCATTGATAAGTTCTGCTACTCGGGTTCGGCGGTTCTGTTTGTTAAGAAACAAATTACTCGAGCTTTTGGGTTTTTCTATTCATCACAGAAAAGCATTTCATCAAGAGAAGAAAATTGAATCAACATTTTAAGGAAAAATTAAACTGCAAAATGAAATTAATCAGAAACTTAAATATTTTATTATACAAGAAATTGACTCTTTTAATTTTACATAATACTAATAAGCTACAGACATCCCAGTAAGAAAAGAAAGAAAGCCAACAATTTTTCTACTAGACCACGAAAATTCATATAACCAACCCTAGTAAGTACCTATATAAAATTCTTTCTTTCGATCCGAAAGAGCGCAGTTTCTGAATAGTTTTTTCTCTGATCAGGCTCCCCGGAGATAATCATATCATCAATGAAGTTTTTCCACGGCAAAGGAATTGATTAAGCTTCAAGGACACATGATCTAATATTGAGTAGGCCAAAGGAAGGTACCAATAGCATAGTTTCTCTTAAACTCAAGATCACCATGAACAGGTAATCCATATTGAATAAAAAGACAATCTAATTTCCATTCATCCATTGATTCATAATCTGATTTCTTATACCTTGGGTAATGCAACGGCATCTGAAAATACCCGCACTTGTTTTTCTTTTCTATAAACATATCTCCATAAGCTTGCTGCTGCTGCTTCTTGTTCCCATGGACATGATCGTCTTGCAGCTTCATCATCAACTCACTGTTGTTGTTTGAGATATGATCATATGCAACTTCTTCACCCATTTCTGCTAAGTCTCAAAAAATGAAACTAAGGTGATGGTAAAGAAGATGTAAGTTAGAAAGATGACTCTCTCTCTCTCTCTGTAGAACCCTAAACTGCTTATGATGAACATGAGAGACTCCTAGAAGGTCTGTATTTATAGGGTGTTGAGAGAAGTTACACCGGCCCGTAAATACAGAGAGATCTTGACTGTCACCTCCTCATGAGGAGAATCTTACTACTACACGCAATTTGTTGAGGAGGTTATGTAGGTGCATGTTGTGTCCCTCACACTTGGAACTTTGTTTGAATGCGACCCACGTACACACACTCTAGAAAGGAAGGAAAAAACCCTAGCATTTATTTACAATACTTGTGGAGTGGTATACGCATATTTTGGTGGAGTATTTGACAACCGCGTAATGAGAAATTACAGCTTGTAATATTGAAAGGAATATACACTTTGTACACGGTAATAATGTAGAGAATATTTGCAAATAATTTTTAACGGTCTGCAAAATTCTCCTAAAACCGTATATACTGCATTTATGGAACAATAAGATCTTACCAGTATAACTGCTTTTGGGGGAATTAAATTACCCCCGTATAATAAATTACCCGTATTATGGTAAGTGAATCTTTATTGAAACAATAAGATCTTACAGACCGTTATAAATTACCCCTATAGGGAATTTATAGTTTTGGCAGTCATGGCAACACAAGGCAGGGGTCGATTGTCCCCAATTTTGAATCCGGCCTGTTTGGTAGTACAAGTATATCAAGTTACCTGGGTTGCACAGACGCGGACGCGTAGACGACGCTGACGCGAAAACTATAAAATTTTCAAAAAAACTAGGACGCGGACACGTATATACATATTTTATTTATATATTATTTATATATATAATCATGTATTTATACAGCAAAGTCAAGTATTTCGACCCTAAAAATTAGAAAATGATGTTACATATGTATAAATTTCAAAAGAAAAGAAGATATCGTTTGTTTATACACGCCGAATGTCAAATAATCAGTCACTATTAAACACATAGCACAATCAAAATGCATGATCAACACATGTCCAACTAAGTGTATACGTGATGTCATTTCCAATTACAAAATCTTAATAAAGACCTAAGTTATTGATCTAAATGTTTGTTTTTCTTCGTTTGGTTAATAATAGTAAAAATAAAGGAAAAAGTTTATATGAAAATGAAAAAAAATACGTCGGACACGCGTCATCGGTGCGTCCAAACCAGACGCGCGCAGGACGCGGAAATTAGTGCGTCGGACACGCGTCGTGTCAGCGTCCCACGCGCTTCCCGTGTCATCCGCGAGTCGGACACGGACACGGCTCAAGAAATGGAGCGTCCGTGCAACCCAGCAAGTTACCAACCATTGACAATAAAAGCAAAAAGTTAAAAAAGAAAATTTCACATCTGTCTTTGAGGCAACCAATTATTATCTAAAGACTTAAAGGTCTAGACAAATAAAGCTCCCACGTTGAACGGTGAGGAAACCCTCGCTTCCTATTGACCGAAATATGTTTTTTTTTTAATTTTGTGAAACTTGCGTTTTGGTGAGGACACTTGGCAACACATAATTGGTTTGAAAAAAAATACAAACCTAAAAAGAAAATAAAAGAGCACGTAACTTACCGTGTTTGGTATTCTATAAAGGTCCAAATTCAATTCGGAAGTCCTAAAACCTACCATATTTGGACTCAAACTACATTTGGAATCCAAAACCTGTTTAACGGGAAAGTGTAGAATAAACTCTTATTGTTATTTTTTTTTTTTTTGCTAAGATAATTAATTTCATTCCAAAGAAAAAGATTACATGTTTAGGAGTAGTATAGATAAACTCTTATTGTTAACCTACCCAATATATGCTTATGGAGTAGTGGGTGTACAGGTCCGCAACTGAAGAAAAAACATGCGCATAATTTCGAGCAAGCCATGCCATGGATCGCATTAATGATGCATGGTGTAGGAAAGTTATGAGTGGAGATGGTTAATACTGAAAACATAGCACGAGCTTATACTGCTATCGTGATCTTTGTATCAAGCCTTAAAATATCAAAGAAAGGTAAACACCTCCCATTAGGATTCTAACTAAAATTTATAGTCACTATGTCTTAGCCTTCGACAATGTAGCTAAAGCATCTCATCAAGAATTTATAGTAGGCTAGGGATCAAATATTTTTGCTTACCAATGTGGCCAAAAGGCGCGACAATTTTTTTCTAACCAATGGCATAATTTGCATTGATAACTAGAATAAACCTGTAAAATACTAGATAGATAGATAAATAATAGATTGAAAACGAACAAAATCTATAGCAGAATGGAGAAAGAAATTTGTGGTTTATGATTATGAAACAAAAATGAGAAGAAAAAACCGGTAAATTTGTGGCTTTTGTGAAACGAGAATTTTGGCGAGGACACTTGGCAACATATGATTAGTCTAAAAATTACAGTTTCAAAAGGAAAACTTAGCTTACCGTGTTTGGAATTTTTTGAATGTACAAATTCAATTCGGAAGTCAAGTACAAAGAAAAAAAACAAATATTTCACAATATTTTCTGCCAAGATAAATAAATAAAATCCGTACATATTTCCAATCTTTTTTCTCCACATATTTAATGTATTAGCTCCGCCACGCCAAATAAAAAATGCATCCTCCACCAAATCAAAAATGCATCTCCACGAGGCGGACGAAACCCTGCGAACACTAAATCAAAAGGAAAAACATGTCCGGTGCGAAGCACTGGTACAAATCTAGTATATGCTAGAAAACTAAGGAAAAAATAATATGGTTGTTCATATCGAGTCTTGATTCAAGAAGTGGTTCAAGCAAGCGTTTGAGCATTAAGTTGAATCAAGTTCTCTGCACCCAATTAGCACAAAGAAATTTTATTTTTGTGCCCAAATACAGGGTGTAGAGAATTTAAGCCATCAATTTATTTGTTTTTACAGGTAGGTATCCAGCCGCTCTATTGTTTTCGCCAAATGTTAGGCACTTTTGCGTCAAATTGTTAGGCGAATTTTATTTGAATCAAACCATAAAAGTTAGTCTCTCATTCAGTCTGACATGGCATTCAATTTTGAAAGTCGAATTCGAACCACCGTAAGAGTTAGCTTTAGATACTTTACTTTGTTCATCTTTGGGCGAAAATCCATTCCACCGAGGAAAATTTACTAGAAAGATAAAAAAGCCGAAACATATAAGTTATACGGAAAATGAGTCATTTGTCCAAATATTTTTAAAACATGGTTATAATGGACGAGTAAAAATTAGTATGGGTAAAATGAACATCAAAAAAATAGCAAGAATGAAACTGGATTCATCCTGGTTTATACTTAAAAAAGAGTGAGGATGAAACTGGATGCATCCTGATGTTAATTAAAAATAATAAAAAGTATTTGAAAATGGGTAGGATGAAACTTTTTACATCCTGACTATTTTTTACATTCTCATCCATTTAAACATTATCAAATTTTACATATCATTTTCACCCGGAAATTGTTAATTTTGGTCTTTTTAATCAATTTTGTGTAAGTTATATAACCTGGCCAGTTGAGTTTGGTATTTTTAACCAATTTTGTGTAAGTTATATAACTTGGCCACCAGCGAACAAGCAAGTGAAGTGAAGAACCCGCTTTCTACCGATACTAAAATGGCATTTTTCACGTAAGCATTCAAAATCAATGGACCAAACTTCACATTAAAAATTGTCTTAGGGTTTGGAATTTTGATGAAATAATGAATGGCAGATGCAATGATGAAACGAAATCAAACTATTTCGTGGATGTACTAGAGAATTCCGGTATGATCGTCATTCTTCGCTTCTAGGTACAATATGTCATAATCTTCTGGATGTTTTTGAAATTATGGGAATCTGATCCAATAATTAAAACCATATTAAATACCTTGAAATGATGCCACCTTCAGCGTTTCGTGTATCTGAGGTTATCTCAGGAATCAATCATACCCCCAGTTCATTAATATCTCGTAGTATAGCACTATAGTCAATAGCCATTATATGTCTAGAAGTTTTATCTTGAAACTATAGAGCCTACTATTTCATGGTGGCAATAATTTCGTAGTTCATTTGAAACTATAGAACTGTCAATCAAATTTTGGACGAGCCTTGCATGGTCAATGACAGTCAACTGTCAATCAAAGGCCAAAACTATGTACCAAGACCCAAAATCAAAATGCGCCTCAATGGCATGCCAAATTGCCAACCAACCTTACACAGTTTCAAAAAATGAAACCTTACCTTTATGAATTCCAATAGCAATTAATTGAAGAGATTAATAAGTTTTAAAATATAAAGTCGTTATCAACTTGAAATTATTGAGCACAAGACAAGACTCGTAATATATATATATATCTACCTCTGGGATCAATCAATGTTGCGAGAAACCAATCAATGTTGTACATGAACCTTGGCTATTTTAACAGATGGTGTTTAATGGTATGGATAAGCAACCAAAGCACCTAATTTAAGTCACTTGAAATTATTGAGAACAAGACTAATCAATCAATGCATGTTGATGATGTGTGCCTATATGGATAAGCAACCAAAAGTTAAGTTTTTGCAACACTTTTATCCTTCCATCATTCATGGCCTGAGTGGGATCTCTTTTTTTTTTTTTTTTTTTTTTGATATTAATTGTTCGAGTAGGATCTCATTTAATCCTAAAAATAAAAAAATTAACCGTAGCAAAACCAAAATGCCATTCGATCATGCAAATACAATCAAAAAAGCCTTGTGAATAGGGAAGTGCTGAAGTATTTGACTCACTAGTATAAATTTTGAGCCGATGCATTATGGTACAGTGGTAAAAAAAGTTATTGGGTGATATACCAGTGATCTTAGCTCAAAACTCGTCCACACCATTTTTTTTCTTTACCGATGAAAAAAAAATATATTAATTTTGAGTAGATTTTGTCACATAATAAATTTGAGGCAATAAGGAATGTTTTTTCCTGAGGTAAATTTTTCCGGTTTCTTATGATTTTTGACTCATACATTGGGGTCGGTTAGAAAATTCCAGGTCACGAGGTATTTTTGATGGGATTGATTTTGAGTCATGGATTTACACCGCAACACAGGTTTTGAGTTACAGTATTTTTGTGGAAACAGAGTTGTGTTGCAATGGCAAATTTTAGGTTAGGGTGGCAGATTTCGAGTCACAATACAAGTTATGAACCCACGTGTAATTTTTTGGTATAGTGGCAAGTTTGGGTTAATATGTGAAATCCAGATCACAAAGCGGATCTTGAATAACAAGTCAATTTTTAGACTAGCAAAATTGGGGCCTATAGATTTCCACGTCCACCCAATGGAGAAATATATGGGTGTCTAAATTTGCTGAAAGTACCAATTTACCCTCTAAAAATTCTTCATACTACAAATTTACCCCATTAACTCTTAATAATAAAACTAAAACTAAAAATCAGTTTCAATTTCATTTCCTATAAACCGATTCTTCTTCTCTTCTTCTCCCTCTTTTTTCATTTTTTTGAAACCAAAACATCGTCGATTATCGACGATCCAAAAACGATTAATCGTTCATTTTTTCTATAAAATAAAATGTCGTCAAAACCATCGCGAGTGAAGCATGCTACTAATAGGCAATTTCCTAGTGAGAATAATCCCGGAATTGTTGAAGCAATTCGAAACAAAACCAAGAAAACGGTTGTGGAAGTTGAAGCATCTTTGATCGCACAAGAGGAGGAAATGGGTCGAATCGGGTACTTTTCTATCAACCCAATCCTCTAAACTAGGTTTTAGTAACATGCAATCGCTCAAAAATCGATAATTTTGATTTCAAAATTTTCCGGGTTTACCAGAATCGGACGATATTCATGTATTTGTGAACCGATTGTGTTAGGAATCAGTTATTGTTCATGCCCATATACCCCGATTGTGCTGCATGTGAATAGGAATCGGAAAATGTTAGTGTATAAATAGCCCGATTCAGTTATGGTAGGGATAACCATTGTTTCTGTAACTTTTGGTCGTTAGAATCGGATTACATATGTGTTCACAAAAACCGATTGTGTAGCCTTTGAATTCTTATATGCTTAGTCAATAATCGGACTTTATATGTATATCGAGAAAACCGATTAGTAGAATCGGTTTACATTAGCACTTAAAAAATCCAATTGTTGGTTTTATTATGTTAAGAATCGGACTTTATATGTGTATCGAGTAGACTGATTCCTCTAAGAAAAACAACCCATCGGTTTTGTATGTTTTTTTTTTTAGAATCGGATTACATGAGTACTTGAATAAACCGATTAGTTATTTTTTTATGTTAGGAATCAGATTTTATATGTATATCGAGTAAACCGATTTTGTACCTTGAATTAAAAAAAAATACATTCGATTCCATTGTTGTTTGTCGCTTAACTCCGTATTCTACAGGACAAACAAGAGCAACCAACAAAAGCAAGCCGAAAATAAATATAAGAGGAAACATGACCTTACTTTTCCTAAGCCTTTGGGACCTCGTTGAAAAGACGGTCAAAATTTGAATGCTTCCCACTGAAGGGCCACGGGGAGTAAAGCCAAAGGGATCAGCATCAATGACCCACTACCTCAAGCAGAGCAACCAATACATGAAGAATCTGATTCCGATACACCTACTGAACAAAAAGGTGGTGATAGATAAGTTGCCGAAGAACAAAGTGATGAGGAAGTTAATGAGGAAGAAAGTGGTGGAAATGAGAACGATGAAGAAGAAATTGGTGGCAAGGAAGGTCGTGAAGAAGAAAGTGATGAGAGTGAAAGTGACGAAGAAGAAGGTGCGGATGAAAGTGATGAAGAAGAAGGTGAGGATGAAAGTGATGAAGAAGAAAGTGAGAAGCAAGTTGATGAAGAGATAGGAGAATTTCAAGAACAAGTGCAAGAACAAGTCCAAGAAGGAGACTATCAAAACCAAGATAAGACAGATGGTAAGAAGAAAGAAGTTCCAAATAAGAAGAAAGGAGACCACATGCCCGACCCGCTGAAGATGTTTACTCGCGGCCCTAAAGATCCCGTTTACGGGTTACCCGGTGATGGAGGACAGATGTTATGGGGGTACAAAGGCATTTGGGCCACCGTCGTTTTCCATACAATAGTAAGTACCTAAACCTTATGTTTTGTAACATCAAAATTATTATCCGTGTAGTGTTTTGAATGTTGTCCATCGGGTTTGTTTTGTTTTATAGGATCACAAGGATGTCGTTCGTCTTATGAAGCCAGGAACGTCAGTGAGTATGATGAGGCAATGACCACTGCAAGCAATAGAATCAAACGTTGGAGAAGTTCAGGAAGTAATCGATGTAGTCAATTCTACGGGGTTGGTACCTGCATTCGACAATTAGAACCTTGGTTACGACAAACCTCTTTGTTCCTCCTTTGCCGAGAGATATTACGGGGAAATGGATACTTTTCATATTCCGTTTGGAGAAATGACGATAACTCCAAATGATGCAAAGTTCATTACCGGGCTGAGCACAGAAGGTAAAGCCGTGAAGCACAAAGACTGCGTCCAAGAGCTTGGGTGGGACAAGATTTACGCGTTCACCAAGGATGTGTTACAATGGGATGAGGAGAGGACCAAGTCAGAGATGCTAGTAGGAAAGGCAAAGCAGAGGATATTCCATCTCTCGAAGCTAAGGGACAACTTTATGGGAACAAAGAAGCTTCGTGCCGAAGGAAATGTGCTGACCAGAGAACGTGTCATTTCCATGGCCAATGTGTATGTCCTCTACGTCTTGGGAGCTGTTATCTTCCCTGATGTTTCCGGTGCCCGTGTGAGCGCCAACTTTATCTAGCTGTTGCAACCATTTGACAAGATTCAAGAATACTCTTGGGGCACTGCTATCCTTGCACACTCGTTGAACGAGTTGAGAAAGGCTTCTAGGGCTCGAAGGAACCAAATCGGAGGGAATATGGATTTTCTGCAGGCGTGGATATATTTGCAATTCCCAATATCTGCTCAAAGGGCTTTTGAGAACAAGGAATGGGACCACGGGTATTATGGAGACAAGTACACCTACAGAAGTAAGCCGAAGAACCAAAAAAAAAATTTATCTGAAGTTGAGACGCCAGTTGGACAACTTGACGACGAAAGATGTTGTCTTTGATCCTTACGAGGAGGATTTGGCTAAATGAAAAGGAAATAAGGTTGGGTGCGAAGAGAAAAGTGGTTATTTTGGGCCTTTGTTTCACCCAAGGGGATATGTAATGTATAACCCGACGAGAGTCGCAAGACAATGCGGTTACGTAGAAAAAATCCCAAAGGAGCACAAGATGTTCAAAATCAATGAGAAAAAAAACAAATCATTTGGTAATGATATTGATATTTTTCACAAGCCTTTACCATCATGTGATTATTTGGAAAACAGAGCATTTAACAGATATGCTATGGATGGTCCATCTCGAACAGATGATGATGCAATTCCGGGTTACATGCCGTGGTACCTCAATGTTTCGCATACTCGAGTGATACGAGTAGATGAGAGGCCCAAGATAAATGTCAAAGATACGGCTCACGAATTCTTGGTGCGTATTGTTACTCAATTACGGTTTTGTTAATGGTTTTAGTATTATATATTGAATGTTTGTTCTTTGAAATTGAAACTGAGAAGACGAGTCGGGCACTTGATAACCCAAGCAAAGCTAGAAATCAGGGAAGGAAAAAATGTTAAGGCCAATAAAAAGTTTATCGATGAATTGAACAGTCTCGAAGATGTAAAAGCTGGTGCAAAGTTTTGGGAGATGGAGGAGGACGGGGAGCCAAAGAAAAAGAGGAAGAGAGCCCCCCCCCCCCCCTCAATAAAAAAAAAAGATGTCTGAAGGTGCATCGAGCAGCGCCCAAACTGGCAAACGAGGACGAGGTGGACGTGGTCGTGATGGTGGACGTGGTCGTGGTGGGGATGTTCATGAATGAATGGTTATATTCATGTTTATGTCTTTAACTATGGAAAATTATGGAGTCAAAACTTATGTTTTAAACTTATTGTCGAATTATGTTTGGTTATATTTATGAATGACTTAATCTGGCTTCTTTTTAAAATTGTTTGTGTTTGTCCAAGACGCGATAAAACAACCAACTACAATGTGTGTGCAAAAAATGCTGGATTCTGGAATTTTTTCAGTCAGAATCGATTTACATGTACCTATATGTAATACGATTCTGACAGTTCCCCAGAGGTTCAGTTTCAGAATCGGTTTACATGTACATATATGTAATCCGATTGTTATCAAGAAAAGTTTTGTAACTTTTGTTGCTAAGAATCGGTTTATATGTACATATATGTAATCCGATTGTTATCAAGAAAAGTTTTGTAACTTTTTTTGCTAAGAATCGGATTACATGTGCATTACAAAAGCCCGATTGATGAGAGGCATATTTTATATGATTTTGTAAGGACACAACCGGTCTATGTGGTCACCTCTAAAATCCGATTATGTGAATTGAATTAAAAAAAAAAATAGTCGTTGAGACTTCATCTATATAAGGACAACCTCTTTGAGGCACTCCCACATCACACACTTAGCCTAGGAAATGGAATGGGAACCCTTTGAAGATTTGTGTCTCGTTAAATCGTTTGCAAATACGTTTCGTGAACGTCCGAATGAAATCTATTCAATGTTTTGGAAGAGAGTTGTAGAGTTCTTTTACGGGCGTACCGCGAATCCCAATAACCGTAAATGGAGAGACTTGGCTTTTCGATTCCAATACATAAAAAGCGCAATGCACATGTGAGAGCACGTAAAAGTTAGAAATATGGTGTACCATTATCATCCATGAGCTCCTCTTAGGGAAAAAGTGAGTAATGCGATCATTTCTATACCTATGTCAAAAGTTCACATACTAACATTTAAGAATTCATGGAATTTCTGCAGGAACGTTTCAACGGGCTATGGAGAATTCGTAATGAGTAAACTAAGTTCATTCACAACAAAAAAATATACAACGTTGTACCGATGTGCTCGGAGGTTCATTGACGAGCATTTGATGTGTCAAATTCCAGAATTCCCATACTGAGTCCTATGTATGTAGTGCGCTAATTTCCTAAACTATGTAATGAATATTTTGTATCTGAAAGTAATGTATAATCGGATTATATAGACATATATAAACACCGATTGCAAAAATCGGTTTATGTGGGTATTGATTGAACTCCGATTCTAGCACTACACCAAATTCTGGGATTAGAAATAGAACCAGGCCGTTACAAAAACGGGTTGTAACGGCCCTCGCCTGTTGCAAAAGTGGGTGTTACATTTTTTTGTAACGGCTTTGTGGCCGTTACGAATTTTTTTTGTAACGGCCCTGAATAAATGAGCTTGAGCCATTACGAATTTTGCCACGTGGTAACAGCTCGGGGCCGTTACAAAATTTTTTTGCAACATGGATGTTGTAACACTCAGGGCCGTTATTTAACTTTTTTTTTGTAACAACAAAAATATCGCTTGGCCAACCTTGACTGGTCAAAATTGGTCGTGCATCTGACCAATTTTGACTGGTCATAGCTGACCTAGCTTCATTTTCTGCCGGAAATAAGCCGGAATTCCAAAAAACTACCTGCATACACCTTTCATTTCATCCTCCACAATCAACAATATCCTTTGCAGGCTTGCTTTGTTGAAAGCTTAGGCATCCGAAAACTCGATGTCGACGCCATTTCAGGCCATTAGTGGTTCCCTGCAGTTCATAGTCCTAACATACATCTATTGCAACACTTCCATTCTTAGATAACACCAACAGCTCCAAACCAATCTCCATGGCTCTCACCGCACCAACAAGTCCTTGCCTCGCAACACCTTATTACATGCAGAGTCTTGCAAAGATCACAAAGAACACCATCTTGACCCATTGTATCTTTACATCATCAACTTCTACATAGCAATCTCCACCAACTCCCACTTCCATTCTTGATCACCAAGTTCAAACTTACTTCCATAATCGAACCAAACTCGAATTTGAGTTTAACCCATCGCAAACCCTAGTTTCCATTTCTTCTCAACTTGCACTTCACAATTTCTCGCAAATGTGTTTCAATTCCTCATACCCATTTGCATCTCCTCCACTTTGTCACACTCAAAGCAAAGACTCATTCTTCTCAACATCATACTTGCACAAACCTGCAAAGCCACACTAAATACCAGTCCCACCAAAATTGAATTCATAACCACCAACACATACCATTCTTCAATCGATATTACCGCGTAACCAAAATCGCCATCGTTGCCGCAAGGTGTTCAGCTCCATACCATTGTGCAAATCTATCATAAGTAAACCCATTTCAGTTCTCCTTTATGAGCTCAATACCACTACTGCATCACTGGAAACAACTTACAACACCACGGCGTCGACATCTTCCATCATCTGCAGTTCCTAATCACCCTGTAACAACAACCACAGCCATACAATTTCACAATCCGCCTGAACCCCTTGTAATTCTCAACTGCAACTTATATGTATGTCAACAGAAACATTATAGGAAATCTAGTTTTATTTCTTTTCATATATGGGCTGTTTACCAGCCTGTAATATGTATGTCATAGTTTTGGTCCACATCTTCCACCACCAAGTAGCAATAATGTTGTGAATGGACAAGTGATAGCTAGTCACTAATCTTCCACCTCCACATTGTACTCTTCAACCCCATCAAGAACAAATATATATAAACTGAAAGCTAGTTAAATCAAATCAACTCTATGGGTAATATAGATTTAATGACTAAGAGAAGAAAGCACCGGAAAATATACTTACACACCCATTGCAAATGCATCTTTACTGCAAACCCAGCCACTGCAGAACCACTTCAATTACTTTCCTCTTCCCTCGTAAACTTTACACAAAGAACAATCTTGATTCACAAACACACATCAACACCATCTTAGCAAAGACCATTTCCCGTGATATAACAGTCTCGACGAGGAACCAAAACTCCAACCTATTCAGATGTAAAAAGTTAGCAAAGCAACCAGTATTAATTAAAAATGGAAAATAAGAGATATGAAACAAAATGGTGAGAAATACATTACATTGAAAAAGGCCTATTCCGCAGTAGGTCTCTTGAGCGAGTCCCAAGAGCACAATCACTACAGTAGAATACTATAATATTAAAACACACCATTTTCTACAATAAATATTCAAATTAGAATATACGTTTTGTAGCTTTGCACTTATATATCACAATACTACAATCATCACCTACCCTGATTAAATCTACCGCTTCCGAGCTAGCATTTGGAATCATAATTCAGAGATTAGCAGGAGCAATCTACACAAGAGGGTAAATGGCAATAGATCAGAAACTAATGAGTAATGCCCTAAATATTATGGATCCAGAGAAGAACAAATAAAAAGAGAAAAGATAAACATAATGGAACACCAATATGAAGTTTAGCTCGAAAAAAAAAAGACACCAATATGAATTTTAGCTCGAAAAACTATTCCATCATTACGTTAATGATAAAATATACCTTGGCTGACCTCAAAGGTGAAAGGGCAGACCAACAGTGTGAATAACATGTGAAGCTGGCAACTTAAATCCTCTGCACAAACATTATTAGATTTTAGCCTACACAAATCGTCATAAACTTATGATCATGTTTAACAGTTCAAATCAAATCTTATTAGGTACACCTACAGAGTAATTCTAGCCACGATTTTGGACAACGAATTTAACGAACCTCCGCAAACAAAGATAACTTGTTGCTCTTAGTTCAGTCCTGCAGCTCTATGTATTGCTAGCCAAAAACATTTCCAAACAGTATAAGACCAACTATCTAACTAATAAGTACCAATTCGTTTCCCATAAGAATAAAACTACAAAGAAACTAAAACATTATTGTCATGGGTTTAGCGTGTGTTCACCTCCATCAAAGCACCCCCACTTCCAAGCATCCGTTCATTAGCCGCATTTATCCTGTCACAAGAAAAGGGTCATCAAATACTCATATCGAGGATAACCCCATATGGACAATGCAAGCCAATATAAAAGGTCACAAATTTCACAAAGAATTATACAAATCGACCAATACCTCCACCTCCACCTATTAGTTAAAATGAGGTTTACATATGAGATCACCAACCCCACCACCCCCTGAATGAGGTCTATAATTCGACCACCACCTTCATAATGAAATTTACATTTCGGTCACCAATCCAACCACCTCCTTACCGCCCCGCACCACCATCACCACCTCTCCGGAGTGGGGTTTGCGATTCGACTACCACCACCACTATCGTGGCCACTAAACCTACTAGACATAAACCCATGGAATCAGTAAATTTGTGACCAAACCCTAGAAATTGTAGAGTGAATTCAAAGGAATCAAATTGAATTGAGCTAAAATATAGAAATCTAAGAAATTTTAAGAAAACTTACAATGACATCAGAAGTACAATTGAAAGACCACTTTCTTTCCAGGGGAGGATTTTTGATTTTGTGTGTATTGAAACCAATTTCTAGGGTTTTTTTTTTTTGGTCGATAAGTTCGAGACCACACGATCCTTGCCGTCGTCATATTCTCGTAAGAGTAACCCTAACTTCAACACCAGAGTAACAATCTTCAGAAAGCTCTCTACAAATCAAACCCAAACAAAACATGAACAAAACCCTAATGATGAAACCCTAAAATCTAATTTAATGAGATGATGAAACCCTAAAAATAAAGAAAAAAAAAAAACTGATGATGACTTACACAGATCAAAACTGAAATCGAAACCTTATACTCGATTAATATTTGATTGAACATCGGTTTTTCAAAGATCAGAGAGGCGGGTTTGAGAAAAGAGAGGAGGGTTTGAGAAAGAGAAAGAAATAAAAGAGAGAAATGGAAAAAATTTCGAGAATAGACGAGTAGAAAAGATTATCTAGGTTAGGGAGGAAATATCCTCTAGTTCAAGGAATTTTGGGTGGAAACATAATGCCACGCATGTGAATGGCACACGCACATTCTAAAGGTGTTACCACCCAAGTGTGACCAAGCGTGTGATCTGGCACGCCTAAAAAAATTCAGTAACGGCTTAGCCTGTTACGAATTTTTTAAAAAATTAGTAACGGCTTCAGCCTGTTACGATTTTTTTGTAACGGCCATTTGTAACGGGAAATTTGTAATGGCCCATAAGCCGTTACGAATGCCTGTTACGAATCCGAGAATTTGGTGTAGTGTAGGTTTACATCGTCAATCGGCATAAACTCAACCCAGAATCGGTTTACAAAAGCACTAACATCAACCGATTCTGGATCGAGTCTTTTTGAAAAAAAATTAAATTTTTTTACAAGTGTTGATTATGCATTAATGAAAGTTAATTTCAGGATTAACTCGATTAAATATTATTTAATTATCCGAATTAGTATTAATTTAACAAGGGCATATTTGGCATTAACATAAATAGTGGATAAGGGGTTTCTATGAATTATTTCTTAATGACCATATTTTTTCATGTAGCTATAGGCCCCAATTAAGTCGCATAGGCCCCAATTTAGCCAGGATTTTTAGGAGACGAGGCATATTTTAATTCACAAGACACAGTTTGGGTGCAAATTTTGGACCCTAAGAGTTATTAATTATCAGTAAAAGTTGGGTGCAAATTTTGGACCATCAGGGTGATCAAGCAGGTTCTGCAAATGAAAATGCATTCAATTCAAAAAATGCCTATGTCCATCAATGAACCATATGTGGTGGAAAACTGATGATGGAAACAAACTACTAGATAGAAATGCGAGGTCATGATCATCCTTTGCTAGCTTCATTCTTGTAAATGTCATGATCATCTAGAATTTTCTGAAATTTTGGGAAATCTGAGCCATGTATATCAGAACCATATTAAATACCTTGAAATGATGCAGCGGCCTTCAATGTTTCGTGTACCTGAGGTTATGTCAGGATATGCTCGGACCCAATTCATTAATAATGCACGATGTAGCAGCCGAGAAATTTTTTGATGGGGACACTTTTTGAAGGGGGCATGAGGACAAATGATATGTTGACACGTGTTTTTGATATTAATGAATTTTGTTTCCAAAAATAGAAAAGAACTGTATTTTTGGAGAGAATTTGTTTTCTTTATTGGTGTTGGTATTTTTGGAAACACAATTCTTTAACATCAAAGACATGTGTCGACATATCATTTGTCCTCCATGCCTCCTTCAAAAAATGCCCCCATCAAAAATTTTCTCCAATCCTGCTATATTCACAAGGGTGGCTGCCAAAGAAAAATTTGGCCAATGTATACTGTTATGTTTATAAACGATAATATTTACCAAAGTAGTTATTTGTTTGGGTAGTCGACATATTTTTATTTATTCAAATTAAAATTGTGATTACGTGATTGCTTTCCAATCCGTCTATTAAGTGCGATCCATCCCAGTCGGCAGTCGCACTGCTTGAGTTTACACAAAATTGGTCAAAAAGACCAAAATCAACAATTCCTGGGTGAAAAAGACACTTAGGTTTTGATACTAAATAGCCAAAAATTAAAAAGATACTGTTTAAATGGACAAAAATTTAAAAATAGGCAGGATGTAACCAGTTTCATCTGTCCATTTTCAAATATTTTTTTCTTATTTTTATTTTACAGGATGCATCCAGTTTCATCCTTGCTATTTTTTAAGTATAAGCCCGGATGAATCCAGTTTCATCCTTGCTATTTTTTTTTTGGCTATTTCACCCGTACTTTTTTTTACTCGTCCATTTGAACCGTGTTTTAAATTTTTTTGGACAAATGACCCATTTTCTTCTGAGTTTAAACCCCAAATTTAACATATTTGCTTTCCTAGCAGACTGTCTCAGAGCTTCCACAATAGTGGAAGCTTAAGTTAGCCCAAAGTTACATTTAGCAATAGGATTTGGACAAAACCCACAATGATCAAGGGGCCTATATACTGATACATTGTTCAAAAGTGAGCCACAAACTCCCTCATGTAATTCAATTGGTAATTTAAATGTTTCAAACATTAGTTAAAAACTTGCACATAAATCAAGCAAGGCGTGGTTATAAGTGTATCTCACTGAGGCTCACTTTTAGATCCCGCTCTTATGATTTAATTTGACTGATATATTATACTACATCAGTCGTACAAAAAAATTATGGAAAAAAATGAAAATATGAAAGACTGATTTTGCATTTGCCAAGTTTGTCAGATTGTGCTTCATTTTTATTTTTTTGATCGGGAGACAGATTGTGCTTCACAACAAAGCCATGTTGAGCTTTTTTTGGGCGTCTATTGTGGACTCTCTTGGAAGGCGTAAACCACCTTGGATCAGTTAGCAGAAGGCAAATGAGTTCGGTTCATATAACTACGGACATCTCGCATAAATCCTGCATTTTAAGAAATTTGTGTTGAGGGTGAGCCGTATAGCTAAGCTAGGGGATTAATAACAACAAAACCTTTTCCTTGTACGATTGTCCAAACAATAAAGTGCAGAACTGGTCAAGCATCGAAAAATTAAGATGTGAAGTTTTAAGGAAGAACGAGAAGAACTGTAAATCCAATCACATATATATTTAGATCATAACATAATTATTCATATACAGACTACAGAGAAGTACAATTCGACGATGACGGGTACGTAATTCATGTTCATCTACTAATACAAACACTGATGGTACTAGTGTTCATTAGCTCCCCTTGACACTCTTAGTGAATGAAAGTTCTATTAATTACTGACTCCACAAGAAAGCCCCCATGGCGAAGTTTCGTTTGTGCACAATATCACCGGTGACGGGTAAACCGTACTGTTTGAGCAGAGCATCTATCTTCCATTCAGGCATGGTCTGGTATTCAGCTTTGGTGTACCTAGGATAGTGCAACGGCATCTGAAAGTACATCCCCCCACATGATGACGATGATGTTCTCTCGTTGTTTTGTTGTCGTGCCATTTCGCCGTTTCCGTAACTGGAGATTACTGATTCACTTCCCATGACACCAATTTTTCTCTTCTAGCTTATGTTTTTGTATCTTTTTTGTCTCTATGGAAACAGATGAGCTTCTGAAGAGATGCAGATCTTTGCTACATGTCTCCTACCACACTTCTCATCTATTTATATAGAGGGACTTGGCAAAGCAAGAATGATCTAGAACACACAAACTTTAATGTGTAAAGTGACCAGTGAATCATTTTTGGGCACACGTATCGTATATGGTTTCAGCTAACTACAAGAATGCAATGTTGGTAGAGACCAATGAATGTTGAACATGAGATGTTGCTATTTGGGCAGATGGCAAGTAAGGGTGGTACCGCTAGCTGTAGGTTCATAGATTTTAATATTAATTCTAAAGGCCTAGCTAGTAGCTAGTGTGGATCAATCAGTGTATGATGATGTGTTTACGTTATGTCCATAAGCATCCAAAGCTTATTTAATTGGGATAATTTGATTTTGGGTCACATGAAAGTGCCCAGAGTTGCGTTTGGGTCACGGGAAAATTTTAATTAGAGTTTGGGTCACATGACCGTCATTGACCATCTTGACAGGTATCTAATTTTTTATTCTTAAAAATTAATTTCAATAAATTTAACTCTCTTAACGATAGTCATCCCACCTCCTCACCTCCACCTCCACCTCCACCTCCCTTCCTCCAGTGAAGATGAACAGAGGCGTACGAAGTACTAAATCCAAGCTGAACAGAGAAATTGACCTCCACGGTGTACATTTCTGAAGTCTAAATTCATGACAGCTTTTGATTGCAAAGCAAATCAGTCGTCAATCTCCTCAAACATCTTGTCTACGTGACTTTGACAATGGAGAAATAACTTTGTTGGTGATTCTGTAAGCCATTCTTCTAGCTCCTTCCCTGCTGTAGTAGTGGAAAATCTCACTACCAAACCCCTTTGATAAGATGCTAACTAGACTATGAAATCATAATGAAGAACACATATAAGAATTTTATTAAGCTCTGGAAATCAATACAAAGTAATGAAGGTAAAACCCTAACTTTGGGAGCAAATAACTTTCTCTCTCCTAAAGTTCTACCTCTACTCTCAAAAAGATCTCTCTCCGAACACAAGGGTGGTTGGTCCTATATATATGATTTTTACATAGTGGGGGACAGCTAATAAAACCCTATTTTCGGATCTGATGTGTGACGTCTTCGCACACTTGCATTGTGTTTACTCGCACGTGCTCCTAGTCTTCGCACAACTCTCACACTTTACTTACGATTTTGTGTCTTCACGGATTCCGTCATTTTGGATATGATATGTGCGACTTCCATTCGCTCTATTGTAGTACAGTTGCTTCGCATGATACCTACGTATGCGGTATTTAGCCCCTACATTTTGCCTCTTCTCTTAGCGATCTTTGTCGAAGAAAGAGCGATGAGAGAAATTTTTTCTTGGTCACTTTCGCTCCTTTACATGATGCCTGTCGCACCCTATCAACTTTCCATATTCTTTAACTGACAATATTCCGAGATCTCGGGCTTAATTACTTCACGTGTTGCTATCATCGTCTTATCTTTGGACACGTCATGGATGATACCTGCAACCGTCACTTCATATCTTCTCACCCATTAATGCTTTCATCAAAGCGATTTTTCACAGAAGGAAACATAATCCTTTATATATCCCCTCTCACTTTCATCTCTCTCTTTTTACCTTCTTCCTTCTTTCTCCATCCACTGCAATCTTTCCTTTCTTACTGTTTTTGTTCTTCCGCTTTTATCTTTTCTTTGAGTTTTCTTATTTCATATTCTCTTTTTCGTCTTCGTTCTAATTTATCGCTCCAGTCTCCCTTTTGGTGCACTATTTCGCTTTCCTGATCATCCTGATTATCCTTATATTTATAATCCCATTCTTCAAGAACAACAATGGGACAGAAGTCCAGGTGGAGAATGGTCGCAAGAATTTGAGAAACTCGAAGTCGAATTCAGAGACGCATGTTTCAAATTGTCCGCTCCTCCTTCTTTAGGACCTACTTTGATGCTTAACCCTATATGGTTCAAGAATGATCAATGGAATGATCGGAAGATCATTGTCTCCCTGGGGCAGCTTCTCGCTGGTCTCCCTATCCCTCTCTTGAATCCGCGAATTCCTTTGTTTTATAAGATCATATCGCATGATAAATTTAAACGTGCGGTTTTTCAATTGAGTGGGGACGCTATAAGGATTGTGGTGGAGTTCGCTCGTCGTGCGGATGGATTAGGATCCATTTATCCTAGAGAATACAGGAATGAAGTGTATGCTGACTTAGAAATTATTCCTTCTGATTATACTATTGAGAGCTTCTTCGCTAACTACGAAGTTGTGATTATGAAGTCTGAGTCATCTCGCTGGGGTGTTCTTCTGTCGAGGAAATATGGCCTCGCAGAGAATCAAAGGATTATGCTAGATGTTGATTTTAATGATAAGACTAATCGCAATGCACGAAACTCTAATGACAATCGTTGGGATGTTTATCTTGTTATTCTTGAGGGTCTATATATCACCGGTTATGGTGACAATGGGTCAATAAATCCTTTTCCTGAGGGTTTTCCGCCCTGCTCTCCTTGGGAGTTTAGTTGGAATGAGGAGGAGAAAGTGGTATGTCATTCTGACCTTTTCCCCTTTATTAATATTTCTTTATTTTACTTTTTTTTTTCTTGTTTTACTAATTTCTTCATCTCCAGATTGCCAAGCTGAAAAAGGACTATAATGCTTAGAAGAAACGAAGCACACTGGAAGCTCTACGTTCGATCACTGATGAAGTAAGAAATACTTTTAATTTTACTTTAACAATATTGTTGCCTCTATTTCTTATCTTTATCTATTGCGAAGGTGGACGGGCTAAATATTGGTAGCTCTGATGATGAAAATTCTTCTGAGGGCGAGGAGGAGGCTTCTAGTCATGCGAAGTCTAAGGGAAAAGTTGTTGCTTCCAAGTCTTCTGCGAAGAATGTCAACAAGAAGGATAACCCCAAGAATAAAACAAAGATTACATCGACTACCTCTTCTCCTACTCCTTTAGTTCCTCACTCTCAAGGGAATGAATTACCATTCCCTGATGAATCTACTTTAGCCTCCCCCATGACTCAATTATCTCTCATCTTCAAAGACTCCTTCGTAGATGTTGGTGATGACAACTTAGTTCGCACCTGCCAAATGATTTCTACCATATACAATGCTCCCACTTTGAGTCATGAATCTCTGCGAGGATCTGCCTCGGCCATATCTCCCGAATTTCTATTTTCCATGGGTTTTATGGTATGTTTTCTATTTTTCTTGTGGACCGGTGTGGGTTTGAGCTAATGCTTCTTTTCTATACTTTAATTATTTTGAATTCCTTCGTCTTTTTGTCCTTATAGGTGGCGCGAGCTTATCATGCGGTTTCTTCTGACTCGCATAGGAAGAATTACTCCTTTGAGGTTGAGTGTGCGAAGCTCAAAGGGGAACTTTTGAGTAAAACTCAGGAGGCGGATACACTTCGCCAGAGAACAACCAGCTAATAGGTGTGTTCCTATTCGCTCTCTTATATCTTGTGAAATTTTGTTATGCATTCATATTTTTTCTACTACTTAGCCCTGCAAAAATTTATAATTTGACCGAAGAGGCGGCTAGCCATCCCGATGATAATGATGCCCTTTTAGGAATCCTTAACGTATCCTTTGACAATTTCCCCATGCGTGGTTTAGAGAACCTTAGTTGGAAGGAACTGAGGCTGAAATATGAAGCTCTTATTTATGATCATATACCAATGCTAGTCTGCAGTAGGAACCTTCAGCGTCGCACTCGTGAGTATAAAGAGAGGATTAATACTTTAGAAATGATACACTCTTATTACTAAGAAAAATCATGTGATCATTGATGGTGCGAAGGCTTTGAAGAAATTTCACGATGCTCTACTCGAGATCCAGATAGAAAGGGATTTTGCCATAAGTGAAAAAAATTCCCTTCTCGCTCGTGAGAATGAACTTCTCTCTCGTATTCTAATTGAGAATGATGCTGAGTTTGAATGGGCTGCTAGAGTCCTTGATAATGCTAGGTTGGGGTTGGGTACAAGTGTTAGTTTAGAATATGACCATGCATCTCTGGTTAGAACCATCATTTCCGAAAAAGAAGGTCTCCCATTTACTTTGCTTTATGGCCCTGCCTTTGCTTTATCTTTTAAATTATGCAGGGGCGATTTTGCCTCTTATTCTTATCTCTTCGCAGCTACTAAGAAGGAATTTCTTGAAAAGGAGAAGAAGTATCATTGAAGAAGTACAATGCTAAAATCCAAAGGCTAGAGGCGAATTTTGAACCTCGTGATACCAAGTGCCGCATACTCAAGAAAAAGCTCCAGGTCATCGTTTCTAATTTTAACCAAAGATGCCATTCGCATACGTGATGGGGCTATCAAAGAGGAAGTGGACGATATCTGCTGTGAACATAACATTCCCTTTCCCTCGCACTATGAGTTTGAGGATCCTTCAGATAACGAAGAAACTTCCGATATTTCGGATAGTGATTTTGAGTATGGAGATTCTGACGGGGAAGATAGTGATGTTGATGAAGATAATGCTGGCGAGAAGTAGCCATCCCCTTTTTATTTTATGCTCTCTGTAATTACATATACTGGTTATCTTTCGGTTTTTTAATAGATGCCTTCTTCCTTCCCTATTTATGCTTCTTTATTCTTTTCCTGACTATTTATCAAAGGCAAAACCTTTTCCTTTTTAATAATTTATGTATGTTAGTCCAGAAATAACTTGCCAACATGAATATAACAGTATTTGCGTGGTTCTAATCCCATGTATGCGAGTATTTACATGAGTCTAATCATATGTATGCGAACATTTGCATGAGTCTATCATATGTATGCGAATTATCTATCTCTACCATGTTTAGTATAACGCTATCGTGCTTACGCGAATAACATAACCTTGTAGTGTTTATAATCCCATTATTGCTTCTATTATTCGCGGGAGTGCGATTGCCTATGTTAAGTCCTTGACTAGGTACAATACCTTTATAATTCAAAATCATTCATGGTTGTATTTTTTGTTTTAATCATACCTTCGCATCTGCCTTTATTTAATCCTGCAAAAATAATGTTAGTACGGTCTTTTGTGTTTATTCATGAGGTCTTATTGAGCCTCCCTAAGTAGAGGTCTTAATCAGCCTCCCCTGTTAATAGGAATTATTCTTGCCCCAGGGTATTCGCATTGGTCATGCGACGAAATTGCAGGCGGTCTTTACGCTTTCACGCAATGACCCATTGATCTCGTCTTATCATCTTTCGTATTATTGCCTCTGCAGGATGTTTTTGCGCGCCAATGCGACAGGTTTATACTCTTGTTTGAGTTATAGTCCCATGATATTGGCGTCTTTTGACACAATTCAGCTCCCTAATGGAGGGTGCCGTCCTTATCTTCCCCCTGGTTGCCCTTTCAAGGAGGCGTACCCCTACCGGGTTAGGGTGGGATCCTCCCATCCAGTGATGCAATAACCAGTTGTTTTCACAGCCTCTTTTGAGACCGCACCCTAAGTGGGGTTTCTTGAGGACCGAGTGTATTATAGCCAGGACTTTCCAAGAGCGGCGAGGTACCCTCCATACTCCCCCGGAACTCTTGACTCAACCGAGTACCGCGACGCCCTGACCGAGTTTCTACACTCCATGATAGAGAACTTAATACCTTAGTCTTTCGACTAAGGAGTCTCTACCGGATAGGCTTTTATTTCGCCCCTTGTATCCATGACTCAGGTTCCAGGGTTGGTATGGATTTCGCCCAAGCCATGTATTACTAGGTTTTCTCTAATTATGACGCGCATTAGGGCTTATTTATATTGCCTCTTGCACAAGTGCGAACTAGGGTGCACGCCACAATTGAATACCCAGCCTCCCTAGTTAGAGGTTTTAAATTTTAGTGCCCCCTAGTGAGGTCTTATTTTTGCCTCACTCTTCTTTTTGTATGTTAGAAGTATGCATTGTAGAAGAAATATAATTTCTCTTTTAATAACTTTTGATCGCAATTTCTGATTTTTCTTTCTCTTCTTTATTCGCACACATAGGAACATCCTATTAATACTTTACAATAATCTATTTGATGCTTCACCCCTTTTACTTCTTCACCTGCTTCGCACATAGGTAGTACCGTAACCGTAATATTGCTCCAGATATTTCTTTTTATAAAGCCTATCCTCCATTTTCTCCATATTCCTTCCATCTCTTTCCATCAACTTGTACATTCCATCCCCAACATATTTCTTCACCATATAAGGTCCAGCCCATGTTATTTTCCCTTTCTTCTTTCTCCCTTGCTTGTGATATGGTGGTATATATTTCTCTCATGACTAACTCTCCTGGTTGGAATTCTCCTCTTTTGGATTGCTTCGCATATTTGTGCCGTTTAGCTCTTTTGACTACCTTCTTGTGATTTTGATCAGTGCTACCGTTCTTTGTTTTCCATTTTTACCCCAGCATCTTCTCCCTTTGATGATTCTTCACTTTTATGGTGATTATCAACTTCTCCTTCTTTTGTTATAAAATTAACCATCAATATTTCGCACCGCTTGCTCTTTTCCGCATCACGCTTCCAAATGTTTCTTCTTTTAATCGCACGCGCTTCACTTTTCTCTACATCAATTTCATTACATGTTTTCGCTTTATTAGCGTCTCCTCTGATAATTCCAACGCCCTGGGGTAATGGGAACTTGATGCACTGATGATATGTGGAAGCCACACCCAGGATTCTATGTAACCACGGTCTTCCAATCAATGCATTGTATGGAGATTCGACGTCCACTACACAAAACGTTATTTCTGTAGTGATTGTCTTAAGAGGTATTCGCATAGTGACTTCTCCTTTTGGCTTATTGGCTGATCCATTAAAGCCATTATTTTATAAGTTGAAGGAATCAAGTCTTCATCTTTTCCTCACATTGTCTTATATGTATGATAAAACAAAATGTCCACCGAGATCCCAGAATCAATTAGTATCCTATTTATCGCCCATGTGACACCCTCTTCATCTTCTCCTTTGTCCAATTTTTCTTTTGGTATTATCTCCAACTTGACCACTAATGGACTCTCATGAAGTTCGCCTCCTCCGGATACTTCTTCTGCGCTAAATGTGATTGGCTGCTTCTGTCATTCCTTGATTTTTGGTATCTTTGTTAGGTTAATTACTTCCTTTCCTTCGACATATCTCATATATACGCGGCTTAACACATTGTCATGGAAGTCTTCTATTCCTTTGAATGAGTGTATTATTGAATTACAGTGTAGATTCTTGGCGTTCGCTCCCACTTCTATTAGAAAGGTGTTTTTGCATTTGTCTTCACCTGACGATTGCTCTCCTGTTGTTAGTTGTGTTGGTGGTGGTGGTAGTGGCGTAGCTAGGAAGTGATTAAGCTTCCCATGTCCAATCATTCTTAATATGATTCATTGAATGGTCTTGCAGTTATTTGTTGTGTGGCCATGGAAACGATGATAAGCACAAAATTCTTTACTTCTTCTTCCAGATGGTGGTTCTTGCCCGAGATTAGGTGGTGGCATTATCTCCTCCATTAATATAACAGCTTCCCAAATTTTTTCCATTGTTATGTTAAGAGGTGGCATCCTAACCTACTCATGGACTCTGTAATTCGCGCCTTGATTATAATATCTCCTATTTCCTGCATATCCATCTCCATGATTGTCGAATCTCGAAACTTTGTTGTTTCCTCCATGATTATTGTATTGCCTTTCTCTGTATTCTTGCTCATACATTTCTTGGTCTCTGCTACTCATAGCTACTTGCTTTTGTTGATCTTCTACAATTAATTTCTCTTTGCTTCCACAGGTTAAGTGATAGGTGTAGAATACACCTAATTTACTATCTAGTAGTTTATGCTTTCTTTGCTATTTTTCGTGTAAATTATGCATTTTACGCTTGTTTTGAGTTTTATAGCTACTTTGGAGTCGCACAGAGGAAAAGAAGAAGAAATCACTCAATTTGAGCAAAAGGGTAAAATTGTCATTTCACCAAGGAGGGAATACTATATGGAGCCCATCCAAGGTTAAGGGGAGATCAAAGAGGTGTCCCTTATCCAAAAGAAGGGAGTGAGAATAGCACATTTGGGGTGTACTTATGGTGGGTGTCTGAATCCACCCACACCCTAAACCCATAGACCCATAACTGCACTAGGATCCGATCCCCATTTGACTCTAAATCGAGGGACATTATTGTTTACTCATTCATTTACTTCTCGAAATTGAGAAGGAGATAGAGGTGTGTATTAAGTCTGAAACAGATCGAGAGAGAAAATCGAGAGAAGAAACTGTGAGTTAAATGATGATTTGGGTGATGGTCGTTGAGCGAAGCAGATAAGAAACTGGAAATAGATGAAGGGTTTGTTCGAGAAGATAAAGATGATGGCCATCTTGAGTTGAAATCAAGAAGATCTTTGTCAAGCCGAGAAGATGCATCGAGAATCGAGAAACTACAGAGATGATGGGAAGAGATGGAGAGCAAGATAGGGTTCGATCTGTTGAGAAATTGGTAAACCGAGAAGAAAGTAGGGTTTGATTTTGTGAATCGAGATCAATTTGGAAGGATGGATTGAGTAGTTGTTGCTAATGGGTGTTGAGCAGAATTCCAAATGGAGTGAGAGATTGAATCGAAGATGGCCATGAGCTGAAGATGATATTTATGGATAGACAGAGAAGAAATCGATGTTGAGATGAGCTCTACGAGAAAATGGGTCCGCTTAGAATTGGGAGTCTGTTGGTGAGGAAATAGAACTTGGGTTCTGCTGTGAAAGAAGCTGAAGATGGAATTGAATGAGTTTCTGTGAATGGGTTGCTCTGAATTTGTTGATTTGAGTTCGGTGATGGGATTTACTGGAATCGATCTCGAATCTTTGTTGGGTTGTGGCATTGAATTGAATGAGACCTCACCGCCGTTGAAATCAAGAGAATGGGTTTGTAATTGTGAAAGCAAAGTGTTGAATCGGGAGAAGAGTGAAGTTTGGTGATTTTGTGGTAGCAGGGAATTACAATGAGGATCTAAAGCTGTTACAGAGCTGGTATTGATGGGTTATGAAATGAAACTGCAAATGAGCTCTATTACACACAATGGTTGAAAATGTTAGATGTATGTGTAGGTTCTTAGCAGGGGAAGACTGAAGAGAGGCCTGAATTTGGCCGGGAAACACCAGAGAATGTACCTGAAGCTCGGCCAATTTTCCCCCTCTAACGAGTCGACTCGGGCCGATCCGGACGATCCCGATGACCGATCCCAACAGAGTTGATGACCGATTCCGGTTAGTCTGAATTAGATCAAGTCGGCCGAGTAAGCTTCTCGACTCGATTTCGACTCGGTGAGTGAGCCCGATTAGTCGAGTCGAAGCTAACTCGAGTCCGACTCACTCCTTCTCCTTGACCTTTGACTAACAGTTGACTGACGGTTGACCTGTTCGACCGTTAGTCCTAACGGAGGACCGGACGGAATATTCCGTCGAATATTCTCTCAACGGAGAAATTTCAGGTGGCCGACGGCGACAATTCCGGCCGGATTCCGGCCACAATCCCAGTTTTCCGGCGAGCAAAAATTCCAGAATTTTCTATGGACTTCTCTCATGGGTGTGAAGACTTGGGCTAGGAATTGGATGGAGAATTGGACTCAAACTTGGAAAGAGAAGATGGAAGAAGAGAAAGACTTGAATTTGGAAATTGAATTGCAAAAGGAAAAGGGTTCTATTCCTTGGAAGATTTGGAGAATATTGAAGCCTATAAATAGAGAAGTTTTCTACAACTTCTACACATCTTTCTCTACACACATCTCTACACACACAATTCTTTTCTTTTCTTATTCTTTGTGTGAACTCTTTTAACATGAGTAGTTAATTTTATTGATTGAGGATGAATTCCTAGTTCTTAACATATGATTTAAGTTTTTGTTTTCAAATTCTATCTTGAAGTTTTTCACATGATTATCGTTTGTTTTTACTAATAGGAATGATCTTAAAGACATTCATGATTGATTGATAGATTGTTTAGGTGGCCAACTAAATTGATTTGTTAATTTGATCTAAAGCTAGTGAAAGTTAGGAGATAAGTAATCGTTTCTTGACTCTTTACATAAGTAGCAAACACGAGACCTTGCGGAGGATTCCGTGGAGCAATTGTGTGTAGAAACAACGTTAGCAAGTAGACCTTGAGCTAAGAGTCTAACTACTAATATCAACCTAAGAAATTCACAAAACCTAATGCATGAGCCAAGTTACATCTAGGTTGAGCTAATTCTAGGTGGCTTGGTGATTAGAATCCGATGATCGAGAACTTCCGTGTCCGGTGATACAAGGGATTTAGGGGTTTAGCACTGAGCTAGCTGCTTTACCTACGGTTGGTGATAATTTGTGACTAATAACAAGTAGAATAGAACATAACTTGATTCATTGTTTCGTAACGAAGAAGGATTCCTGGATCTTGTCTCTCTTATTGTTTTCAACTTTCGATTTTAATTGCTTTGTTTATTTTTATTTTGCTTTTTACACCCCCTTTCGTGACAACTTTTACAACTAAGATCTCTTGCTCCTCGTGGGAACGAACTTGACTTCCATTATATTATTTTTAATTGAGTGGAAATATTGAATTAATTTGATTGCACCTACGACACGCATCAAATTTTGGCGCATGTTTTAGGGAGCAGCGGATGATTTTAGTTGTTTTTATTTTTCTTTTTGCTTTATTCTTGCTTTGTTGGATTCTATTCCGTATCTAACTTGGTTTTTTGAATCTTATTTCAGGTATCGGTTTTCCATGTATGGTGGACAAGAGCAAGCATATTACAACAATCAATACGGTTTTCAACCTCAACATTATGGCAATTTCCAACCATCCTTAGGATACAATCAAAACCAATCTTTTGGCTATGATCAAATTCCTACAGAACCTTATGGATATTCTCATACATATCAACAACCTTATGACGGGTATGTAAGTGGACAATCGCAAGGATGGGAGGATAGTTTTGTTTATGATCAGAAATTCTCTAGTTTTGCGGATAAGATGTCTGCCATGATTGAGGATCTTCAACAAAAGTTTCAAGAATCACATCGAGAAATTCAAAGGAATTCGGAGAAAATATACGAACAAATTAATCAACCTTTAGAGACTTTTGAAGATGCTAGTGTAGATTACTCAAGCCTTGATCTTAATAATGATCAAGCACCTATTCAAAAGGACGAGCTTGAGGAAGATGCATTTATTGCTTGGAAAAAATTTCTTAGGGAAAGATGGGAGTCCGCGGAAGTGTATGAACGTTGCAACAATGAGGAAGTTATTCCAACTCCGGATCATAATAAAGATCCTTCACCTATTCAAAAGGAGGAGATTGGGTGTGACTTACCTATTGTTGTAAACGAAGAAACACCCGCACAAGAAGATTTTACAATCTATACCGATGAAAATCATTTTAGTGAATGGCCCGATTCCGATGATGAGAATGTTGAAGAGATGATGCTAGAGGATGAAACCACATTTATTGATTTTGTGGAAGACCCAATTGAACTTGCTAATGATTATGATGATGCCGAGACTTTGGTTAAGGTAGAAAACGACGAAGAATGGTTGCAAGGTTTAATAGAGGACCACGATATACAAGAGTAAATAATTCACTTGAATTTTTTAAGGATGACGAGGATTCTATAATACAAGAAATTGTGCAAGGTTTGTCTAACCCTTTGCCTATTGATTCTTCTCCTTTACCTCTTATTGGTTTGAATGTATGTGCTTCGAAAGTATTTTTGGATGATTTTGTTTCTAAATACCCACCATTGGAAACACTTGATGCTAACACTAAGCGAGGTTTGCCAAGAGGAATACATGGAAGTTCCCAGAATTCTATGTTCTTTATACACTTCCGAGTGTGGACGAGAATAAGTGTGGGGAAATTTCTATCGAGCGATAATTTCACTATTATTTTCTTGTGCTAATATTTGTATGGAGTTATTGTTTGCAAAACGAGGTATTATGGGTGGATCCTCAAATTTTCCGATTGTTAGTGTATGGGGAATGAATCTTGCAAGAGCTAAGTCGGGCCGTCGACTTTAAAACAAGCGCTTAATGGGAGGCAACCCATCGGTTTTGTATTTCTTATCTTTTTGCTTTTTGTTATTTCTTTTTCTTGTTTCTTATCATGTTAAAATTTCCCACCTTGACTTTACTAGGAGGATTCAATTACATTGAGGACAATGTAAGGTTTAAGTGTGGGGGAGTGGTTAAGCATGTTTTTAAAACAAAAATTACAAAAAAATTAAAAAGTTTTTAAAAAAAAAAAAAAAAAAAAAAGTTTTACATAAAAACTCCAACTTTTAAAGATTTTAGAGTCCCTAGCATACTTCTAGGTATGTTCACATAGAGATTTTGACCGACATAATTGAACTTGGAAATGTTAGAGAACTACATTCGGATTTCTTGTTTGTTTGAGTGTTAAATAATGGATTTAATCATGCCGGTGATGCGAATTTGGTGCAGGGAGAAGTGCGTTATTAGAGTTGCTGATCAATCATTAGTGGAGACTACCCGTATTCATATCATGAGAGGCACCGACCAGAAATTTTCCATCTACTAAAGAGCTTTCTTTTGAGTGTGTGTCACCGTAAGTTAATTCCGGGTAGAATGGTGAGCTACCCAACCTCCCACCAATAGAAGCACTACTCTTGATCTCTTGAGTGCTAATTTTGTCAATCATGAGGGTGACGTCCATGGATGAAAGCCACCTTCTTGTAGTTCGATTTGCAGTTAGCACCATTCTCTCTCGCGACAACAACGGATCCATAGAAACACTCTCATCATCAACAAGGAGCGACATCAAAATCTACAAGGAAAGTTGGAAAAGTTTAAGGTTTACAAGCAACGGAACGAGAAAAAGAGCAAATTTCAAACTCAAGTAAAGCAACATACAAAGAGCGGAATTCACATATATGTTGAGGACTTACAATACAATGAGGTAATTTTATATTCAAGTATGAAGACTTATTCATGAAAGCGAAGAAAATTAAAAGGTGAGAATTTTTGAAGTTTATGATTTCAAGACGATACAAGTTGTGAAGAATCAAGTGGTAAAATACTTCTCCCACGGCCATGGTTTATTTTGTATTTAATTTCTCTTGTTTCAAAAAAAAAAAAAAAAAAAAAAAAAAAAAAAGAAAAGAAAAGAAAAGAAAAAAAAAAACAAGAGAAATATTTGTTTTGTTAATAAGCCGTGGGAAAGGAAAATTTATAAGGAAGTTTCAAGCGACAAGGATTTCAAGGTACAAGAGTTATAAATTGTTATGGATTTATGAAATTCAAGGGTTTATCATCAATAGTTGAAACCGAAGACGAAGAAGATCAAGACGAGGAGCGGAAGACGTTTCTATTGGATGCCGTGAGAGTGGTGTTATCATAATTGGCGATCGGATGTGAAGGTGAGTAAGTAATCTCATCCTCGTTAATAAATGGTTGATTTCCTTTCTTAGAGATCGTCAGGAAAATGGTTTTTCAAAATATTAAAAGATGTGGGTTTTTAAAAATATTTCGGAAGTTGTCCTTCCCACCATTCAACGTGTTGCAGGATTTCTCTTTCATTCCTACCGCACACATGTGAGAACCATAAAAAAGCTGTTTTTTTTGAGTGCAATTATCATAAAATCCTATTTGGTGAGGCAGAAGTCGAGGCGAAATGCTTATTGATCGTTTCTCAAACACGCAGTCTCTCATTATGGGATGGTTATTTCTCACTCAACATTTAAGAACGAGAATATGTTCTTTAGTATTTCTAACTTCTTATTACTAGCATCGAAACTCTATGTCCTCATAACTCTTTGGATGCTTGTCACGCTTAAACGCTTTGAAGTTGTGAGTTTTTAGTTTGATTTGCTCGAGGACTAGCAAAGTCTAAGTGTGGGGGAATTTGATAGGTGTAGAATACACCTAATTTACTATCTAGTAGTTTATGCTTTCTTTGCTATTTTTCGTGTAAATTATGTATTTTACGCTTGTTTTGAGTTTTATAGCTACTTTGGAGTCGCACAGAGGAAAAGAAGAAGAAATCACTCAATTTGAGCAAAAGGGTAAAATTGTCATTTCACCAAGGAGGAATACTATATGGAGCCCATCCAAGGTTAAGGGGAGATCAAAGAGGTGTCCCTTATCCAAAAGAAGGGAGTGAGAATAGCACATTTGGGGTGTACTTATGGTGGGTGTCCGAATCCACCCACACCCTAAACCCATGTAGACCCATAACTTGCATTACCAGGATCCGCCCCATTTAACCCAGCTCTAAATCGAGGGACATTATTGTTCACTCATTCATTTACTTCTCTGAAATTGAGAAGGAGATAGAGGCTGTGTATTAAGTCTGAAACAGATCGAGAGAGAAAATCGAGAGAAGAAACTGTGAGTTAAATGATGATTTGGGTGATGGTCGTTGAGCGAAGCAGATAAGAAACTGGAAATAGATGAAGGGTTTGTTCGAGAAGATAAAGATGATGGCCATCTTGAGTTGAAATCAAGAAGATGCTGTCAAGCCAGAAGATGCAGTCGAGAATCGAGAAACTACAGAGATGATGGGAAGAGATGGAGAGCAAGATAGGGTTCGATCTGTTGAGAAATTGGTAAACCGAGAAGAAAGTAGGGTTTGATTTTGTGAATCGAGATCAATTTGGAAGGATGGATTGAGTAGTTGTTGCTAATGGGTGTTGAGCAGAATTCCAAATGGAGTGAGAGATTGAATCGAAGATGGCCATGAGTGAAGATGATATTTATGGATAGACAGAGAAGAAATCGATGTTGAGATGAGCTCTCGAGAGAAAATAGGTCTGGCTTAGAATTGGGAGTCTGTTGGTGAGGAAATAGAACTTGGGTTCTCTTTGTGAAAGAAGTGAAGATGGAATTGAATGAGTTTACGTGAATGGGTTGCTCGAATTTGTTGGTTTGAGTTCGGTGATTTCTTCGGAATCGATCTCGAATCTTTGTTGGGTTGTGGCATTGAATTGAATGAGACCTCACTATTTGTTGAAATCAAGAGAATGGGTTTGTAATTGTGGAAGCAGTGTTGAATCGGGAGAAGAGTGAAGCTGGTGATTTTGTGGTAGCAGGGAATTACAATGAGGATCTAAAGCTGTTACAGAGCTGGTATTGATGGGTTATGAAATGAAACTGCAAATGAGCTCTATTACACACAATGGTTGAAAATGTTAGATGTATGTGTAGGTTCTTAGGGGGAAGGCGAAGAGAGGCTGAATTTGGCCGGAAACACCAGAGAACATCGCCGAAGCTCGGCCAATTTTCCCCTCTAACGAGTCGACTCGGGGCCGATCCGGACGATCCCGATGACCGATCCCAACCGAGTTCGGTGGCCAGATTCCAGGTTACCGAATTAGATCAAGTCGGCCCGAGTAAGCTTCGACTCGATTCCGACTCGAGTGAGTGAGCCCGATTAGCCGAGTCGAAGCTAACTCGAGTCGACTCACTCCTTCTCCTTGACCTTTGACTAACAGTTGGTGACGGTTGACTTTGTTTGACCGTTAGTCCTAACGGAGGACCGGACGGAATATTCCGTCGAATATTCTCAACGGAGAAATTTCGGTGGCCGCGGCGACAATTCCAATGGGATTCCGGCCACAATCCCGATTTTCCGGCGACGAAAATTCCAGAATTTTCTATGGACTTCTCATGGGTGTGAAGACTTGGGCTAGGAATTGGATGGAGAATTGGACTCAAACTTGGAAAGAGAAGATGGAAGAAGAGAAAGACTTGAATTTGGAAATTGAATTGCAAAAGGAAAAGGGTTCTATTCCTTGGAAGATTTGGAGAATATTGAAGCCTATAAAGAGAAGTTTTCTACAACTTCTACACATCTTTCTCTACACACATCTCTACACACGCAATTCTTTTCTTTTCTTATTCTTTGTGTGAACTCTTTTAACATGAGTAGTTAATTTTATTGATTGAGGATGAATTCTAGTTCTTAACATATGATTTAAGTTTTGTTTTCAAATTCTATCTTGAAGTTTTTCACATGATTATCGTTTGTTTTTACTAATAGGAATGATCTTAAAGACATTCATGATTGATTGATAGATTGTTTAGGTGGCCAACTAAATTGATTTGTTAATTTGATCTAAAGCTAGTGAAAGTTAGGAGATAAGTAATCGTTTCTTGACTCTTTACATAAGTAGCAAACACGAGACCTTGCGGAGGGATTCGTGGAGCAATTGTGTGTAGAAACAACGTTAGCAAGTAGACCTTGAGCTAAGAGTCTAACTACTAATATCAACCTAAGAAATTCACAAAACCTAATGCATGAGCCAAGTTACATCTAGGTTGAGCTAATTCTAGGTGGCTTGGTGATTAGAATCCGATAGTCGAGAACTTAGTGTCCAGGTGATACAAGGGATTTAGGGGTTTAGCACCAGAGCTTTGCTTTACCTACGGTTGGTGATAATTTGTGACTAATAACAAGTAGAATAGAACATAACTTGATTCATTGTTTCGTAACGAAGAAGGATTCCTTGATCTTGTCTCTCTTATTGTTTTCAACTTTCGATTTTAATTGCTTTGTTTATTTTTATTTTGCTTTTTACACCCCCCTTTCGTGACAACTTTTACAACTAAGATCTCTTGCTCCTCGTGGGAACGAACTTGACTTCCATTATATTATTTTTAATTGAGTGGAAATATTGAATTAATTTGATTGCACCTACGACACGCATCATTAAGCTTATTGATTTCTCTCCCGGGGAAAAGTACTTGGTTACATATAGCAGTCATGAACCTAACATTCCTCGTGAGACACATAGGATTATTTTGAATATTTCTGAAGTGAACATAGGTAAAGTTATGCGTGGTTTTGAAGGAAGTGTTGATGAGTTCGCTCTTGGAGGTGTGTCTAAATCTTCATGGCCATTAGAGGAGACCCTGATACTAGAAGAAGTACAGGGGGGTATTGTATCTTTTTTGGCTCCAACCCTATTTCTTGGTCTAGCAAAAAGCAAACCACGGTTGCAAGGTCTTCAACTGAAGCTGAATACATAAGTTTATCTCACTCTACAGCTGAATTAGTTTGGGTGTGTAAATTGCTTAAGGATCTTCATTTTTTTTATACCCATGGCTCCTAATCTTCATTGTGATAATCAGAGTGCCATCTCATATTCTTCCAATCCAGTTTTTCATAGCCGCATGAAGCATATGGTAGTTGACTACCACTTTGTCAGAGAACTTGTTCAAACTAAGTCCTTGAAGGTATCTTACATTTGCACTCTCTATCAGTTAGCAGACATATTCACCAAAGGACTCTCTGCTCCAAGATTTGGTTTCCTTCGCGACAAGTTGCAAGTTCTGTCCATTGATAACTACAACAGAGGTGGGCTAATAGCACTATGTCTCGTAACACTTCTATTACACTTTTCCTGCTCCTACGTGTGCTGCCAGCCTATTCCATTCATCACGTGTGCTGCCAGCCTGTACCATTGATCTGTCAATAGCCGTCATCAGTCCATGTTATCATCCTCTAATTGTTATTGGATAACACGCTCTCTGTCTGATTATTTCCAATGAACTGTAATAAATAGTTGTTCTTATATCTTTGTTTGTAATCAAGACAATTACTTTCAGTAATTACAAAACACCATTATCAATGTTCTTGAAGAACATTTGTTTTAAATATTTTGTCAAATCACAACTAAATAACACCAAAGAGATTCTTCTGCCTGAGTTCCTCTTTTCCGGGAATTTGAACAAGGGTCACCTTGGCGGGTTGGTTGCCTCCATCTAGTTCAGGAACGAAGAGAGCAATTATGGGATTAACGGGTGACCAAGCGAAATCGAGCACATTTTCAACTCTCAAAGATTTCTTTCGATTAGAGTGAAATTCTTTGTTTCGTAAACAGAGATGAAATTCTTCCCAATCCTTGCAAAATACTTGTCATCTTTTCCACCACCCCATCTTAAAAATGGCCATGAAAATCTAGACACACCTCCAAGAGTAAACTCATCAGCACTTCCTTCAAAACCATGCACAACTTTACCTGTCTTCACGTCAGAAATATTCAAGATAATCCTATGTATCTCACGAGGACTGTTAGGTTCATGACTGATATATGTAACCAAGTACTTTTCCCCGGGAGAGAAATCAATGAGCTTAACCTGAGGATGAGCGCAGCTAGAAAGATGGACAAAGGTAGATGCACCTCCCCACACGTCAACACCTTGCCCGTTCAGCGTAGCTAAGTATGTCCCATAAGAAGACCACTGAACAAAACTATCACTCTAAGAAGTACGATCATAAACAAGATAAGGACCTAACTGCATGGGATCATTCTAGATGACCTCAGTATCATTACCCGCACGAATAAAAAACTGATCACGAGCATTTACGTCAGTTAACCATTGTTGCAGGTTTTCCCAAGGGGTATAAGGTTTAATTTCAGGAGAAACCCACTCGTCTGCAGAAAGTTTCATGAATCTATCGAAGTCATCGATTGAGTTGACGGCAAGTATGTGAGAGTTGTCCAATCTCTTTTTATTGTTCCTATGCATAGCACGTTCATCTTCCTTATGTGTGTTATAATCAATGAAACAATAACCAAGAGATGTCTTCGTTTCGGGATCAACAGGCATCCATAGACAGTTTTCCTCTGAGATACCGAATATTTTTGGTAACTCGTACCAGTTTATCGTACTTGTCAGCAGCCACTACCGGAAGATTATCGACAACAATAACATTACCAAACTCTGATCTAATCACTGAACTATGTTCATTACCAAGCTGAATAGAAGAATCCAGATCAACTTTATGTTTGTTTTGAAATGCTTCAATTTCTCCCATTGACATGACTTCTGCCATTTTTTTTCTTTCTAAGAAGAAAACTAACAACTTCTGTAGATTGATGGATTCTGGTTGTGTGGAAATATTGCGGTAGAGACCATATGTATTTATATAAACCTGTAGCTACAGATATTTCTAAATACTCGACTAAAATAAGACTTCCAAATTTGTAGTAAACTACTAAACAAAGGAAAGTCCCCGAATTGCTAAATCCAAGAATCAAAGTTATGGAAACTACTTTACTAGGGATATACAGATCTGGATTAGGCTACTACAAGAAAATCTAGCTATTGCTACACCGTATATTGCCACACCTTCAATATAGGTGTTGCAAAAGCAAATTTCTAGCCCTTTGTACTTTTGAAATTTTGACTAAAAGCTATAATTTACTCTTGCCAAAATGAAACTTTTGCCACACAACCTGTAGCAACAATATGCAAAGAGTGTGGCAAAAATGTATAATCTCTTGCAAAGCAATAAAGATTGGATGTAAAAGAATAGACTTCTTGCTACATAGGTTATCGCGACACTAGTAGGGGTTTATGCCATAACCATTGGGTGCTACAATATATTAAGGTTTTTGTAGTGGGCAACCTACTTGTTGTAAATATATACAGCCGAGACTCTCTTCTCTCGTATCATCCCCGAAAAGTAACACCTACTATAACCAAACACAATGGACGGAGCCCGGCCCCGAGCCCTATATAGGCCCGGGTAACACCTGATGAAGTGAATTAGTGAAAAAATTACTCAACCCAAAACGGAATTCACAAAGGTTGAAGTTTGCTGAATTCAAATATGGCAAAGGTCAAATTTTACTTTTTCTATTGTGCTCCGAACCAAACGCATATTTGGATTTTTGGTGTCCAGTCGAGAAATAGTCAAATTCGGATCACAAGACAAGACCTTCCCATGAGAGCAAACCACACTATCTTTCCAAAGCCCATTTCACACAACAATACAAATAAATTGCCTCCACAACTAAAGCCCATTTTAGATTCGTTGTTTGTGTGAAATAGAAAAAATCTTTGCTTGCTAGCAAGAGAATAGCAAGACTCAAACCATATAATACATGATTTTGGATTTTCATCGTCACATTTTCTTGTTTGTTAGTTGAAAATATGTTTTTATTCAGAATTTATGAAAGGGTGTAAATAATCCTGGACAAATTGGGGTATACCCAGATTAATTGGGGTATATCTATTTTGTTCCAACCATAGTAGTGGGTTAAGGGGTATCAAATGTGTATGAAGTTGCCTAATTACTCTTCCCTTAATAATAACTAAAACTACCCCTTTTTGGTTTTAGATCTAAACCATATTCTTTTCCTACTTCTTCTTCATCAATCTAATGATCAATTCATTTCTTCTTTTCTATATTTTATCGTTTTTAAATGAAAAGAAAATCGTCAGTTAGAATTTTTCATTGTTGATTAATTCTTTAAAACTCTATCTAATACTTCAATTTTATGTTTCCATGTCAAATTAGGTTAGAAAAATCGAATTTGTGAATTTGCAGTTGCGACGCCGGCAAGGTGTTTGTTCCACGACCTTGCCGACTTTTCATGTTTAGATGTAGTCATTGTCTTCCTAGGTTGAATACCATGCCGAATTTTCATATCTGGAGATGCCATTTACAGGGTCGGCACGATATTCAACCTTAATACCATGCCGACTAAATGTTTTTTTAACAGTCGTTGGTTTTTGAAATTTTTACCCTACCGACTATGCTTTGAAAATGTTTGTGTTTCTGAGTCCATATAGTTATAAAGTCGGCATGGTATTTGAATACCACACTACCGGCTGCGTATTAGTCGGCATTGTATGGATTATAGACCCTGCCGACTAATTGTTTGGAAAATCATTTGTATTTCATGTGTTCCATTATGTTATACGCCGGCATGGTATTTGAATATGCCCCTGCCGACTAAAGTTAGTCGTCATCTTCTTAATTTGTCAACCTTGCCGACTTTTCATACTTTCATAATTGAAAGTGTTGATTTCTTCTTTAATTTTGAGTATGATTTCATTCAACAGTTTTGCAATCCCCTTTTTAGAAGTGTTTGGGTAGTGTGCTTTCATTTCCGTTGCAAAAGATATTCTCAAAACAAATTTTTTTCATCAAAAATCTTCCCACATAAGTTCAATCAAAAACAAAATTTCATAACTTAAATTCATAATTTCAGAAGTTTTAATCTACTCAATTAATTAATCTAAACTCAATTAATTAACCTAATCAGATTTTTTTGTCGCTTAACTCCGTATTCTACAGGCCAAACAAGAGCAACTGACAAAAGCAAGCCGAAAAGAAATATAAGAGGAAATATGACCTTGCTTCTCCTAATCCTTTGGAACCTCGTCGAAAAGACGGTAAAAATTTGAATGCTTCCTACCGAAGGGCCACGGGGAGTAAATCCAAAGGGATAGCATCAATGACCCACCACCTCAAGCGGAGCAACCAACACATGAAGTATCTGATTCCGATACACCTACTAAACAAGAAGGTGGTGATAGATAAGTTTCCGAAGAACAAAGAGATGACGAACTTAATGAGGAAGAAAATGGTGGAAAGGAGAACGATGAAGAAGAAATTGGTGGCAAGGAAGGTGGTGAAGAAGAAAGTGATGAGAGTGAAAGTGATAAAGAAGAAAGTGAGGATGAAAGTGATGAAGAAGAAGGTGATGATGAAAGTGATGAAGAAGAAAGTGAGAAGCAAGTTAATGAAGAGATATGAGAAGTTCAAGAACAAGTGCAAGAACAAGTCCAAGGAGGAGACTCTCAAAACAAAGATAAGATAGATGGTAAGAAGAAAGAAGTTCCAAAGAAGAAGAAAGGGGACCACATGCCCGACCCGCTGAAGATGTTTACTCGCGGCCCTAAGGATCCCGTTTACGGGTTACCCGGTGATGGAGGACAGATGTTATAGGGGTACAAAGGCAGTTTGGCCGCCGTCGTTTGCCATACAATAGTAAGTACCTAAACCTTATGCTATGTAACATCAAAATTATTATCCGTGTAGTGTTTTGAATGTTGTCCATCGGGTTTGTTTTGTTTTATAGGATCACAAGGATGTCGTTCGTCTTATGAAGCCAGGAATATCAGTGAGTATGATGAGGAAATGGCCACTGCAAGCAATAGAATCAAACGTTGGAGAAGTTCAGGAAGTAATCGATCTAGTAAATTCTACGGGGTAAGTACCTGCGGTCGACAATTTAGACCTTGGTTACGACAAACCTCTTTGTTCCGCCTTTGCCGAGAGATATTACGGGGAAACGGATACTTTATATCTTGCGTTTGGAGAAACGGCGATAACTCCAAATGATGTGAAGTTCATTAACGGGCTAATCATAGAAGGTAAAGCCGTGGAGCACGACGACTACGTCCAAGAGCTTGGGTGGGACAAGATTTACACGTTCACCAAGGATGTGTTGTAATGGGATGAGGAGATGACCAAGTCAGAGATGCTAGTTTGCAAGGCAAAGAAGAGGATATTCAATCTCTTGAATCTGGGGGACAACTTTATGGGAAAAAAGAAAGCTTCGCGCCAAGGGAAATGTGCTGACCAGAGGACGTATCATCGCCACGTCCAATACGCATGTCCTCTACGTCTTGGGAGATGTTATCTTCCCCTACGTTTCCGGTGCCCGTATGAGCGCCAACTTTATCCAGCTGTTGCAAACATTTGACAAGATTCACGAATACTCTTGGGGCACTGCTATCCTTGCACACTCGTTGAACGAGTTGAGAAAGGCTTCTAGGGCTCGAAAGAACCAAATCAGAGGGAATATGGCTTTTCTGCGGGCGTGGATATATTCGCACTTCCCAATATTTTCTCAAAGGGCTTTTGAGAACAAGGAATGGGACCACGGGTATTATGGAGACTTACACCTACAGAAGTAAGCCGAAGAACCAAAAAAATGATTATCTGAAGTTGAGATGCCAGGTGGAAAACTTGACGACGAAAGATGTTGTATTTCATCCTTACAAGGAGGATTTGGCTAAAAGAAAAGGAAAGGGAAAAGGAAAGAAGGTTGGGTACGAATAGCAAAGTGATTATTTTTGGCCTTTGTTTCACCCTAGAGGATATGTAATGTACAACCCGACGAGAGTCGCAAGACAATGCGATTACGTACAAAAAATCCCAAAGGAGCACAAGATGTTCAAAATCAATGAAAAAAAAAAACCAAATCATTTGGTAATGATATTGATATTGTTCACAAGCCTTTACCATCATGTGATTATTGGGAAAGCAGAGCGTTTAACAGATATGTTATGGATGGTCCATCTCGAACAGATGATGATGCAATTACAGGTTACATGTCGCGGTACCTCAATGTTTCGCATACTCGAGTGATACGAGTATATGAGAGGCCCAAGATAGAGGACAAAGATACGGCTCTCGAATTCCTGGTGCGTATTGTTACTCAATTACGCTTTTGTTAATGGTTTTAGTATTATATATTGAATGTTTGTTCTTTGAAATTGAAACAAAGAAGATGAGTCGGGCACTTGATAACCCAAGCAAAGCTAGAAATCAGGGAAGGAAAAAATGTTAAGGCCAATAAAAAGTTGATCAATTAAGTGAACAAACTCGAAGATGTAAAAGCTGGTGCAAAGTTTAAGGAGCTGGAGGAGGACGATGAGAGGATGAGAGGATGAGAGCCCCAAAAAAAAAAAAAAAAAAGATGTTTGAAGGTGCATCGAGCAGCGCCCAAAATGGTAAACGAGGACGAGGTGGACGTGGTCGTGCTCGTGGTGGGGATGTTCATGAATGAATGGTTATATTCATGTTTATGTCTTTAACTATGGATAATTATGGAGTCAAAACTTATGTTTTAAACTTATTGTCGAATTATGTTTGGTTATATTCCTAGTTTATGAATGACTTAATCTGGTTTCTTTTGAAAATTGTTTGTGTTTGTCTAAGACGCGATAAAATAACCAAATACAATGTGTGTGCAAAAAATGCAGAATTCTGGCATGTTTTCAGTCAGAATCGGTTTACATGTACCTATATGTAATCCGATTCTGACAGTTCCCCAGAGGTTCAGTTTTTAGAATCGGTTTACATGTACATATATGTAATCCGATAGTTATGAAGAAAAGTTTTGTAACTTTTGTTGCTAAGAATCGGTTTACATGTACATATATGTAATCCGATTGTTATGAAAAAAAGTTCTTTAACTTTTTTTTTCTAAGAATCGGATTACATGTGCATTACAAAAGCCCGATTGATGAGAGGCATATTTTATATGATTTGTAAGGACACAATCGGTCTATGTGGTCATCTCTAAAATCCGATTGTGTGAATTGCATTCAAAAAAAAATAGCCGTTGAGACTTCATCTATATAAGGACAACCTCTTTGAGCCACTCCCACATTACACACGTAGCCTAGAAAATGGAATGGGAACCCTTTGAAGATTTGTGTCTCGTTAAATCATTTGCTAATACGTTTCGTGAACGTCCGAATGAAATCTATTCAATGTTTTGGAAGAGAGTTAAAGAGTTCTTTTACAGGCGTACCGCGAATCTCGATAACCGTAAATGGAGAGACTTGGATTTTCGATTCTAATACATAAAAAGTGCAATTCGAGAGTACGTAAAAGTTATAAATATGGTGTACCATTATCATCCACGAGCTCCTCTCAGGGAAAATGTGAGTAATGCGATCATTTTTATACCCATGTCAAAAGTTCACATACTAACATTTAAGAATTCATTGAATTTCAGCTGGAACGTTTCAACGGGCTATGGAGAATTCGTAATGTGGAAACTAAGTTCATTCACCACAAAGAATATACAACGTTGTACCGACGTGCTCGGAGGTTCATTGACGAGCATTTGATGTGTCAAATTCTAGAATTCCCATACTGAATCCTATGTATGTAGTGCGCTAATTTCCTAAACTATGTAATGAATATTGTGTATCTGAAAGTAAGGTATAATCGGATTGTAGACATATATCAACACCGATTGCAAAAATCGGTTTATGTGGGTATTGATTGAACTCCGATTCTGGGTTTACATCGTCAATCGGCATAAATTCAACCCAGAATCGGTTTACAAAAGCACTAACATCAACCTATTCTGGATCGAGTCTTTTGAAAAAAAATTAAAATTTTTACAAGTGTTGATTATGCATTAATGAAAGTTAATTTCAGGATTAACTCGATTAAACATTATTTAATTATTCGAATTAGCACTAATTTAACAAGGGCATATTTGGCATTAACATAAATATTGGATAAGAGGTTTCTATGAATTATTTCTTAATGACCATATTTTGTTATGTAGCTATAGGCCCCAATTAAGTGGCATAGGCCCCAATTTAGACAGGATTTTAAGGAGAGAGGCATATTTTAATTCACAAGACATAGTTTGGGTAAAAAATTTGGACAATAAGAGGTATTAATTATCAGTAAAAGTTGGGTGCAAATTTTGGACCATCAGGGTGATCAAGCAGGTTCTGCAAATGAAAATGCATTCAATTCAAAAAAGAGCAGTGTTATCCCACGCGACTTTGTGGGATGGCTTCCCGCAAAATCGACTTCTTTACCGTTAGATCATGCTAAAACCCAGATCTAACAGCCTTGAACCCTTTAGGGGAAGTGGTGGGTCCTTTCCTGAAAGTGGTGGGTCCTTTTTTGAATATGAATCTAACCGTTGATTTGATCATCCAACGGTAAAGAAGCCGCTTTTGAGGGAAGCCATCCCGCAAAGTCGTGTGGAATAGCATTTGTCTTCAAAAAATGCCCATGTCCATCAATGACCCATATGTGGCGGAAAACTTTGATGGAAACAAACTACTAGATAGAAATGCGAGGTCATGATCATCCTTTGCTAGCTTCATTCTTGTAAATGTCATGATCATCTAGAATGTTCTGAAATTTTGGGAAATCTGAGCCACGTATATCAGAACCATATTAAATACCTTGAAATGATGCAGCAGCCTTCAATGTTTCGTGTACCTGAGGTTATGTCAGGATATGCTCGGACCCAATTCATTAATAATGCACGATGTAGCAGCCTAGTTAGCAATTCGGGGTACGGAGAGGAATTTGGAACGGCATACGTACGGGAATTATACGGATTCGGATATATCGGATTCGGTCAAAAATGCGGTCAACGGTTCGTTGTTCGCAGTAGTTCGGAACGGCATACGTACGTGTATAATTCATTTTAGAAATATAAGTTCGGTATCGAAAATTCGGCACACATTAAATTATTGGAAAATACATTCTAGTGTAGAATCACATATAATTTTTGATGGGGGCGTTTTTTTGAAGGAGGCATGGGGGACAAATGATATGTTGACACGTGTCTTTGATGTTAAAGAATTGTGTTTCGAAAAATACCAACACGTGTCTTTGAAACGGAGCGAAAGTATCATTTTTTCTGAAACAAGACGAAAGTATTACTTTTTCTGAAACGGTGCGAAAGTAGTTGTAGACAAACCCCATCTTCAAATTCTTCTTCGGTCGGTCCTCCCACCGTGGCAACGGTTGTACCAGTAATCCCCATGTTCTGTCAAGTTCAAGTTTAAATTGCATCCAGCACCAAACGTTGTTTGAGGAAGAAGCACTTGGCCAAATTAATTTTTCCGATTTTGCATTTGCCAAGTTTGTCTGATTGTGCTTCGCAACAAAGCCATATTTAGCTTTTTTTGGGCGTCCATATTGTGGCGTAAACCACCTTGGATCAGTTAGCAGAATGCAAATGAGTTCGGTTCATAAATAAGGATATATCGCATAAATTCTGCATTTTAAGAGATTTGTGTCGAGGGTGAGCCGTATAGCTAAGCTAGGGGATTAATAAAAACAAAACCTTTTTCTTGTACGATTGTCCAAACATTAAACTGCAAAACTGGTCAAGGATCGAAAAATCAAGATGTGGAGTTTTAAGGAAGAACGAGAAGAATTGTACATCCAACCACATATATATTTAGATCATAACATAATTATACAATACACCATTACTAGTTATTCATATATAGAGAAATACAACTCGACAAAGACGGGTACGTAATTTATATGTTCATCTACTGATACAAACATAACATTCATGGTATTAATTAGTGTTCATTAGCTCCCCTTAACACTCTTAGTGAATGAAAGTTCTACGGACTCCACAAGAAAGCCCCCATGGCGAAGTTTCGTTTGTGAACAATATCACCGGTAACCGGTAATCCGTACTGTTTGAGCAGAGCATCTATCCTCCATTCAGGCATGGTCTGGTATTCAGCTTTGGTGTACCTAGGATAGTGTAACGGCATCTGAAAGTACATCCCCCCACATGATGAAGATGATGTTGTCTCCTTGTTTTGTTGTCGTGCCATTTCGTTGTTTCCGTAACCAGAGATTATTGATTCACTTCCCATGATACCAAATTTTGCTCTTCTAGCTTATGTTTTTGTATCCTTTTTCTCTCTATGGAAACAGCTGATGAGCTTCTGAAGAGATGCAGATCTTTGCTACATGTCTCCTACCACACTTCTCATCTATTTATATAGAGGGACTTGGCAAAGAGAGAATGATCTCGAACAGACAAACTTTAGTGTTGTAATGTGTGACCCGTAAATCAAAATTGATCACACGTATCATATATGGTTTCAGCTAACTACAAGAATGACACGTTGGTAGAGACCAATGAATGTTTTACATGAAACGTAGCTATTTGGCAGATGGTCAGTAGCTAGTGGCCAATTTGCATTTGGATCAATCAGTGTATGATGATGTGTTTACCTTACGTCGATAAGCACCCAAAGCTTAATAATTAATTTCAGCAACAACACTTGTATCTTCCAAAATCTATAGCTAGATTTTTTGTGGGGTCGGCATAACAATACTATTACGAGGACGGATCGGCTCACATTTTCCATCTCTTGGATTGGAAAGTATAAATGGTCTCGATATTTTAGATTAAGTGTTTTGATGGGTTGCCGGTGACTATCTATTTCTAATTTTTTTTATTACACAAAATTGGTCAAAAGACTAAAATCAATAAATTCCTGGGTGAAAAAAACACTTAGGTTTTGATACTGTTTAAATAGCCAAAAATTAAAAAAATACTGTTTAAATGGACAAAAATTTAAAAATAGCGAGGATGTAGGTTTCATCCTGTCCATTTTCAAATATTTTTTCTTATTTTTATTTTTACAGGATGCATCAGGTTTCATCCTTGTTATTTTTTTAAGTATAAAGGATGAATCAGTTTCATCCTTGCTATTTTTTTCTTGGCTATTTCACCCGTACTTTTTTTTGCTCGTCCATTTGAACCGTGTTTTAAATTTTTTTGGACAAATGACCCATTTTCTCTTCTTTTTATTCTCTCCGTATATCCTCACCATCTCACCATTTTCTTTGATGTGGTCTGCCAAACATGAAAACTTCAAAGAAAAAAAAGAAAAGGAAGAAGTTGTCCACATTCATATCACATGAATTTAGATTTGTATCACCAAAATTTGAATAGATTTTTCTGTAACTAATGAATTCTCATTGTTTTGGTGTTGTCTACTGGAGACGCACAATACAGTATAGAAGGAAGTACGTACTCCATCGATACTGAACATCATCTTTCACCTTCATCAGTCATGTTCCAACTTAAGTTTGTCTGCATACACTTGATTTCTCTTATAACTTTAGAGTATCTTGATGTAAATCCGAGTCAAACCCACTCTAATAAAACCATTGAAACTCTTAAAACCACTTTTATCTCTAAAGAATCTTAATCTTCTAACCTCTTCTATCTGATTTGCTTTTTGCTCATAAATTTTTTATTAATATTATTACATAATTAACGAATAATTGGAAGCCTAACAAGCTAAGAGCATCTCCAATGACACATCCTTGTCCTACATATATGGATGGATAAAGTAAACACTCTTTGTTGATTTGTACTGAAAATTTCCTTAAATACAGGAAGTTCAATAAAATCATCTCCAACCGATAGAGTCTAGTTGTATTTGGGAATCTAGTTGGAACTATTTTATTGGCTATCATTATATTTTTTTAATTTGAAAAATATATTTTTTGGAAAAAATAACTAATTTTACTTTTTAAAAATTTGAAAAGATATCTTCACATCCTTAAGGTGGTCCTCTGAAACCAGAGGTTTTGTTAGAGGATGTTAATCTAACTACCTGCCAAATCATCTTCACAATATCACTACACATTCCCATTGGAGATGGATTTTAGGAAAAAATTGCACAAGCCTTAAAAAAAGGATCCTAACATCCTCCCATTGGAGATGCTCTAAGCTCCAAGCAGCGTACTACTACATAAGTTGAACAGGTTGCCGTGCTAGCCTACCAGCAAGCCTCATTAGGAACAAAGTCGGGGAGCCGAAGCGGAGAGTGTGACTAATGTCTTCGCGGGGGGGGGCAAACTAACTCTACCGTCCATGTTAAACTCTGTAATATTGCGCCATGTTAAACTCTGTAATATTGCGCCATCTGGGACTCGAACCTAGGACCTCCTGGATCGCATGAAACCTCTGTGGAGGGCATGAAACCAGCTGATCTCTTGGATCGCATTAAAAAAAAAAAAATTGCTGCGATAATTTTCCTAGCATTTTTAGGGGCGACCCCAAAAGAATTAGGGGGGACACAAAAGGACAAAATAGGTCATAATCAGAAGGTTAATCCATAATTCCGTTTTTTTAATGGCTAAACTACCCTTTACAATCTGTAGATAACTATACAATCGGTAGTTAATCAACAATCGGGAGTCAATTTAGTTTATATAGGTTCCGAATATAAAGTATCCCCAAAATAAAATCCTCTATCTTTTGAATTTTGATTATCCTATAATCGGTAGTAAATAAAGTTATCCTACCATAATCGGTAGTCAAGATAGTTCATATAACTACCGAATAGAGTAGCCCCAAAATGAGATTTTCAAAAAATCCTCTTTTTTTGAATTTTGGTTGAGCCTATAATCGGTAAGAATGGAAGAGTTATCATGACTTCGGATTATACAATGACTCTCTTTGCAAATATCCTACCATAATGGGTAGTCAAGATAGTTCATATAACTACCGAATATAGAGTAGCCCCAAAATGAGATTTTGCAAAAAAATCCTCTTTTTTTGAATTTTGGTTGAGCCTATAATCGGTAAGAAATGAAGATTTATCATGACTTCCGATTATACAGTGGCTCTCTTTGCAAATATCCTACCATAATCGGTAGTCAAGATAGTTCATATAACTACCGAATATAAAGTAGCCTCAAAATCAGATTTCGCAAAAAATCCTCTTTTTTTGAATTTTGGTTGAGCCTATAGTCGGTAAGAAAGGAAGAGTTATCATGACTTCCGATTATACAGGGGCTCTCTTTGTAAATATCTTACCATAATCGGTAGTCAAGATAGTTCATATAGCTACCAAATATAGAGTAGCCCCAAAATGAGATTTTGCAAAAATCATCTTTTTTTGAATTTTGGTTGAGCCTATAATCGAACACAGCCGGGAGGGGCTACGACCCCCGGACACCCCCCGCCCCGTGTATAGCATACCGGCATTGAATTCATACCACGTCCATGCCCGCACCGAGCTTTTTCAACTGCATTGGTTTGAGCCTATAATCAGTAGCAAATGAAGGTATCTTGACTTCCGATTATACAGTGGGCCTCTTACCGAAATCCTAGCATAATCGGTAGTCAAAGATAATTCATATAACTACCGAATATAGAGTTGCCCCAAAATAAGATTTTACAAAAATCCTCTATTTTTCTAATTTGGTTGAACCTATAATCGGTAGTCAAAATAGTTCATATAACTACCGAATATAGAGTTGTCCCAAAAATGAGATTTTGCAATCGGTAGATAACTAAACTACCGATTATAAAGGGGCATATAAGTATTTTCATCCTATTTTGTCTTTTGTGTCGCCCCTAATTTTTTTTTTGGTCGCCCCTAAAAATGCTAGGATAATTTTCTGGATCGATATAAAACTAGTGATGATTATTAAGCTTTTAGACCCTTGAAGATTAAGGTGAAAGTATATCGCGGAGAGAGAATGAATAGAAAGACAAACACAAAGAGAAAATAAAGAGAATTAAAAAGAGAAAGTCACGTGCGACACATCAAAACCTGGAACTGCAAAATATCATGACCATTTATACTTTCCAATCCAAGGGATAAGAATCTCGAGTGAGATAACGTGATATTAAACTTGTGAGCGGATCCGTGCTCTACTATTATGCTTAGCAATAGTTAACTTAGCAATGATATATACTCCCTCCGTCCCTAATTAGATGAGCTACTTATAGTTTGCACAAATTTTAAGGCAAGGAGGAAAGTGAAGTATATTTAAGTATTTTTTACAATTATACCCTTATGGGCAATAATTAGTAAAATTTAGAAACGATTTATCTCTTAAACTATACCACGGTTTTTTATAAACTTTATACCGTTGAAAAACATTTTAAAACACTTACGCAACGAATATAAACATGACTATCAAATTATACATATTTCTTATAGAAAAAATAATCAATTAAAAGGGTAGTTTTAGAAATATCCCCTTGGTTAGTGAAATAGCTCATCTATTTGTGGACAAAACTAAAAACCAAGTAGCTCATCTAATTAGGGACGGAGGGAGTACTAACTTAAGGATGAGAAAGTAATTGACACTTTGAGAAACTACTCTTGGTCGAACTCCCAAGGAACATCAGCCTCTTCTTTAACATCTAAGACTTCTTCGACCTCAACTAGTTCAGCTTCATACTCTGCTGCTTCATCATCACTTGCTTCACCATGTAGGAGCTTCCACTTCTTGATCCAGGAGTCCCACTCTTGTTGCATCATCTCTCGGTTCTGCCTGTCTTTTTCATCCAACTGAGCAGCAGCATCCGGTCTTCAGTTTCATATTTCTTGCTGTATATATCAAGATTCTTTGAAATTTCTTCTTCCTTTCCAGCGGTCAATAAAGATGGTGGCCTTGGACGCCATGAAAACTGATGAAAGTGATCCTTTGAGATTTTATATAGCAGCTTTCCAGTTAAAGACCATATGTTGAACCCGTTTTCTATCTCATGAACTGAAGTAACAAAAGTTGCAACATATCTTCCAGTGGGATCCCATTCGATGTTTGTCACCATGACATGCTCTGCAGTTGCCATTTTTTCAAGCTCATCAACATCGTAGAATTCCAATTGTCCGTTGAGACCGGCAATAACTATGAAACGACCAGAAGGAGACCAATGTAGCGCACTAGCAGCATTCTTTCCTTGGAGTGTAATAGGATAGAGAATGTTGTGAGCGTGTGTAATGTTAGTGTACAGGTCATGTGAGTCGTGTATGTGCTAACATCACGTGAGTATTGCGAGAGTCTCAGTGAGGATTGAGTCGAGAGAAAAGTCTTCTTTATATACTCAAGTCTGTCATGTGTTGAATCTATCTTTCTTTATATCAATTCATTGATCAAATCGTATTCAGTAGACATGTAGATCTTACAAATCTATCATGGTATCAGTCCTGAGAATTTCAATTCTCAGGGGTATCGATTCATAGCTTCCACTGTTCTTCGTCTCTGATTCATCTTCAAGAAGATTTGTTCCTCAATTTGATAAGGTTTTCTAAGAAGTGAAGATTTACAGGAATTGGTGAGGGTTTGGATTTGATCCTGATGCTTAATGCAACGTCGTCAATTAGGATTAAGCATGTATTTTGGATCTAAAATTCAGTTTTAGGGTTTGAGCTCTTTGTTATTTCAATTTCCTGTCAGTGTTTGGATTGAAATCTCTTACCTCATCAACTATCATCTGAGTCTATGCTGGTAATCTCCATCTTAATCTTTAGATTACTTTAGATTTGATCTCATGTGTTCAATTTCTACATCACTATCTCAACAAAATTCAATTTAAATCGCAAAATTCGTTTTCATCATAACTTGGTATGATTTTAACCTAGTTCTTTTATCAAATCCTACTAGTACCGATTCTCGGATCTATTGCATCCGAGCATGCCTATTTCTGCTACAATAGTTAGTTAGGAAGAACCTTAATGTTGTTCCATTGGATAGTGGAGAAGAATTCTTCTTAAATTCAGTAGAATGTTGGGGTACGTGTGTTGTTGATTGTTTGCTGCACCATTGAGTGCTTAATTTTGCTTCGGTTAGCTCATCCTCTCAATGTTACTTTGGTACAGTCCTCACAGTAGTGGTATGTGAGTGAGTTGGTTTGTGTGTGCAATGATGGAACTGAGGATGCTGTTTCGGGATTGAAATTGGTGAGATATATAAGTACAAATTGAAGTTCTCTTTGATGAGTCTACATTCAATTCAGATGTAGCCTGGTTTAGTTATCTTTACTTTTATGTTTGTTATTTTGTGTGCTTGAATAATAAAGGTCCAGCTGAGATAATGCTGTGAGTACATCAATAAAATTAGAATAATGTTGATGATTTGTGATGTCACTACGTGCAAGCGACTGCAGCTGCGGAGAATTGTGAATTATTGCTTCCTTCATTTACTTCTGGCTGGTATGAATCAACTGCAACAATTTACTCCATACGTCTCCTGCAATTGGTATTCAATCTGCTAAAGAACTGCTCTCTCATGTCATTGATATATGCAAGCCAATGGTGTTCATAGTTTACTTCTCTTATGAATGGTCTTTGTAAGATGTGGTGCTGGAACTATGTTTGTGTGAGACTGCAGCTTAGAGGCTACTAATGTTAAGGATACAAGTGCTGATGAATAGTGGACACTGGACACGGCTTTGCTTCTATGTCTGTTTTGTCAGTGGTTGACAGCTACATAGTTGCTTACTACAGCTCTTAATGGTTTATTTTCTCAACATGAATTCCACTCAGTTGAAGTAGCAAGGGTAGAGGAGCTCTTACTGACAGTGAGTTAAAAGATTATGATGTTGCAAGCTGGTTCAGGTTCCATGTATTATTTCTTTCATATGGAAATAGTGATTTTACGCCGTAAAGAACTGATGAGTAACTATAAAAGTATTTGTTTATCTCTACAACAATCTTTCCCATTTGCGAATTTTTCATGGTTGTCGACAGTCTCTGTTGCTGGCACTTTGTGCAAATTTCACACACTTATTCAACTGCTGCTTCTTTACCGTTTGCATCAACAACTGCCACTTATGCACATTTTGCTTATCACCTGCAACTTACTTCATTCCATGCTGGCACATCTATTTCAGCTGATATTTGATGCTCATATTACATTTGTTAACTTTCTGCGACAAGTCTTCAACTTCTGCAACATCTACAACTCATTCTTTTATGGTGTTTACTGTTAAAGTGATGCTGGTGCAGTGTGTGTTGGAGAAACCCAAGCTTCATTGCAGCTGAGTACAATGCGCAATGGGAGACGCATCTAGCTACTGCCTCATGTTGTTGGGGCAAGATCAGAAATATGTATACCTACTTCTCGTGTTTTCAGATTGGCATCTTGCAGTGAATGCAGAATACCAAGGTTTTTTTTCCCATCTGACAAGTAGTTCATCAGTTTCAGAAGTTTATTTCTCTTGCACCAGGTCATATGCTTAGTCAAGGTACTCTAAGTGAGTCACCAGTTATCTCTTTGTTGTGACATATGCTACTTCATGATTATTACTACAACAGCTACTGCGATCATATTGACTTGCCTTTAATCTGCTGCAACATCCACCGCTATCCTGCTATGTCTGCACCTCCAGCCTTGTTTTCCTTGTTGTGAGCGTGTGTAATGTTATTGTACAATCTCAAGTTGTCTTTCAGACGACTTGTGATTGAGGGAGGGTAATAGGATAGAGAATGTTGTGAGCGTGTGTAATGTTAGTGTACAGGTCATGTGAGTCGTGTATGTGCTAACATCACGTGAGTATTGCGAGAGTCTCAGTGAGGATTGAGTCGAGAGAAAAGTCTTCTTTATATACTCAAGTTTGTCCTGTGTTGAATCTATCTTTCTTTATATCAATTCATTGATCAAATCGTATTCAGTAGACATGTAGATCTTACAAATCTATCAGTGTTGTGAGCTTTGAAACCCTCCCAGTGTTTGTAGCCGTCCGCATTGAGTAGAAGCTAACATCAACAGTGGAGGAATCTCCATGGGCAACAGAAAACCTATGTCCTTTTGGCTCCCAAGCAAAGGCAATAATTTTGTCATTCTTGTTCTCCAGCTCCAGGACTTCTATTGGGATATCCCTTTCTTTGATTCGGAAAATCTCAAAACTAGCACAAGTGCTTTTCCTGGTTTTTGTGTAGTTAACATCTAGGTATTCTCCATTGCCTTGCCAGTACATTTTGCAGTCAATAACACCATAGAGATTCTTCTGCCTGAGTTCCTCTTTTCCAGGAATTTGAACAAGGCTCACTTTGGCGGGTTGGTTGCCTCCATCTAGTTCAGGAACGAAAAGAGCAATGATGGGATCAGCAGGCGACCAACTGAAGTCGAGCACATTTTCAACTCTCAAAGATTTCTTGTCGATTAGAGTGAAATTTTGTGTTTCGTAAACAGAGATGACATTCTTCCCAATCCTTGCAAAATACGTATCATCTTTTCCTCCACCCCATCTTAAAAAGGGCCATGAAAATCTAGACACACCTCCAACAGCGAACTCATCAGCACTTCCTTCAAAACCACGCATAACTTTACCCTTCTTCAGGTCAAAAATATTCAAGACAAACCCTATGTGTCTTGAATATGTAATCAGGTTTGCTAGGTTCATGACTGCCATATGTAATCAGGTATTTTTACCCGTGAGAGAAATCAATGAGCTCAACCTGTGGATGAGCACAGCTAGAAAGATGGCCAAAGGTAGCTGCACCTCCCCACACGTCAACACATTGCCCGTTCAGCGTAGCTAAGTATGTTCCATAAGAAGAACACTGAACAAAACTATCACTCCAACAAGTACGATGATAAACAGGATCGAGGCCACGACTTCGGGGATCATTCCGAGAAGATCTCGGTATCATTACCCGCATGAATAACAAACCGATCACGAGCTTTGACGTCGTTAACCATTATTGCGGAGTTTTCCCAAGGGGTATACGGCTTAATCTCAAGAAAAGCCAACTCAAATGCGAGAAAGTTATATGAATCTATCGAAATCATCGAATGAGTTTGTTGAGATTAGTAGTCCCACATTGTCTGGGCATCTACGATCCTGCGGTTTATAATCCCTTAGGGCCTCTCCACTCATTGCCAATTGGTTTTGAGTTGGATGCCCGTATTCTAACATGGTATCAGAGCAGGCTATTTGCGACGAGTCTTTGACCACGCCTTTACTCCGCGTCACCCGATTTAATTTTCCACGTGTTAGACCCAACGAGGCTACACGTGAGGGGGCGTGTTGAGATTATTAGTCCCACATTGTCTGGGCATCTACGATCCTGCGGTTTATAATCCCTTAGGGCCTCTCCACTCGTTGCCAATTGGTTTTGAGTTGGATGCCCATATTCCATAGACAATTTTCCTCTGTGATACCAAATATTTTTTTGATAACTCGTACCAGTTTATCGTACTTGTCAGCAGCCACTACCAGCAGATTATCAACAACAATAACGTTACCAAACCCTGATTTAATCACTATACTATCTTCATTGCAAGAATCCAGATCAACTTTATGTTTGTTTTGAAACTCTTCAATTTCTCCCATTGACATGACTTCTGCCATTTTTTTCTCAAGAATGTGTGTTGAAAAAACTCGGTAGAGACAACAGGTATTTATATAAACATGTAGTATGCTTCAAAAAAAAAAAAAAAAATTGTAGTTGCAGAGATTTCTAAATACTCGACCAAAATAAGACTTCCAAATTTGTAGTAAACTACTAAACAAAGGAAAGTCCTTGAATTGCTAAATCCTAGTGTAGGTGTGAATAATCCACAGATCCAGGTGGAGCAATCCTATGCAATGTTGCATCAAACAGGTGAAGTGCGAAGCATCGAATCGTTCTATCCGAGCTCGGCGCGAGAAAAGAGCCACCACAGGAGCCCGTGAGGCCAATACGTGTAAAGGTAAAACTCGGATGTGATGGAAGAGACGCCTGTCGAGTACTAGGGTAATAAATGCTCTGACAAGGCAGCTGAGAAGATAAGAAGGATCTGGTCAAAGTAAGACTCGGGACTGAGGGTATCAAGGACAACATCGGCCACAACTCACTAAACAACCAATATCGGGTAAAAGGACGTCGGGAGAAGATACCACTAGGCTCAGCTCAACATCTCGGGAAGGATATCGCTCGACACCCGAGAAGAGCATCAAGGAAGATGTATCGCGACTCACATTGTAACTTGGATGAATCGTTATGTATGGCTATAAATAGAGAGCATTGTAAAGAGCTAACGCCAAGAAATTCAGTGATAGAGGAGAGAACACCAAGAGCTTTGTAGAGTGAGTGAAGAGTTTGTTAGTGAGAAACATCAATTGTAACAGGAAATCTACTTGTTCTATTAACTACAACCAAAACCAAACACAATTGACGGAGCCCGGGCCCTATTGGCCCGTGTAACACCTAATGAATGAGCCCAAAAAAATACTCATCCCCAAAACCGATTTTACAGAAGTTGAAGTTTGCTGAATCAAACATGGCGAATGTCAAAATTTACTTTGACAAACTTGCCTATTTCTATGGTGTTCCAAATTTTGATTTTTCTGGTGTCCAGCGTAGTTACCCTTAGAAACGGCCGGTAAACCACTTGTATCAGTTAGCAGATATAAATCACTTTGGTGCATGATTATGGTCATATATCTACATGAATCATGCATGTTAATAAGTTTGTATCGACTTCGAGTCCTCCATCCGCACATTAAGCCATGAAACTCATTGTCTAAACTCTAAATCAAGTCACATGGGCAGGCCCGGTTCTGAAGGGGGCTTCTTGGGCTCCAGCACAGGGCAGGAATTTTTTTTTTTTTTTACATGTAATTTGAGAGCACTGTGTCCATGTGTTTGTTAAGCTGCTATGGACATATTTGTTTCTTGCGATCGAACAAAATAAGAATAGCACTGCTTTGTGGTACAGTAGGACAAAACAATATCAGAACAACTATGGCATCATTATAACCTCCTTGTTCTACTAAACAGCACATTTCTTAGCATTACACACAGAAAAGAAAAACTTGCATTAGTGATTCTTGGGCAACAACTTTAAGGACTACACCATACTAGGAAGATCTTTTTTTTTCTTCGTCCGATCCAACCTTGATTCCGGATCTCCATGGAATCCTACATTAGTTGACGTTGTCGAATTCACATACTAAAGGAAATATGCCTCATTAAGAAAAGGCATTCCGAGCTCTTTATCACAGGGTCGTCCAAATGTCAGAGACAGCCCTGCACATAGGGGTGAGTATTTGGCCCGTAATCCGCGGATTTAACCGGACCAACCGTTCATTTGCGGATGGATATCCGGACCGTTTGTTAATGGATTGGATGCGGGTGGAATTTTTGAAATCCAACAGATAACGGATCGGGCCCGGATGCAACCGTGAAAATCCGTTGGACATCCATATCCGTTTAAATTAAGGGCATTTATATAGTTCTAGAAAATAATATGGATTATTTAGGAATTTTTAAGATGTTTGTTTGGAGTGTTGTACATGACATTTTTATATTTGTATACATATATAGGATATGTAGGTTTTATAAGGAGTCATTTGTGTTAGCTTTATTTTCTTTACTATAAATTTTAACTAAAACAAATCCATTGGATTATCCGCATCCATTGGATGCAAATCCGTTGGATATGGATTGGATGCGGATGCCAAATTTGAAATCCGTAGTGCAATGGATTGGATGCGGATGAGGCGAAAACCTGTCCATACCGGCCCATGCTCACCCCTACCTGCACATAGGATGTCCAATATGTTGATTTTCAAGAGGTTTTTTGCAAAAAGTTTCTTTGGATGGGTCGGTTGGGCTCAGTTTATGACAAAACACATTTAAATGGGCCGGACTATTTGAGAGCAGTGTTCAAATCTCAGTGGGAGTAGATAAGAATCCCCCCGCCCCCCGGTGCCGTCACTTATTTGGGGCGACTAGCTTTTGCTAGTGCACTTTGCACTGAATTTTTGACTTACATACAAGACAGCTTTTGAGCAATTTGATCAAATTTGTTTCCTACTTTATTTCGATGAAATAGAGGGTTTTGTCTTGAAAATTATATTTGACCCAAACATGCACCCAATTAAACATATTTGTTTTTTGTTTCTACGAAAGGAAGCTTATATTTGTTTATAAATCTACTTCCAAACAGCAGCATCTCACTCGTTAAAACAAAAAATGCTGAGGTAATCCGAAAACGTCCGGGCTGGCCATCGTCTAAAGTCTAAACTCTGAAGAGGTGACCGTGAAGAAAAGGAAAAATAGCCGGAATGCCCCAATTTGGGAGGCATGGTTGCAGAAATGCCCCGGATTTTCAAAAAAAAAAAATGTTAAAATGCCCTAATCCGTTAACTTTTCCATCCAAGACAGTTAAGTGATGAATTTGGCATACATGTGACTTCACACATGTTAATGGTGGTCATTTTCTAAGAAGAAAAGGTAAATTTAATAAAAATTAGGACTAAAAATGACTTTTCTTTACATGTGAGAGTTCACATGTGTGCTAATTTCATTAGTTAACTACTTTGGATGGAAAAGTTGACGGAACAGTGCATTTCAACTTTTTTCAAAAACTCCGGGCATTTCCGCATCGATGCCTCCCAAATTGGGGCATTTCAGCTCTTAGCCCTTAAGAAAAACGGATGCATTGTTTCGGTGTACGTTGACCAGTGTTTAGAGAATTCATCGATCAAAGTTTCTTACCCACCTAAAAACGAACAACGCAGTTTTGTTTTGGGACTTTTTTTTTTTTAAATATGATGTTTAGTTGGATATGAAAGTTACGTGACTATCGAGACTAAATTTCACAACCAAACAGGAGCTCAAAATTTCTTTGGATGGGTTCAACCCTCTCCCCCATGTCTTCAGCACCTGCACCTAATATAACAAGCGAAAGAAAGGTGGAAGCACGTCGGTCCAAACGTTTTTTAATAATGGTCCAGGTCCTTGACGTTTTCATGCATCACCTAATTGCTTATAAACCTACAAACAAACTGCATCACCTAATTTAATTAACACCAAACTAATTAGTCTATCTCACGTCTTTCTTCCGTCCCAAATCATGCCCACGACGTGTCTCTCTTCATCACTTGACACGTGGCAGCTAAACCTTGATTGATTGGATACTTTTGTGGGCCAAGGTTAACGAAATCTGGTTGACCGTACCAGAAAAGTCAGATATTTTGTTGACCGTAAGATGACCAGGTCTTAGTTAGCGAGCCAAATTTGCATTTGAAATAAACGATGTCTCTTTGTACTCCATCCAAGAATGAGTGAAGTTTCCGGTATCAACAAGCGTGAGCAAATTTATTTATTTTTTTGATGAAATGAAACTTATACTAACTAGATATAAGGTTCTGTTAAGAGATCAGCCATTACGAAAATAAGTTGTCTTAGATCTTTGTTTTAGAAAACAAAATTGATTAAAAAACCAAAATCAATTTGAACTGTTTTAGAGAATAATTTAACTGTTTTAAATTTTTTGGTTAACCCATTTGCTTTAGAGAATAACTTAACTCTTTTGGTTGTTGCTTCTTTAGCCATTTTATCTGTTAGATATATATAAATTTTGTTCTTTTGATAAGTCTATATAAATAAACTTATACTAACTTCGGTAATTTAGAACGGGAAAAATACCAAAAATTCTAAACTCAGACCTTTCATCCATTTATTTGAACTTTATGCCAATAGCCGGAAAAATACCAAAAATGCTAGGTTTACCGAAGTTTTACACTTCGTTTTCTCTCGGGCTCTAATACAGGTGGCCCCCTGCTAGATTCCAGGATCACGGGCCCACCTTCTCTATTAATGCTTCGGGACAAAAGGTAGTAAAATTCTTCGATAATCTGGAACGGTTGAAAAAGGACAACCCTCTCCTACCTTCAATTCTGACTCTGACAACTCCTTTTGTCTGGGTTTACTGGTTACTCTCCAAGGCAGATAGAGAACCAAACGTCTACCCAACCACATAGGTGGTGGTGGGCAGTTATTACTACTAACACACAAAAACGTGTACACTATCAAGAAAACAAAAACAAATCGACGGTTCCATGGGACGGTTAGCCGTTACAGCGACATAAATACATTATTTAAAACCGAAAGTCGCGGGAGTTCTTTATAAAGGACTTCCAGATAAAACGGATTTCCAAATTTTCGAGTCAAAATTTCCATTTCCCCATTACCAAACCAATCCAAATTAAGAAAAAAAATTCAATCAATCAATCTCAAACAAAACAAAATTCATGAAAAACCCATCTTAGATTTTTCCGTTTCCAATCCGATCATCTTCAAAATTTCCTTCATCAAATCCAGTCAATTCTTCTGTTTTTGATTCTTGTTTAATTTAGTCAAAAACCCTTTAATTCTGATCATCAAATTCAGTTTTTTCCGTTTCTATCCCTTTACTTTTTTCTTTATTCATCTCTGTTTGATCGGTTTCTTCTTAGTTTTCATCGATCGAAGAAAATTTGATTGTATTTTTGATCATCTCTTCTTAGTTTCTATCGATTGATGAAATTCTGATTGATTTTTTCTGGAAATCTGATTTGTGATCAGAGGTACCGTGGCAAATCCGATTCACACGTAGATTTTCCGATATTGATCGGTTTAGGGATGGACCAATTTCGTCAAATTGGGAAGGTTTTAGGGAGTTTAAAAGCTCTAATGGTATTCAAAGATGAAATACAAATCAATCAAAGACAGTGTTGTTTATTGGTAGACATATTCAGTCAAGCGTTCGACGGCGTCGCCGAAGAATTAAAAGAAAATCTTAAATTCGAAGAAAGAAATACAAAATGGAAGATCCTCGAACAACCTCTAAAAGAGCTCCACAGAATTTTCAAAGAAGGTGAGTTGTACGTTCAACAATGTTTAGAAACAAGAGATTGGTGGGCGAAAGTCGTTTCGCTATCGAAAAACAAAGATTGCGTTGAGTTCCATGTTCACAATCTGTTATGTTGCATTCCTGTTGTTATCGAATCAATTGAGATCATCGCGGAGATTTCAGGTGTTGATGATGATGAAATTCAGAAGAAGAGGTTTGTGTTTATGAAGAAGTACGAGAAAGAATGGCAAGATCCGAAGCTGTTTGAATGGAAGTTTGGGAAGAAATATTTGGTTTCTCAGGATTTCTGCAAGCGGTTTGCTGCGGTTTGGAAAGAAGATAGATGGGCGCTGCTGCAATCGATTATGGAGAAGAAAATGTCCGGGAAACTAACGAAACAAGAACAGCGGCTCGCGGAATTACTGTTTAATAACTTGAGTGAAATGGATTCTTCCAAGTTCAAGCTGTTTCCGAGCTCGATTCTAGTCGGTTCGAAGGATTACCAGGTGAGGAGACGATTAGGAACCGGTAGCAAATTCAAGGAGATTCAGTGGTTGGGTGAAAGCTTTGCGTCGAGGCATTTCTTCGGCGAGATTCAGGAACCGCTAATGCGTGATATATCGGTTCTGTCTTCATTAGCGCATCCGAACGTATCGAACGTCTTCTGCGGATTCTCTGACGAGGAGAAGAAAGAATGTTTTATGATTACAGAGTTGATGAACAAAGATCTCGGCAGCTACATTAAGGAGATATGCGGTCCGAGGAAACGTATACCGTTCACCGTCCCGGTTGCGGTTGACATAATGCTGCAAATTGCAAGAGGAATGGAGTATATTCATTCTCTGAAAATTTATCATGGAGATTTGAATCCGTCGAACGTTCTTATCAAGGTAAGGAATCCGGTTGCAGAAGGATATTTACATGCGAAAGTCACCGGATTCAATCTTTCTGCGGTGAAGACTATGTCCCGGAGCAATTCGAGTCTTAACGGGATACAAACTTTTATCTGGTATGCGCCGGAAGTACTGCTAGAGCAAGAACAGCCCGGGAACGTTTGTACTGCGAAATACAGCGAGAAAGCCGATGTTTACAGCTTCGGTATGATGTGCTTTGAGCTTCTGACAGGAAAAGTTCCGTTTGAAGATAGTCATCTGCAGGGAGATAAAATGAGCAGGAACATTCGCGCAGGGGAGAGGCCGCTGTTTCCATTAACTTCGCCGAAATATATAACTAATCTGACAAAGAGATGTTGGCAGACGGACCAAGCTCAGCGTCCAAACTTCTCATCCATATGTAGAGTTCTCCGCTACATCAAACGGTTTCTGGTGATGAACCCGGATAATGGTCAGCCAGATGCACCGTCGCCGCAAGTTGATTATAATGAGTTAGAGATTGGTCTATCAAATAAGTTTGTTGGTTGGGGTGGAAATGTAGAGCCAATGCCGGTCTCGCAAATTCCGTTTCAGATGTTTTCTTATAAAGTTCTGGAGAAGGAGAAATCAAGTACCGGGCATGTCAGAGAAAAGGGTTCGGAGTCGGGGAGCGAAGGAGCTTCTATCTGTGGAGATGAGAATTTGAGTATTGTGGAAGATCCATTCTCGATACCAATGGAGAAGACAATCTCAATTGAAAAGCCAGCTTCAACCGAGAAAAAGAATTCATCCCAGCAGGAACCCAGCATAAGAAGAACTTCATCCGCGAAGAAGCTAGACCCGAAAGCGATTAAACAAGCAGGAGGTCAGAAACTTTCTGTTTATGAATATGCATTTGAAATACTGCTTTAGGCACTTAACTGAGTTTTGTCATGTCTTGTGGGTTTCACAGCAGGGACGCCGAAAGGAAGATCATTAAGACCTCCACAACTGACTTCATGTGGAAGAAGTTTAAGGATGAATTCAGAAAGCCAATTACCAATGGTAAGTCCAAACACTAGGCGGAGATCGTCAGGCCACGCATCAGATTCTGACATATCATAGATCTTCATTCTTCCTTTTATTGCAACAAATACATTTTTCACCCTTCCACAGGAAAAAAAAACCGTCTCAATGGTGTGGTTCTCCTAGCTAGAACGAAGTCATGCATATGCACGCCAAATTTTCCTTCTGTTTTGTTAGTGTTGAGGTTTCGAGTGGCGTTGTCAGTTGCAGATTTGTGTGCTTAAATCTTTTAATTTGCACTACACTTTTGGTTGTTTGTCTATTGGGAGGGGGTTTTCCTCACAAATTACACAGTTCATTGTATAAAGCCAGGCAAGTTAATGTTCTCTTGTAGGTTGTTGTTGTTTGTTTTTAATCCCAACTCTGAAACTAGTTAATGTTCTCCCGGAATGGGTTTTATATAGTATGTGCTGTTTTCTAGTTCTCGAAACTGCGAACAGTGTATTGATGATCTCCTGTAATAAGTTGAAAACAGAAACCAGCAACTTCTAGCTACTAAATTATCAACAGATGGATGGGACAAGTTTTATACAAGTTTTCCAGTCCAGGCAGGAACTGGAAAAGTAAAGCTGGTTCTAACTAATTTACACACAAACCTGCCTATCTTTTAGAGACGGAGGGAGTATTATTTTCATTGGAAAAACAAAATAAACCCGAGGTTTAATCCTTACAACGGAACTTAATCACACAACTTGGTGATGCTCTTGGAAATGTTGGTATCTCTTCCTTAAGTTCTTTTTTACTTTTCGCATTTACAAAGCGAAGAAAAGTATCATGGTGAATTATAGCCATCATTTGCAAAGCCTTTGCGTCCCTCAGAATCAGTCTCACCCACTTCATTTCCCTTGGATTTCCAACAAATTCTTGAAAGCAAACTGATTTAAGTTGTGGAAACAAACATCCAGTGGTCACGATATCGAGCGCCCAACTATCATCTCCACACTCATTGCTGCTTCCACACAGAGCAGAGTTAGCGACATCTCCTTCATCTTCATTGTCTTGGTTGTTGTCGCCCTGAACAGAGTCGGCATCATGGTCATCATTATCATCATCCCCATCTTCTAGTTTATCATCCATATGCTGGAATTAAAATTGAAACAATATAAATATATCTAATGATTATTTATTACACACATAATAGTAAGTTAACAAATGTAAAGCCAAAACTAAGATTTTGTTAATTTTCCAATGACAGTATGTTGCATAATCATTAGTTCTGAACACTTGCCCTGACAAATACGAGTGACTCCAGATTAGGTACTGCTTTGAGCAAAGCAATTAGTCCTTGATCAGTGGTCAGTCCGCGGGATATTTTCAACATTTTGACATTGTAAAATTTCAGCAAATTGTTGAACAGATCATATGTGGAGTAGATAGCCTATTAATCCAAGGCAATTACAGCATATAAGTAACAGACAGATTAAACCATAAAGGTAGACAGAAATACGGAAACTAACTATTCGTAAACAGTTAAGACATTCTACAAATAAGCGAGGAAGAATACCTGAAGGGTGCAATCATAAACAGTTAAGCATTTTACATGTGCAAGGGCACGAAGTAACTGACTTATTCCTTTTTCGCCAACGGAGACGTAAACAGTTGCTTCGACTAGTGCTGGAGAGCTAGACAAGACAAATTCTTTTGGAACATAACTCGAGTAGTAAAAAGTGACAAGCTTTGCTGCATCAATTTTCAAAACATGGAGTCGTGTATCAATTTCCTCGTCGCAACACCAAATACGGATAATCAAGTGTTTGAGTGTTGGAATTGAAATACAGAAATTCCTCATGCTAAATTTGCAGTGACTCAAAGTCAATTCTTCAAGGACAGTGGAATTTGAAAAGAGTTCCTCATTCCAGGACTCATTGCTAAATTCAATTCCATCAAGTTGAAGGCGCTTGAGTCTTGGGAAAGAGAAATGTTTAGGAAGAATGCGGATACTAGGGTGATTATGTAGCTGCAGTGATATCAGTGATTCACAAGTTAAAAGAGATATGGGAATGAACGATGGGGTTTTTTGTCTTAAGTATAGACCGAGCTCCTTAACATTACCCCTTACTACAGTAGATATCCAAGACTGAACCCGAAATTCATTCAAGTGGTTATGCCAGTGGATAAAGAACTTGTCTATATTTGACATATTATGACGACGCAATGTTCCATCCACAAAATCCATGAATTTCTCAGTCTCAGAAGAAGAGGGAAATGGATGGTAACAAACCGAACTCGGGTTGTAACAATGTGGACTCTTAAAATCAAGGGCGGGGACAGTGGTCCAAATGTAGTTCCATCTTTTTGATACTAAGCTAGTACGAGCACCATCCTTAATGCGAAGAAAAGAATGGATATGATGCAGAAGTGAGTCTGGTAAATTACTGATCCTATCCTCTGCTGCCTCCCTCATATTCATATGTGTATCCTTAAAATAATCATCCAAAGAAAAGAAATCAAAAATAATAAAAATAACACTAATACAGCAACAACAATGAAAAATTCTCACGGCTATGTTTTTTTTTTTTTTTTTTTAATTTCATAATTCTTTAACTTAAACCCTAATTATCACAAGAATGTTTAATGGTTTTACACTAATACATCAACAATTAAAGATGTAGGGTTTTTCTGGTTACTGAAATTTCATATCTCTTCAAAAACCTAGATCTAATTGAACATTTCAAAAAAAAAAAAAAAAAAAAAAAATTAGAAATGAAATAATCAAAAACATGGAAGTGAAGATTCAAGTCATGGAAGAGTAGAACAGAACATACCTTATATCGCAGCAACGCTGATTTGTGAATGATTTCAGAGAAACTAAGAAGAGAGAGAGAGATTGAGAGAAGAAGAACTCGGAGTCGGAACGTATGGCTTTATTTCAAAGGGTTCCTAGCGAGTAGCGAAAAGTGGGAATGTTATTTATGCCCCTACTATCCATGGGTAAATGCACAAACAGCTTATGGGTCTTTACAAATACCCTTGATGGCAGAATTGAAATTATCAACAAAAAAATATCTCTCATAATTCCTTTTCTAACCTTCCACCTTCGTTTTACCCTTCCACATTCGTTCACTTCATTCTTCCTCGACTTAAACTGCTACCACCACCATCTACATCTCTCCCACCACCACCATCTCTCCCACCACCGTCACCATCTACATCGCCGCCACTACCATCAGCAGATTCATTCTTAATTTAAACTTTTTATCCTGTGTACTTTATTAAAAACTTAAATCAGTCTCAGACATTATCTCCATCGCTCCCACCGCCACAATTTAGTCGTTCTCACCACCACCATCATGTCGATCGCCACAACTAAAAAGCAGCACCACCACCTCCGATTAAATGCACGCTACTATTATCACGGTCTCATCTCCTTCTTTGTAGTTTGAAAATTGAAATTGGAAATCGGATCTAATTTCTTTGGTTTCAATTTTGGTAATTGAATAAAGAATATAGGTTTGCATGTTCAATCATCAAAGTTCAAGACTGATTCGATTCTTTTGTTTACCATTTGGGTTGCAAAAACTTTTGATTTCGATTTTGATGGTTTGTGGTGATTTAGTTTGATCTTTATGGTTCATGTTCACTTTTGGGGTTTTTGATTTTTGAGTTCCCAGGCGGGAGTGAGAAATCTTACAAGGTACTAAGGGGTTTGTTGTGATTGATTGAATCTTAGTCTTTCAGATGCAATGGTGGAATTTAGTCGGGCTTTTTGTCAATCTGACGCGGTGGTTTTATTGAGAAATGAAATTTATGGAAATGTAAGATGTAATTGACCGATTCTGGTTGTAGTTTAAAATGGTGATGAAGTGAAAGCTTCAGAGTCGACAAGTTTGAAGTGGATTCAATTTAACAATTACATTTGGATCGAAATTGGGTTTTCTTTGTGAGTCGGATGAATTTACGGGTGTGAATTCGTGATGGATTTCGAGAGATTAGAAGTGATGCTCGGTTGGTCGGGGAAAACAAGAAAGGACTTGGTGGTGTTGTACGTTGTTTGAGAAATTAGTTGTGAGAAGTTGGGAGAAATGGTGTTGATGTCATGGGTTGGAATGGTGGTTGAATGGTGTTGATTTTATTCGATACAGGTGCAAGACAAGATGGAGTCAGTGATGTTGATGTCATGGGTTGGAATGGTGTTGATTTGGATTGAGTATGAGATACATGTGCAAGACAAGATGGAGTCGATGATGTTGTTGGAAGCATATGAGATGATCCGAGAAATAGCAAGAAGGTGTAGGCACGGTGCAATGGTAGGTTTTATGATAATGTACATGAACTGGGGATAGCATATGGAGTCTTGGGTATGGTGGTCTTGAATCTGAAACATATAGTGACATGAAGTTGCATAGTGTTTGTGGTAATCGGAAATGGTGGAACCGAAATTGTAATATTGCGGGGTTAGTGTTTGAATGAAGTGGAGGTGGTTTGTTGTGTTAAAAGTAGTGGTTTGTTGCAGTGGACTTGTGTTGGATGCCTCAAACTATTGGAGACAAGTTGACCAAGTTGCTTCCGCTATTGGAGACTACTTGAGCTAGTTGCTTCCTTTTTTGGAGACAACTTGAGAAAGTTGCTTTCACTTTGGAGGCAACTTGAGCTGGTTGATTCAGTTGGAGGCAACTTGAACTAGTTGATTCGATTACGAGGCAACTTGGTTATGTTTTGGGTCCATTTATTCATCCGAAATTATCTTATACATATATCTTAGAGTATTTGTGACGAATTTGTGGTGCAATGGTAACACAAGGTTGTGTTGAGTTGCTGATGATGGTTGTGCTGCTGATGATCATGCTTTAAAGTCAAGAGAGTAGATGAATTGTGACGGACCGGAAAATTACGCCTTTGGCGCGTTGCCCCGCAGGCCGTAATCTCCCCGGTGCGCCATGATGAAGCTACGATCCGGGCCTCAAAGCTAGGCAAATGCACGTCCAATTGTCCTTGCAAGCACTCGTTTCGTGGAGCATGACGAGCTAACTTAGCTTCCACACTGTTCCAACTTACCCTTGTCCCGCAAAGGGTTTAAGGCCATAAGGCCAATGCCAATGCATTTTTCATGCGTCTCGGCTTTACCTTTATGTAGGAATTCATAAATGAATTTCCTAGCTATGAGCAACCGTCACATTGCCGTGTCTTGTCCAGGCATAAGCCTTAGACTTTAGCGAGGCCACACCAAGCCCTTGCCATTTCCCACGTTAACTCGCTTACCATCTCTTCATAACTTGATAGGAAGTATGAGCATTCACTTATCGGCATGCAACTAAGCCTCATCAAGTCCGCCACAATCATCTCTTGCGTCGAGCTACCAAGCTTAGATGATATGAGGGCCAACGTCTTTGGGCAATGTCCAATCTAAACTCATTGCGGCTGCCTACGTACCCTTCCCTACTCTAAAGGGATCAAGCACGCACCGTAGTTCATCCATGAAGGGAAGAAAATTAAACCAAACCGTTTGCAAGGCGTGGCCTAGCAAAGCAGTAATGGCTTTGGTTCGTATAGGCCATTCCGCCAAGATGCATAATGATTATGCATCATGGTCCCGGGCCATGCAGTGGCATAGTGATGCCAACGCATCAAATGCCCTCTCACAAGGCTATAACTATAAATGAGTCTTAGGCATCATTTATACTCTTAAAACTAAGCTATGAAGCTTACTTGGTACATAGTCCGCATATGCACCTTCAACCAACTACCCCTCCCTATATATGTCTTAATGGAATTTCTACAAGTATGAAAAGGGGAGCATATTGACATGCTTCACTATTCATGGCCGTTGCCATGAATTTCTGAATGACCGCAATGATTGCCGAGTTTCGTTCTGTTGCACAATGATTGTGCACCACTCGTTCCGTCTGCTTTGCACAATGATTATGCGACATTCTCTTTGGCCTATCGCATAATGATTATGCAATATTCTCTCGACCCAGCCCTCTGCAGTGCGATGCACAATGATTGTGCGATATTGGTTGTTGGCCAATAACTCTCATAATGCGCAATGATTCGTTGTAAGCTCAAGGCCACTTACCCAATCGGCCTAATGCATCATGATGATGCAATATTATCCCTGGCCAAATGCCAAACATAATACGCCATTTTTGGCGCGGTATTAGCCCTAACCCAATCCACCTTTTTCACGCTGGAAGCTTTGGATGAAGCTTCATCACAAGCAAATGGCGCATCTTTCGGCATGCGCCATGCTAAAAACATGGGGTGTTACATGAATGCTTAGGAAGTTGAGAAGGAACTCATATGAATCCAGGCATTGAAAGCGGAACAAGTTATTCTTGCTTGTGTGTTCTTGATGGTGTTTGAGTAGTGGCATGGAAGTGACTACACCTATTGGCTCATGTTGCAAGTGTGCATAGGCGGTTGTGGTTATGAAACATTGCGGAGTAGAGTTGCGTGTAGCATGAGATGGAGGTGTGATGTTGTATGGTGGTTGTTTGAATTGTTGGTTGGCACTTGATGGTGTGGCCCGAACTGTGGTGCAATGGTAGCACAAGTGACTATATGTCGAGATGATGTGTGTTCGATTCACACTAGGTTCACTTATTTGTGTATAATTTTTATTTTTTTGGAGACAACTTGTGCTAGTTGCCTCCATATATGGAGACAACTTAGGCTAGTTGATTTCACTTTTTGAAGACAACTTTGTGCTAGTTGCCTTTATTGTTGAAGACAACTTGAGCTAGTTGCCTCCGATATGGACACAACCTGACAAGTTGACTCCACATGGTGGTGGTGGTTGGCGGCGGCGATGGTGGTTGGCGGCGGTGATGGTTGGCGGCGGCGGTGGGTGTCGGTTGTTAGCGGCGGCGATGGTAGTGGACAGTGGTGGTGTTCGTTAGCGGTGGCGGTGGTTGGCGGTGATGGTGGTTGGTGGTGGTGGTGGTGGTGGTTGGCGGTGGTGGTGGTTGGTGGTGGTGGTCGGTGGTGGTGGTCTTCGGTGGTGGTGGTCGTCGGTGGTGGTGGTTGGTGGTGGTGGTGGTCGTCGAGTGGTGGTGGGAGGCGGTGGGCGGTGGTGGTGGTGGTTGGCGGTGGACGGTGGTGGTTGGCGGTGGACAGTGGTGTGGGCATTAGAGATTTTTTTTTTTTTTTTTGAATAGTGGTGGTGGTTTTGTATATACACTATATATAAGAGGGTATTTTAGTAATGTAGTAGGCTTAGGGGTATTTGTAAAGTTGATAAGGGTATTTTTGCAAGGGGTCTGATAGTAGGGGTATATAGATAATGTTCCCTAGCGAAAAAGTTTCATTGAGTGGGTGCCAGTAACCAATATGTAATTCGCCAGAAATTATGGCACCATAGCGAAAGTAACAGTGTAAATTTGATTAAACACAAAGGGTATAACGGTAAACTGTGCTTTCAATATCTCTCGGTTCGCAAGTGCAGTTCCTATGGGATCCCCAGTGATTTCTCAGATGCAGCCCAGCAAGAGCCGCTTGTTTCTTCTCAAGAATTTAGGGGTGAGCAAGGGCCAGTATGGACCGGTTTTCACCTCATCCACATCCAATCCAATACACTACGGATTTCACATCCAATGGATGGACGGTTTGGATACGGATAATCTAATGGATTTATTTTAGATAAAATTTATAATAAAGAAATAAAGCCAACATAGGTGACTTCTTATGGAATCTATGTATCCTATATATGTATACAAATATATAAGTGTCATGGACAACACCCCAAGCAAACACATTAAAATTTCCTAGTTTATCCATAGTATTTTCTAAATCTATATAAATGTCATTAGTTTAATGGATATGGATACCTAACGGATTTTCAAGATTGCATCCGGACCCAATCCGTCATCCGTTGGATTTTAAAAATCCCATCCGCGTCCAACCTATTAGCGAACGATCCGGGCATCCATCCGCAAAAATAAGGTCGGTCCCGGTTAAATCTGCGAATCACGGGTCAAATGCTCACCCCTGCTCAAGATGCGCAGTACTACCCGAATCGCCAGCGGCTTAAACTAAGCCGCGCGTTTTAACCTAAGCCGCTGGCGATATCACACAATTCGTGCGGTCTTAATTTGCCTGTCGACGGATATATCTGAACAGACAAAAATTAAGTCATCTGAAGGCTCTTTCTGAGTTTCCTATAAATACTCATTCATCACATCATATCAAATTACACCTTCTTTAAACCTTAAAAATATCACATAAAATCTCTTCACTCAATAAAATTTTTCGAAAGATGTCTCGACCCTTGTTAGTTCGTTGAGCTCCGTATAATCTAGAAGAAAATTTAGATATTTGCAGAAACTATTTGTTGTTATAAACTTAGCTTGCTGAAGCACACTATATGGGTGTGATTTTCTGGGAGGTTATTCGTGAGAAGTTCTGAAGTGACACCCGTAACCCGAGTCGTCGTGTTATTTGTGACCAATAATCTCGTTTTTCAGACAATTTAGAAATATGTAAGTGAATTTGTAGCTTTAACCATTCAAGTCAATCGTTTTTAGAGTGAGGAATGAAACTGATGCTGAGTTGGTAAGAAGTTCTTTAGATGAATGACGAAGATGGAAAAATATAGTTTTCTATTTGGTTGTTTCGAAATTCTTAAGGTGTTGAAAAATTTCAACCCCTTTTTGTTGGATGTTGTTTCACTAAGTACATCTCAATGAAGATAGTCAATTGCACGTCTTTCGATTGGTTAATTAAGTTAGTAAATTGAATGACAGTTGCTAACTAGAAGTAAATGTAATGCTTAATTTAAAACATATGTAAATTAATTTCAACAGAAAGTGGTACCTTTCATTAATTAAAATTAGAATTACAATAGTAGCATAAATAGACGTTACAAGTATTCTAATGTTGTTCATCCTTGCCTTCTTTCCCTTGATTCCATTCTCTAAGACCCGAAATACTCCCACTTGCCAACAAACTTGAGAATTGATATATATCTCCATGAAAAAGCAGAAGCGGGTGGTTATAAACTAGAAGTTGATACAAACGTAGAATAGGTTGCTTGGAGTAGTACAACAGTATAATAACCCTCATTCGGGTTTCAGGGCGAGAATGATGCTGAAATGAGTCTCGGGTATGGTTGAATTACTTGATGTTGGAAAACAGACACAGTTTGAGGTTTCTTTTCTGGTACTTGTGTATTTTCCACTTGTGTATCTCTAGGATTTCGTGTCATGGTGAATTGTTCTTAGAAGTACTACAGTCGGAATTATCACAACCATATGGATTTTTAGATGGATTAAATCTAAACATGGTATCCATCTGCCATTTCTAAACTGTCGGCAACTGCAAATTCGTCATTTGTTGACTTAGCCAATATAAATTGTTAAGATCTACTTTCAATTGATCTCACCGACCTCCACATTGTAATATGGATAGGTAAGTTCCATATCTATCGAAACTATCGGGGTCGTGATTATATCACCTTGTAAGTCATAAAGCCTGGTTCTTCTGGAGGAAGTTGGATATAAATGATGAACTTAACATGATTTGTGAACAATTTTTAGATATTTTTAGGGTATTCTTGTAACTGTGTATACTCAATCTATAAAAATATAGGGCTCTCACCTCTGAGTGGTTTACACTCTTCCATTCACTCTCTCTTGATTTCCACATGGTATTAGAGCTCAAGAGAGAAAGAACAGAAAACGCATCTTAGTTTCTTGTTTAGCTCGATCTACTATTGCTTCGATCTGTGATTAAGATATTGAAGTTAGATCCTAAAGTTGTTTCAAAGAAGCTGCAAACTGTTGTTCCTGAAAAACCTGTGGATATTTGCAAGTTGTTTTTCCTTGAAGTTTGTCTTTATTTGTTGGGTTAAGTTAGATCTATGTCTAGCTAGCACTTCTGAAAATAGTAGTTTATCTAACTCTAGGAGTTCAACATCTTTAGATTTATCTCACAATGATAGTATGAATGTCAAGATGACATCATGTAAGTTGGAGGATTCCAACTACCTTGTTTGGTCTCACTGGGTGAAGTTTTACATCACCGGTAAGGGAAAGATTGGGTATTTGAATGGAAGCAAAGCATGTCCAGAAATGTCAGACCCTACATATGAGACTTGGGTGGAAGAAAATGCCATAATAATGAGTTGGTTGTTAGATTCTATGTCTCTGATTTAAGGAGCGAGTTTTTATGCCTAACCATTGCAAAAGAAGCGCCAGGATGCAGTTTCTCATATTTATGTGGTGAGTGGTGATGCTACGCAGATCTATGAGTTGCATCGTAGAGTTATAGAGATAAGGAATAATAAAAGACCCTTGTCAGTCTATTATAATGCTCTTCAAGCTTTGTAGAAAGAACTAGATTTCCTCCGGCCGTGTGACATGGAGTTTTTTGCTGACACCACCAAGTTGAAGAAGATAATTGAAAAGGGTCGAATTATTGAGTTCCTTGCTGGTCTAGACTCAGATTTGACCCCATTAGAATTTAAATACTGGGAAAGGATCAATTGCCTACACTTCGGGGGGTCTATGGAATTGTGAGGTCTGAAGAACTTCGCAGGGTTGCTATGACATCTCCACTGGCTCAAGAAAGTTCAGCATTGACGAGAAAGACTCACTATATTGTGACTATTGTAACAAGAGAAGGCATACTAGGAAAACATGATTCAAGCTCAATGGGCGTCCACAATGGCAGAATGGTAATAGGAGAGGGGGTTTCTCTAGTGGCAGTGGTGGAGGAATAATAGGAGGTCGCAATGGTGGCCCAAGAGCATATCACACAATTGATGAGGAGGAATTTCTATCTACATAAACCAGTACTTCTTGATAACCATATTCTCAACTATCTCAAGCCAAAATGAAGCAAATGATGATAAAGGACTATGATGTTGCCTTCCAAGGAGAATTTTGTTGGGTCTACATCTATGAATCAATCAAATAACAAAGACACATTTGGTAATGCAGCTAGACCTTCATGTGAACAACTTAAGGATCCTTGGATTGTTGATAGTGGAGCAACTGATCACATGTCTACCAAATCTAATATGTTTTCCACTTACAATACCAATCCTAGTAAACCACGTATCTTGACTACTGATGGGTCTCCTACTATTGTCTCTGGTGAAGGAAATATTCCAATAACTATCTCCATGTCCCTTTATACGGTGTTACATGTCCCGAATCTCTCATGAAATCTTCTCTCCATCAGTCAGATAACTAAAGCATTGAAATGTTGTGTTACCTTCTTTGACACATTGTGTTTTTCAGGATCTTCGCACAGGGAAGACCATTAGTCATGGTAAGAAGAAAGGAGGTCTCTACTACCTTGAGTTATAAGAGATGGAACAAGAGAGCAGCACAAGAGCATGTAAATCAACAAGTGAATCTAATTATGAAGAACAAGTCTGGCTATGGCATAAACGATTAGGACATCCTTCTTTTGGGTATTTGGAAAGGTTGTTTCCTAAGTTGTTTCAGAACTTGATATATCTAAATTTTATCGTGAAGCATGTGATCTAGCTAAACATCATCGTGTTTCTTATCATTTAAGCATGAAGAAGTTTATCTCCTTTTGCTATTATACACAGTGATGTCTTGGGTCCTTCACGTGTCACTACTGCTTGTGGTTTTCGTTGGCTTGTTACCTTTATTGATGATTATTCTAGAGTCTCTTGGGAATACTTATTGAAAAATAAGAGTGATGTTCATGACGTCTTCAAGAACTTTCATAAATTTTTTCTTGCCCAGTTTGACAGAAAAATTCAGGTGTTAGGATCTGATAGAGGTGGTGAATATACGAAGCAAGGTCTGTCTTCTTACTTCTTAGAACATGGGATTGTTCATCAAACCTCTTGTACATATACTCCTCAGCAAAATGGAGTTGCTAAACGGAGAAATCGTCACATATTAGAAGTCAGTAGGTGCTTGTTATTCCAAATGAATGTGCCAGAGAGATTTTGGGGTGATGCTATTAGGGATGGCCATTTGACCCACCCAAACCCATCCCCGTGGGTAACCGCCCCGTTTGGGTAGGGTTTTACCCGCACAAATGGGGATGGGGTCGGGTATGGGTAATACCCGAAACCTAAGCTACGGGGATGGGGTGAGGACTGGATTCAAAGTCCCCGCCCCGTACGTTTCATAACTTAGGGATTTGGACTTTTATGCAACAATGTGTATAATTTTTATACTTCCACCACTTAGTCGAGCTTTCTTTCATTTATCATATTCTTGATCATTCTTGTACATTCATCACTTTCGTTCTTTTATTTGTGATGGACACATTCTCTAAAAGTTAAAATAGAGAAAATGAAGTGAGATAATGAAATGGTTAACGTGGACGAAGATAGAATGAGAAAGGAAAAAAGCAGAGAAAAACTAATAAGTCATTAACAGATTCTTTTGTTCACTTTAAGATAAATTACTGAATTTAAGATTTCAGAATGCAATGTTCTTACGTTATTATTTTTCTTTGAATCAAATTTAAGTTTTGATTATAATCAAATTTATGTATTAACTTAGTGTTACGGGTAACCTATGGGAAACCCACCCCATATGGGTATTCCCCATACAGGTGCCCCAATTCATATGGGTAGCAGGCGGGGATTGGTATTTTTCTGAACGGGTCGGTGGTTAGGATTGGCATACCCGCCCCATGACCATCCCTAGATGCTTTCTTCTTCTGTGCACACTGATTGATTAACAAGATGCCTTCTCGGATTCTAAATTTTCAAACACCTAGTTATGTCCTTTCTTCTGGTATCTCGCATCAACCTCATGGCTTTGCTCATACAAAAGTACTTGGTTGTGTTTTCTATGTGCATGTCCATAACAAGTAAAGGAGAAAATTGGATCCAAGAGCTCTCAAGTGTGTTTTCTTGGGATATTCAGCTACACAGAAAGGCTACAGGTGTTGTCACCCTCCTACGAGAAATATCTATGTATCCATGGATGTAACTTTTTGTGAAGACCAAGCCTACTTCTCGAGTATTGGCTTCTCTTCTGGAAGAGCATATAATGTATTGTAAAGAGTAGCCTTGGTTTGATTTTCCTGGTTTAGTACCTAAGGACAATGTTACTCCTCAACCACAAGGTTGTTACTCATGATCGGAGTTTACGGACGAAGAGACAAGGTTCCCCAGGTAGCGGAATTAAAACCTCATAAACTTCCTGCCGAGACAGCCTTAAGAGTTAGTGAAGATGATATTTCAGCTGATGAGTCAAAAAATTGCAGAGATGTTGACGTAGATGATGAGTCCACAAATGTTGAGGAAGATAGATACCCTACTAGAAGTATACGTAAACCTCCCAACTCGATATGGGTATTTCATGATCATCTGATTGCCAACTATATGTCTACTCATCGTTTGTCATCCTCTTATGCTACTTCTGCAAATAGATTATTATTTGTTACAATCCCTACAAGGGTTAAAGATGAACTCGCTGATCCAAAGTGGAAGCAAGCTTTGATCGTAGAAAAGAAATCTCTAAACGAGAATTTCACCCAAAAAAAGAGTGTACATGTTGTTTAAATAGTCAGGCAGGCATCTCCCGATAACAAGAGTCTCGTTCATCTTTGGCCTAAAATCAAATCCAAAGATAAAACTTGGTGCTCTTTTTCTTCTTGTAAGCATCTTTAAGCATAGATTTGTGCTTCAGAGAAAATCAGTGTTTGGATACCAAACTAACATTTTGTTTCCAGAAGTCAGAAGCCTAGTTAGTAATTCTCCGAATCATTCCCGAATGATTCGACATTCCAACGTAGAATCCAAATGATACTTAGAACTATTTGAACTTTCCCAGGCCTAGTTCCGAATTATATGGACCTCATGAATGATTGCGAACGTATCCCAGAACTAACCCGAATCAAGATGATATTTCGAACTAGAACTTGAACCTAGTTCGCGCCCAACCTCGCTCTCCCATAGGTAATTCTCGGCCGGAGTTCGGTTGATTGGTTTTGTTTGATTTTGTATGTACTTTATATTTAAATACAATTATTCGGTTCAAATTTTCTATTGGTAGTTGTTTGCTAGGTGTTTTATGTGTTAATTTTTTGTTTAAAAGTCTATAAACTCGTTTTATAATACATTTATGCGATTAAATTGTTTACTTCTTGTTAAATAATCACGCTAAAATGTTTTTTTCCATCTTACAAATCATATACAAATAAAATTAGTCTCGTAATAAGGTCATAATACTTATCGATTTATCATATATGTAAGCGAGAATTTAAGTCTTAGAACTTATATTTTTAAAACGAATATGCACGTACGTATACCGTTAGAACTCTTTGTCCGAATAATGAACAGTTAAGGATTTTTTAATAGAATACGACCTATCTGAATCCGCATAATTCCCGTACGTATGCCGTCCCGAACTACTACCCGTACCCCGAATTGCTAACTAGGGTCAGAAGCAAGACTTCATAAAATTATTTTTTTGCTTTTAAATGTTATTCTGGAATTACATGCTCAAACTAACTTTTAACTTTTTGGGTTTCGAAGTCGAAATGTAAGTTTTAAACTCGTATCCAAACTTGTTAAGGAGTCTGTTTGGATACTTATTTAGAAGTTGTTTTTCAATTTCTGAAAAAATAAAAAATTTAATTTCGCGATAAAGTTTAAAAATAACTTCTACAAGCCAAAAAGTCCAAAATTGGGCATATAATACCAGAAAGTCTACTAAAAATGTTTTATTTTTGACTTTTAAAATTAATTTCTACTTTTACCACGTTTGAATACCAGAAGTAAAACTCATAAACAAAAGCAATTTTGCTTCCAAAAAAATATCCTTTTTTAAGCTAATGTAAAAAGTATAATTTGATAGCTTGCCTCACTCACCGCCTCCTTGCTGCAGTGCAGGCAAGCACACAATATCAAAGTGTAAATTTATTTCACCCCTAGTAGTTATTATAAAACTACATGATTAAAGGGTTACAGTGCAGTGTTGTTATCTAAGTTGTCAGTGTAGCTAATAAATTAATACCTTAATACAGCTCCCGTGACCTCATAATCACATGGAGATAGAAAGAAGATCCCCTCCTATAGCTATCACCTAGGTTGAAATTGAATGACCAGAGAAAAAAAAAAAGAGAGGTTGCTTCTCAAAATCAATCGCCATTAAACCTGCAACATCACTCCCCAGTAATGATTTGAGCAAAAAAAAAAAACAACCAAAGAAATCCAAAAAAAAAAAGAAGACCCATCATCAAATCAGATGGGTGTGTTCACCTCACTCACTCTAATCCTAGTTATAATCTCCACTACATTTGTTCCTCCTTCCAAATCTGCTCCTGATTACAGTACAGTGGTTTACAAAGGTTGTGCAAACCAGACATTTTCAGATTCAACAGGAGGAGGAATTTATTCACAAGCACTTTCAGGTCTATTCACTTCACTCATATCCCAATCTTCAAAAACCAAGTTCTTCAAAGCCACTGCAGGAGGCAACGGTGGTGGGTCAGTTTCATTCACTGGTATTTTCCAATGTAGAGGAGATTTAAGCAATGGAGACTGTTACAGCTGTGTAAGCAAACTCCCAAAGATCATAGACAACATGTGTGGTAAAACAATCGCCGGCAGAGTTCAACTGACCGGCTGTTACGTTTCATATGCGGTATCAAACTTCCCGGTGATTTCTGGTGTTCAGATGCTGTATAAAACCTGTGGAAGGTCTCAAGCATCTGGGGTTGGGTTTGAAGAGAGAAGAGACACTGCATTTGCTTCAGTAGCTGATGGTATTGTGAATCAAAACAATGGGTTTTATACTAGTCAGTATCAGTCTGTTTATGTGTTGGCTCAGTGTGAAGGTGATTTGAGTACTAATGATTGTGGTGAATGTGTCAAGACTGTTGTTCAGAAATCACAGGTTGAGTGTGGGAGTTCAATTTCTGGTCAGATTTATTTGAACAAGTGTTATATGACTTATACTTATTATCCTAATGGAATCTCTAAGAAAGATTCACCAGGTACATTTCTCATTTCTCTTCATTGATTGTTTTATGTTTTGATTGATGATGTTCTTATGGTGGGTTTGGTTTTGATTGTTCAAAGGAGATGGAGCAGGAGGAGGTGGTGGTGGTGGTGGTGGGGCAGCACAGAATACAGGGAAAACAATAGCTATTGTAGTGGGAGGAGCAGCTGGTGTTGGGTTCCTTGTTATCTGTTTGATGTTTACTAGATCTTTGTTGAAGAAACATGATGATGATGGTTAGTTTATTGTTGATTAAGAAAAGTATACTAATTACTAGACTGATTACTCTTTTGATTTTGTTTATTCACCTTTTTACTGTAAATTAGTAGTCTACTCTAATCATGGTTAACAATTATGTGTACAGATTACTAAGGATCATGGATGGGGCTGTAAAAGCTATTTTGATGAGAAGAGCTGGAATTTGAGTGGAGGGTTTAGGAAGAGATAGATAGATAGAAAAAGGAGGGGTTTTCACTTTTTTTGGATGTAAAAAGAAAAGAGATACTTTTTGTTGGGAAGAGGAGCACATTGACACATTGTTGTTAAGGAATTGTTTAAAGAATCAAAGAATGAATGTTTTTTGTTTTTAGATTAGCAATAGCATTTTCCTATGATTTTACTTCTCAGTGGGATGGACAATGGAGAGAAAGCAGCAGTTGCAGAAGAGATTTTTTTGGGCAATTTTCTTGGCTTCTCTCTTCATTTCAGAGCACAGAGATTTTCCATCTTTCTTTACTAATTTCTGTTCTGAATTTCTAAATTTCTTAATACAAATATCTGACACCACAAGGTTTGTTAGAAAATTTTGCTTATAGTTTATGCAACTACTTGCAAATCCCATTACTCAAATCTCTGGTGACAATCTATAGTTCCAAGGTTCATATTTTGAATGGTTGGATGGCTTGGCATGAAGGTTGGTGGTCACATTGTAGTTAAAATGTCTATCACAGTTTTCTAAAACTGGAATTTTGGGGTCTTCAAACCCTAAGTTGCAGTTTGTCTTTTTGTTTAGAAACCAGAATAAAAATAATACTATCTGTAAATTTGTACTACTAGGCAGCACCATATGCATTTGTGCCCATTCAACAGTCACATGGCTTGTCTGCTTGTACTTTCTGTTTTTCCATGGGTTGGCTCTGTATCTCAAGCTTCTTTTGGTTCATACAATGCAGTCACCCAGTCAAAAAAAACAGTACATTGTTGAATTATTAAGAAAGGAAAAGACAAGGCTAAGAAACTAACCAACTTGCAGCAGAGGTGTTTCTGGGTGGGTTCTTCCTTGGCTCTGATCTGTAAAAATTGCTGCAGAGATATATGTTCTGGGACTGGAAGAAGGATGATAACAAAGAAGATAATGAAAAATGTATTTGATGACATTTTTGCATTATAAGTGAAGTTAAATTTACATTCACACCTAATGTAACCACACTTTTTTTTGCATTTCCTTCCACCAAGAACGGAGAAATACATCTTTTGTTGATCTAGAGATGTACAAACCTATGGACAGAATCAGAAAACTAACCACATACCCTTCAAAATTTGTGCTTTTCATGAAACTGTCTGGCACAGGCCTCAGGGTACCTTTTGCATTTGTTAAGAGGCCTTCACCATTCAGGCATTCACTTAAGCATTTGTGCAGCTTGAGAGCATTGATTTAATTCTTACATAAACCTGCATATGTTCAAGGCGACCCAACGGTAGATTAGCATTGATCTAATCTCATGTGTTTAAGGCGACCCATCCGCATACGTTAATTTCTTGTTTAAGGTGGTTGCTGCAGATGCGATGATAAGATGGAAAAGTCAGCAATTGTTATCTAAATCATGCTCGAACATTCTATAGTGAGACCTAGGATCTTGATCATCTTTCACACAAGAGATTCACCATGTCACAATAGCTGTAGCTTCCTCAAATTCTTGAACATCATCCTCTAAATTTTAACCTCTGTGAGCTTGTGGAACCACAAGCTTTTTGATATGGAGAGAAACCTTTCCTTACACCATTTGTAACACCTTTATAGTACCGGTGGAGTTAGCAGCCATGAACATATTTGATTTCCTTCTCCAGCAAACACTTGAAACAAACTGTCCATTGTCGTCGCTGGACTCTTGTCCAGAAATGGGATCAATAGAACCAAACTGATGAGAAGTGATTGGCATAGGGAGTGATCTATAGTAAGAATAAATCTGCAGAAAACAAAGAAAGAATTAAAAGCCTCTCCACCAATTCCTGACACGTGTATGCAGCACTTTTTGGTTAAAAGTGAGAGTGTGAAAATGCAATCAAATTTGAAAAGAGCAAAGAATACCTCATTTGTTTCTGAACCGCAAGCAATATATCCATCTGAGACGGCCAAGCCCACAAAGTTCTGAAGAAGCAAGTTTGAAAAATTAATAAACAGATAAGGAATCAACATTTACTTTACATCAAACAACTTTTCAATGGATCAACATCAGAAATACATATCAGAACCTCTTACAGCTAAAGTAGTTGGGGAGGATAAACAAAATGCATTCAGTTTAATTAGTTCATGAATATTTTTTTTCTTTGCATTAAAACCAATGTCATACGTGATGGTTCTTTTGTTCATCCAGACCCAATAGAAAGGTATTCACCATTTTATCCCTCCACTGGATTTGGACAAGCGTACACCCTACGATACTTTTACTCGAGATATTTTAACATCCAGTGCGTACAAATGAGAGTTGCAGGTTCAAAGGTGAACAACATTTAGGATAGGGCAAACCTACCTTTTCATTAGTATGACCTTTAAGGGTTAAGCTGCAAGCATTAGTAGACAATGAACCGGAAACCGTTTGGTTGAGATCCCAAAGCTTTAGCGTATTGTCCGTTGATGCAGAAACAAGGGTTTCATGGTCCAAGAACTTCACATAGCTAACAGCTTTCCCGTGCCCTGCCAATGAGCACCAAGGGATCCTTGTATTTCGAAGATCATAGCAGTGCATCTTATGATCCGCAGACCCAAATGCCATCAAATGCGGGGTATAAGGAGAGAACTGAACACAGCAAACATTTGCTGCACTGCGTATAGTGCAGGTAGACTTTCTCTGTACAAAAGTTGCATTATGTAAGCTTGTAATTATGAAATATCTATAGATACATGGTTTACTTAAAGCATTTGAATGTCTCAATATAATAGTAAACCCAGTGGGTTATTGTTCAGTTACTTCTTTCTAACCAGGTCAGAGTATTATTTATCAGTACTCATGCAGACTTACCGCCTATCAAACCCATCTTACTTTATGAATTTATGAACTATAATATTCTATGTTCTAACTCCAGTGATGCAAATAATATCATCAGGCAGAAACTACAGAAAGCAAGTTCCCATCTCTAATTTTCAATGTTTTCAATACCAACTTAAAAGCATGGAATTTAGGATAAGATAAGAGAACATACCTCATTAAGGCTCCATAATTTGACACAACAATCGTCACTTCCACTGGCTAACTTCATGGGATCCATTTGAGAAAAATCGACGGACCAAATTCTTGTCTCATGTTCTTTGTATCGAGCAAATCCCTGACCAGTGCTTGCATCCCAGAGCTGCAATTCAAATAAAATGATGAACTGTTCAAGAATCTAGTAAATAACATAAACCATTCATTGACTGCTGACAGATATACAAGTAACCTTAATCTAGTAAAAGAACTGATCAGCAAAGAAAACTGTAAAGGAGAACCTTGAGTTGTCAACTCAAAAATGACCAACTAAAAGAGCTTATGGTAGCCAAACCCTCAGCTCTTTGTTACATAAAGAAGCACTACATGGAATCCTAAGGCTGAAAACATCTTAAAAAATGAAGTTTCCAGAGTAGAGTTTGTATCAAGCTAAACTACTAGTTTACTACACATCTATGCTACGCACACAGACATATACTTTTAATGAACACCATTTACTGCATAAGAAAACCCACCTGTACAGCACCATCATAATCAGTTGAAGCCAAATAATTCTTTATGTAACTATTCCAGCAAACGCAACTGAGCTTACATTTGCTGGACATCTCAGCCACTGGATACTGAATATCAACAGAATCATCCAACAGCCCGTTGAAATCAAAGATTTTAATTTTCTTCGATACTCCTGCAGCAGCGAAGTACTCCTCATCTCGGTCAAAACTCAATGAACAAATTACATTCGCAGAACTGAGAAGATCCCCATTTCTTAATGTCCCACGCACTTCAAACTTTTTATAGCGAGTATACTTGCATAGACCATCAAAAAAGGCACCCACGCGATCTGTGGGTTTCTGGTTCACAACATGTGGTGTATTCCCATTTTGTACATGTGACCATTTATCCCGCCTGTTAAGGAAATCAGTGTCCAAACGACCAGTGGCAGAAGCATCTGGAAGCAAGAGTTGGGATCTCATGGAGAAGTAAGCATTTTCAAGCAGGCTCATATTCCTCATCAACCTATCATCATTCACATTTAACGAAGGTGAAACCTTATCGCTTGTGACTGACCTTAGAGGTTCTTTGGGAAGGAGGTCTTGTTCTCTTGTATCCTTATGTTCCAAAGAACGAATACTCCTTGTTTCTATTGAGCGCCTTTTCTCAACTTCCTTGATATCTGTTTCCAAGCTGCTGATGTCTTCAACTAATTTAAAAGCCTTTTCGTCTTTTTGTTCCTTCAAAGATGTTAGAAATTGCAGCAGTAACTCTGATTCAGCAATATCTTCTTGAACAGACCGGTACCCATCCTCAGATGTCAACTCTTGAGATTTGCCTATAAGTTCAGACTGTAGGATTGCCCTGTTTATATCATTACATATTTAGTCACTTCGCTACTTAGAACAAATTGTAAGAACGAGCGTATACTTATAACTCGCAATTTTTTTGCTAGTTTTCATATGCCAGTTCAGGTAACCAGAAAAGATAGAAAATACAGGTATGGAATAGCAGGTATTGGGCTTCTACTACAAGGTGATATATGTCAAGTAAATTTACACCTTCCCATACAAACAATGTTGCGTACTGCTGTCTTGAAGTGCAGAAAACTCTAGGTTGTCAGGCTCTGTAATAGCCTCATTCTCAGATATGATACAGGGAGTTGGACGAAATTGTGAATACCTTGTTGTTGGCCGTGATGAGGGTTCTGGATGAAGAAGCCAGAGACAAAAACCAGCTTCTTTTGGGTTTTCTGATAGAAAATCTGGAGGAAGAATCCGATGCTGGAATCTTTAGCATTGCTTCGTTATGCAGTTCCGATGATTCAGAACGGGAAAGCAGCTAAATATAATGAGGCCAAATTAGTCTGACTCTAGCTAATATATCTTTTCTATCAAGAAAGGGAAACAAAGGTAGATTGACTAGCGACAAACAAATATGGAACCGGAAGGAAAAATAGATTTGTATAGAAATTGTTTAACAAGATGCAACAGGTAGCAAATATTGTTTATCTTACAGTTGCATTAGGATTATTTTATACAGAGGAAACATTTCAGCATAGAAAATAGGCTACATATAGAGTTACTTTAACACAACAAGAACTCCAACTTATGACCTGTTTTAGTACCTTTTTATCACATATATCAGGATCTACACCATTACATAGCAGTAAACATTCCCAGGACGCATATTTCAGATGAAGAAATATCACTCAGGGATATGTGCCAGAGAAATCTTAAAGATATTTGAATTTTCCTCATTTTTCAAGTATAAACACACAAAAAATAGGCTTAAGTTCAATGCAGGTGAATTGATTAATAAAGGTTTTTTTTTTTTTTTGGTCCAACCAGACATCTAAAATTAGTTCAAAAGAAATTTTTCCACTGACATATACCAATGAAGCTGTGTGAGTGTATTAGCTTTTTCAGGATACCACAAACACTTCCTTTTAACAACATATACCATTAACTAACTGACTTGGGAAAATTAAACAGTATGCACATATCAGTGTAATGTATAGGGAGGACTCTAAAGTAACAGCTAAAACAAAAAAGAAGATAAACCAACCTCAAAGAGAAGAATCCCAAGAGAGTAGATATTTGAGAACAATGTGGATCGCTTTCCTTGAAGCTCCTCTGGGCTAGCATACCACCTCTCTTCGGAGTGAGCATTTACAGAAACCAACTGTGGCCAATTGCTATTAGGTATTATGCCGTTGCTGGACCTTTTCCAAGGCCTGTCTTCTGAACAACCAGAATAATGCATCTGACTGCTATTAATATCAACTGTATCGCGCTTATAGTCAGAATTAGCTAAAAAACCAAACTGCTGCCGAGACAGATGCTATGTTCTCATTGAGTTTTTGATGCCTTGCTGTAACAGTATGGAGGGCATGCTCACTTGTTTCCACATCCTTATTGGCACTCAACTGACTCTTTGAGAAGGGAACATCTAAATCAGGCATGCTCTCTGACAATACATTCCGTGCCAATGCGCCAACATATTTGATTCGATTTGATGGCAACAACTTTAAACAAGACGGACGTAAAGTCTCATAATACAATCTGTTTGGAGTGTGCAAGATCAACAAGCTGTACAATCTGCATAAAAATATCCAGCCTCACAGTTTTATCCAATTTACACAGTCCTGGTTTCATCCACTCTCTTAAGGTAATTCCATCATATAACCTCTTACGCTCAACACTAGAAACACTTTGCCGAGATAGGTTTTCAGCTTTAACACTGACATCCAATGGAGCATCTAAAACTACATCATCAACACCCCTACGAAAACCTGGTTTCATCCACTCTCTTGAGGTAATTCCATCATCTAACCTCTTACGCTTAACACTAGAAACACTTTGCCGTGATGGGTTTTCAGCTTTGACACTTACATCCGATTTGATGCATCTAAAACTACATCATCAACACCTCTACGAAAAGCTGGTTTCATCCACTCTCTTGAGTTAATTCCATCATCTAACCTCTTACGCTCGACACCAGAGACACTTTGCCGTGATGGGTTTCAGCTTTGACACTTACATCCGATGAAGCATCTAAAAGTACACTATCAACTCCCCAACTCTTCTTCTTATTCTGACTTGTTTTGGAAACACCAAACCCATCAACACCTTCTGGATACTTGCACACAGCTCCCTTCCCTTTCAAACTATTCTTAACAAGAAAACTCGAAAATCCAGATGCCAGAACCTTGGTCCTCAACCCTCCGGAAGACGATATAGAATCATTCGATATGACATTATCATAAGTCCTAATCACATTCTTGGACACATCAATACTAACCTTCGCTTTATTCTTCCCCTCTTCCTGTACCAAATTTCCCACACGAAACGTATTTCTCATATCCTCTCCACCACCACCAGCTGAATTAAACGGCTGCTTACCCCTCCGTACAGATTCTCCACTCTCTTTCCTCGAAACAGCAGCAATCTGTCCACCTCCTCCTGCTTCCAAACCACCACCCAAACTATTCCCATCCACAGACAAATTCAAATTCCTATAATTCTTATATATCAACTCTTCCACCATATCAATAGCATCAACACTAGGACTATTACTACTACATCTCGGCTCGGAATTATCGAAAAGTTTCACATATTTCGGTGGCTCCACCGCATCGGCACCATCAGGTATCACACAAATCTGTTTCCCTCCTCTATGGTTTATATCATCTACTCCAACCACCGTATCTCTCTCACCATGTGCTTCCATTTTATCCTAAATAATTCTACCAAATCATACTAATCTTCCGTATTATTATCCATTCATGAACCCTAAATTAGTAATTGATTTTTGACCTAATTTGATAGAAAAAAAGAAAGAAAGTTAGGCTGAAAAACATTAAGATTAACCTAATTTGAAGACTTTAACATGCCATAAACAGTAGCAGAAGATGGAGATATACCGAATTCGCAATGGATGGTTGGAGCTTCAGAGAAAACCCTAAGTTGCTCTCAGTAAATGATGATCAGAGGAGATTTTTTTAATTTGGGAGGAGAATAAATTTTGCGCCACTCGGTTTCACTGTGACAAACGGAATGTAGAAAAGGGGCGAAAAAAAATGAAAGAAAACGTTTTGTCGCGGAAATTTATCCCACTATTAAAAAAATGTTTTCCAATACTAGGTACTTGTTGCTTTGTTACCGGCCACTTTTACCACGGTGATTTCTAGTCCCCGGCTAAACTGATATCCGGGCCCCGAGGCTTGTGGACGATGATCGATCTGTTATCATCTTCGTCAGACCACTAACAACTAATCAGATATAATTCGTGTTTGGAGAACGAAATTAAGTGTATATTGTTTAAATCTATATCTTATTGCACTTTTAACAGAAAAAATTAAACTGTTAGATTTTTATTCTTTTGTTTTATTTCGGAGGCATAGATACACTATACAAAAGTTACACGAGGGTATGTTGTACTCGGGTAATTTAGACAATGTGCTTTCCTAACACAGGCAAGAATATTCTTAGCCGACTTCGTTCGGCTGCATAGTTTGCTAATCCGTTTGTTCCTGATTTTCTGCTCGATGTTTGTGGTTGTTCCTGATTTATTGCTCGATGTTTGTGGTTTGGTGTGCAATATGAAATTTTTATTCAATCGCCCCTGCATTTTTTGACGGTCGACACCACTTTTCGTAAGAGATAAACAAGTAATTATTGATGCCTCGAGCTGAATTGGGGATAATATTGAATAAGGATGATATTTGCCTAGAAAAGATGGTTGGTACTTGGGGAACGGTATGTGTGGTACATTGTCCCTTGGGGGAAGTTGAATGGAGTTAAATGAAGCTACGTAACTACACCATGTGCAAGGTGCCTATTGCCCCGATGCAAAATTTGGTCGTCCCGAAGCTTTTTTATGAGGTTCTAACAAAGGACACGCTTTCTTCTTCTTGGGGCTTATCATTTGTTGTGTAGGTGGTGGTCCTATTCGGTGGGCAAACATTACCAAATTCTTTGTTTTTTAAAACAAAAGTGTGCCCCGTAAACGCATGATAAGGGTTGGATTCATTCACCTCGTCCTTTTTTACCCCATCCAAGAGACATGTTTCCAGCCGTCTAAGTTCTAACACACTTACAGATGCATTTACGGATTTACTTTGAGTCTTTTTTTTTTACACCGTCCAAAATACCTGGCGAGATTGGGGTATACCCAGATTAATAGGGGTATACATAATAAGACAAAATATGGTCATCTGGAAGTAAAACAAGCCACCCCTTAACCATATATTTTCTAAATGGCTGATACATCCTTGTTTAATTAACACTAAAAATTCTGATTAGGTTAATTAATTGAGTTTAGATTGATTAATTGAGTAGATTAAAACTTATGAAATGACATTTTTTTTTTTGATTGAACTTATTTACTTTGAGTCTTTTTTTTACCTAGCATTTTTAGGGGCGACCCCAAAAGAATTAGGGGCGACACAAAAAGACAGAATAGGTTGAAAATACTTATATGCCCCTTCATAACCGGTAGTTTAATTTTTTTTTATCTACCGATTGTAAAATCTCATTTTTGGGGAAACTCTATATTCGGTAGTTATATGAACTATTTTGACTACCGATTATAGGCTAATCAGAATTCAGAAAAAATAGGATTTTGGCAAAATCTCATTTTGGGGCTACTCTACATTCGGTAGTTATATGAACTATTTTGACTGATAGAATATGGTTGGATATTTGCAAAGAGAGCCGGGGATAATCGGAAGTCGGGATAACTTCATTTACTACAGATTATAGGCTCAACTAAAATTCAAAAAAAAAAAAAAGATTTTTGCAAAATCTCATTTTGGGGCGACTCTATATCCGGTAGTTATATGAACTATCTTGACTACCGATTATGGTAGGATTTCAGCAAAGAGAGCCACTGTATAATCGGAAGTTAGAATACCTTCATTTACTACCGATTATAGGCTCAACCAAAGTTCAGAAAAAAAAGGATTTTGGCAAAATCTCATTTTGGGGCGACTCTACATTCGGGAGTTAAATAACCTAAATTCACTACCGATTATGGTAGCATTTTAGCCAAAAGTCTACTTTAATCGGGAGTCAAGATAACTTTATTTACTACCGATTATAGGATAATCAAAATTCAAAAGATAGAGGATTTTATTTTGGGGATACTTATATTCGGAAGTTAAATAAACTAAATTGACCCCCGATTGTGGATTAACTTCCGATTATAAAGGGTAGTTTGGCCATTAAAAAAACGTCCAGGGTGTTATCTACCGATTGTGAACTTGCCTACCGATTAAGTCGCCCCTAATTCTTTTGGATTCGCCTCTACAAATGCTAGGTTTTTTTTACACCGTCCAAAATAGTGCAGTGTTTATGGATTTACGGGCAAAATTTTGTGCACGTGTTATTTTGGCATTTTTGAACTAGTGGCTTTTAGGAGCGTCGTGGCTGATAAAGTACACCAACTTTTGACATTGCACATAAAAAAGTATCCCTGTTTTTTCAAAATTTGTTAAAGTATCCCGTTTTATTCAAAATGCAAATTTCATCCAGTTAAGTGCTAGGTGGCAGTTATCTTTCGAACAAAAAGTTATATTTACCCCTGAATTACATTTCCTTAGTGGGAGGGTAATGATCCGACGAACCTGGAAACGGTGTAACGATCCTGAACCAGGCTCGACGAACCTGAAAGCGTTGTCACGATTCTGAACCGCGCTCGACGAAAATTGTTGTAGAAGGTCGATTTTCTACCAACCAAAAACCCAAAACACTTGATATGATGAACCCTTTTTGGGAAATTTTGGGAAAGCTAGTCTTAGGGCTTTTTGATAAAATGAACTTAAAAAATGCCCCGTTTTTTTTAAAACTTTCTAAAATGCCCTTGGTCTAAATTGGGCTAAAAAGATCTGCACGAGTCAATGGAAATCCATCTAACCATCAATGTAAAAGAAAAATCTGACCACAATAAGACTTAATCTCCCAACGGTCTTATTCCAAATCCATTTCAAAGTATCTTGACCTTAGGGCAACTCAAAAAATTCACTATTTCGAAACAATGAATAGGAGGCAAAAGGTATCAAAAAAAACAATAAGGTGAGGAAACAAACATCACTCATTGTGCTATGTCCGAAAAATTTTGCAAGCATGTTGGTGTAAGAGCATTGCTTCAATGTAGAAAATGTTCCAAAGTAACATTGTTGTCCAAAATAAAGATGTTCCAAAATAACAATGTTGTAAAGTTAACTCTTGTTCCGCTTCTTTGAATGCTTTAGTAGGAAGATTTTGTCTCACATCAAAAGATACATCACTGGGTTCTTTTGCCTCTTAGATTTTGGATTCTTGCCAACATCACCACCTTGACATGTAGTTTGTTATAAGCACTTTAGGCTCATCCCAAAGGTCCAATGAAGTCTGAATGGCTTCAAACAACAAACGACATGTTGACAAACAAACCTCTCGAGTTACCATTAAATAGCAGTAGGAACCAATCCATTTGGATTCCATTTTGCACTTTCTTTTTCTCCTTTTTAATAAAATGACTCACAGGATGTTCAGTTATAACACATTTACAAACCATAAAAAAACCAAACTACTAGCAACTCTTAACAAAATTAATGATCAAAGCAAAACTTATAAAAGCTCACCTCCAACAATATCCGTGGATGTGAGCCAGGAACATATGATGAACCCTTTTTGGGAAATGAAACACACCAATTCCTAACGACCATCTAATGAACTTACCATTTAGATGACAAGCAAGTGGTCTAATGATCTGGAATTCTTGTTGGAAGGACACACCATCTACAAACCGAGGAACTAGTTTGTAACTCTCTTCATAACTTCCATATTTAGAAGCCTTCCATGCTGTATGATAAGTAATATCAATGAGATGAGAAGAAAAATGATGTAGAAAATCGGTATGGCAATAAAGTAAAGGGTAAATATGTAAAGTAAACTAGTCTTAACTAGCACTAGATGGAAAAACCAAGTTAAAAAAAAATTAATGCCCAACAATAATAATATGAAGGGCACTTTAACAAATTTCAAAGTATAAATATTAAATGCACAAAAATAGCTCAAGTGTTAGGGGTATTTTTTTGTGGGTATCAAAAAAACGGGGCACTTTATCATAATTCTTTATTTTATATTTGGTTTAGTTGTGATAGTACTTGCAAATGTATTATTTGTTAAGCGGATTTGCTTCATACACTGAAGCACAAGCACCGTAAAACAACATTATAAGGTGGGCTCTCATCGAGACCAATCACACGGATGATCGAAAAGAGAAAAGTTATCTTCGACATCACCTTCTCCCTTTCGTGCATTGGGATAGGGGTGGCGTGATGGGTTTTTAGTAATTTGACCCGGTTTTGACTGGGTCCCACCCCTGCACCCACTTCCGTGCTCCTCCTTGGGTGCATCTATACATTATGTTTGTTAAATGAAAAAGTTGAAAGAGTTTATTATATTGATTACATGTCTTTCGTAATTTACCATAATAGGTTGTGATGCTGCAAGATAGTGTATATAAGGATATCGTAATATTTTAGTGGGAATATAAGATAGAGTATCTAAGGGTCAGGGTCACTGAGTCATGACTTTTGTATCAATCATGGCTTCATTCGTGAAAGCATAAATCAAAGAACCGTATAAGTAGATTAGACGACCTTTGAATTGTCAGAAATTAAGATGAAAACAAGAATTAGAGCCAGAGCCGGGCCTGAGGGGGTGCAGGAGGTGCGACGCACCAGGCTGGTGCCATCTCAGGCCAAGGCCTTTTTTCATGCTGAAAACTGAGCCCAAGTTCCCTGTTAGCCAACTAAGCCAAGCCCCACGTCTCATTCTATTCTTAACTTACCTGCTTCTTCCACGACTTCTATCATCTGTTAAGGGAAGAGAGTTCTTAAGATTCCCATTTCTCTCGAACAGAACCAAACCACCCTAGTTTTCTCTTGTCTTCTATTTGGGATAACAGATCCATTCATATTCGAATGGTATATATGCACGTCATATTCGAATTTGATGTTAATTTTCTAAAGTCTTCCATTTGTATTTTTGGTTTGCTAACAATTTTAGTCTTTATACATCTTTCAGGTACATAGATTTTGGTTAACTAAGTCACGGACGGGAGAAGTTGAAGTCATTTACAAAGATACGGACGGTAAATATTAGAAAAACTTGTCGACAATCTTTTTTTGGACCCTTTTTTTTGTGTTGAACTAGACAATATGTATAAAAGCAATGCTTATAACCGTAAAGAACTTGCTATGCTTATCATAGCTATATATGTATATAAATCATCTTAGTTTAGTATTCTCATTGCTATTTGAAATTTTTGGTGAGAAAAAAAATTTTGAACGTAAAAAGGCCCTGCGATTAAGTTCGCACCAGGCCCTAAAACGCACAGGATCGGCTCTGAATTTAGAGCGGAAGAAAGGAAAATGGGAATCTAAATATCGGATATTGATGTTATTGGACAAGAATATCTCCAAAAAGCTGAAACATGATGAAAAGAAATGGAATCGAAGCCATGGGGACTTTTATTTACTGATGGAATCAGAGACCGTGATAGGGGAACAGATTCTATGTACCCAAAAACCCGTGTACCCTCTATGCCATCAATCAAAAATGGATACGTATGTTACCTTTTTTCGCAATAACGAACATCATATATTCCTTCCATATATATCTCGTCTTCATCTTTTTTTTTTTTTTCATGTCATCTTTATGGATCATCGGAAAAAGAAAAACTAAAGAAAAACTAAATCTTTATTTACATCGTCTGCATCTTTAGATATGCATCATCATAAGCAAATACCTCATCATATAAGATTACAGTATATAACTAATACACATCTAACTAACAAGTATAACGTGGATTTTGTTGATAACAAATACTCCTAACAAATTGTTTGTTAGAGAATTGCTCGGTTGAACCCACCAAACGTTGGTATGTCAAGTTTGGTTGTCATATTTTAGTTCTAAAACTTAAGTTGTTTGATTAGATTACTAGAGTCAACTTCGTTAGGTTATACAAGGAAGTCTAGAAATGTTGAGACAAACTCGTGTTACTCTGAAGAACCTGAAGACGTATCGACAGTAACGAACACTTCGTCCTTCTGTTTGAGGTTAGTAATACAGACTTGACTTGTTTTCATTTCTATCTGCGTTGCTTTCAAGTCGCTTATATTGAAAACATAATATGCAAAATTATATTTACAAATTTGTAGTATTGGTGACTTGACCATTACATTGTATGTGTGATCTATTTTTTATTTTTTTAGATATACGAAAGCCGGGCCTAAGCCTCTATCTGAACCTAGCCAGTCGGACTAGCCACACTGCCATATCCAACCCGCCATAACCCATAAGATTTACATATAAGAGGAGTATTTCATGAGATCTCCAAACTCTTGAGCGGAGACTCGATCCGCTGACCTCCTACTTGAGAAGCAGGCTCTTGTCCAACTGGGCTAACCCAAAATGATTTGTGTGATCTATTTTTAAAACCAATGAAACCGTCGGATTGAACCATCAAGTGGCCTTATGATTCTCATGCTCCCTCCCTTGAAAGAGGTAAGGGTTCGACCCTTGGAACTTGTAATTGCTAATAATAGGGGCCACAACTAACCATTGTACTAACCCATAAAAAAAGTAACCTGTTATAGGGGCTGATGGAATCATTAGAGGGACTGAACCATGATAATAATGTCTATATAGTTGGTTAAGGGATGTCCTAATGGCATTTAAAATGTCTAAATTACCCTCCCATTTTTATTTAAAAAGACTAAATTGTCCTCCATTCTTTTTAACCTAAATGAATCAAAAGTAGAAAATCAAAATCAGTTTCTTCATCTTCTTTCCTCGTCTCCTCTCCATCAGCCATAACCTACCTCCATCAAAAAAAAAAAAAAAAAAAAAAAATTCACCGTCTTCGTTTTAACAGGATAACTGATGTTTTGAGAAACTCACTTTTGATTTTGTTTCTTTTGTGTTCGAAATAGGTCCAATCCCTGCAAACTAGGGTTTCGTATGAAAATTTCAATTCAAAGGGTTACATGTGAGGTTACGGCTTCAATTACCAACCGTAAGTCTAGATTTGATGGTGTTACGGTTTGTCTCACGTAGAACTACTAACCGTAAATACAAAAAAATCAAATGGGAATGACCAGTTACGATTTTGATTTGCAACCGTAAGTTGGTCTACGGTTGGTACTGGTACTCCCATTGGAAACCGTAAATTATCCCGAGCTTTAAATTGAAGGATTTCAAAAATTCTACGGTTGTATATATATGAACCATAACTAAGTTACGGTTTGACCCTTCACTACCATTAGTAACCGTAATTATCCCTTAGCTTTACATTCCCTTTTAAAAATAAATAAATATACAGTGCATAAGTCAGGTTACTATACCAACCGTAATCTTGTTACGGTTTGTGTTTTTATAAATTTTTATGAATCGTAAGATGTTACAGTTTGTGTTGGTGGTGAAGACGAGACCATCAACCGTAACTAAATTACGGTTCATATCGTGAATGACTATACCAACCGTAACTGGTTTTACGATTGAATTTACCCAAATTTAACCAGTTACGGTTGGTAGTTCATCAATTACGAATCATTACTCCCACTTACGGTTGGTTACATGAAAAAACTCCAACCGTAAGTCTCTCTGAAAATCTAAATTTTTTGATCTTTTTACGTACTTTAGATAATTTTGAGCAACAACAAGCTAATTGCATCTAAGTAGAGGTATACCTGGTCATATAAGGATTAACCCATCTCAAATTTGTCACTGAATTCACTCATTTTGGTTGATTGAATCAAAACCTAGGGTTTCAAAAATATCACAAAAGTTTTTCTTTTTTTCTCCTCTACACTAATCTGATTTTGTTTTAGAGTAAATATAATTGAAACTTGATTATCAACACTAAACTATATAAGGGTTAATTAGTCATTTATAAATTTTTTTGATAAGGGGCTTTTGAAATTACAAAAAAAAGAAAAAAAAGATCCTTTTGCCCTAAGGGTTAATTAGTCATTTATAATCTGATTTATAATCTAATGATCATTTTGCCCTATTATATCATCCCTCTAATGGTTTCTTCAGCCCCTATAACAGGTTACAAAAAAAGAAAAAAAAAAAGAAGAGAGAAAAACCGTCAGATTAAACATAGCTGACATGCACTTCAACATAGCCTGACGCTTGGTGCTAAGCTCAAACATAGCTGCACTTAACTATGGGATGTGCACGTGAGACATGCACGTATCAGAAATCGGGGCCGTACATCTCAGCCCGAGAACTCAAATCAGAGTATAAAAACATAGCGAAAATCTAAAACCCTAATCTAAATTCCTTCCTCACCTCTGTCTCTCCGCCTTTCTCTCCCTCGCTCAATGCAAAATAGGAACCCTAACTAGATCTTTCATTTTCCCCTTCTAAACTCATCATGTATCTCCAAATTTATAACGAGATGAAGAAAAAGAAAAAATCAGAAAAACCCAATATCGTTTGCATCAACAATAACGGATGACCAAGATTTCTGATACTCAAAACTTGTACTGGGTTTTATCTACAATGGAGTTATCTACGGAGGTTTATAATGACTACTACTCTAATGGAAGTAGATATTCGGAATACGGAGTCTTTGTAAAGATTATTGGAATTTGAAAAGGACCTATTTCGTAGTCAGATAGATCAGCTACAGAATATTGTTGTTACACAATGTAAACTTACTGGTGCTAATCCTCTTTCTCAGGAAATGGTAAGATCACTTTTCTATTTGTTTTCTAATTTTGGGATTTTACTGCACATTTATTAGTAATTCATGGAAAAAAAATTGAAACTTCGCCTGAAGAATTAGTGTTTTGTTGATGAAATACCAAATATGGGTTATTGGAAGGATTGTTAGGAAACACTCATAGCATGATATAGTTGTTGGGCTAGCTGGTATAGTTAGTTAGAAATGTTTTGTGAATCTTATAAGAAAATAAACCTTACATCTTTGAAATACTTAGTTTGGTTTTCATATTAGTACATTCTATGCAGTAATTTAGCAACATGGTTATTGTTAATTGTGTTATCCTAATGTCGTCAGTATGGCCTCTTATAAAGATGGAATCCGGGCATGAGTGAATATGTTGTGGGTGATTTTATAATTTTTTCTTATGTTTTAGTTCTTGCTTGTCTTGGGTTCTTAGTGTTGTGCAGCTTCAGCTACATGTTGTGACGTTTTTGGTATACTTCTTGCTTGTTGCTTGTTATTTGTACCAATTTGTTTTGTACTAAGTTTTGAAAGTATTTTTTTTTTAATCAGAATTCTGAAAGTGTTTGTATATGTGTTGTTTTCATTCTGATTACTCAAACTTATTGAAATCAATCATTCGTAACTTAGTTACTTTTGACATTGGAAATTCTTTGTGATTGTACGTGGGGGTTTCCCCCTATACTAGTATATATCATTTATCCATTATATTACCCTCGCATTAGTTCAAATTCTTCTCACATATTTTGTAGCCTTAATTGTTGTTTTGGTACGCCTGTTAATAAGTCTAAAGGTTAAATGATCAACCACAAAAATTAATTCAGAAGGTGATTTGGACCACTGAATGTTAAGTTGGTCAAACGTTTATTCTAATGCAAATTTCGTTAGTTGGGGCTATAACAAAATTTGCATTGGTCTAAACGTTTGACCAACTCAACATCCATTGGTCTAAACTTTGGCAGCTCCTAAAGCAACTACAAATTTTGTTGTTGTCGTTGATAGAATCTTAAACAAGTGCCTGGCAACTACAAAAAGTTTATTGCCAACATCTATCTCAATTATAAATCATTTGGCAACTGCGTAGGATGTTGCCGATCTTAGTTGTTAAATAATCTGGGAACCGTTTGAGAATCTGCGATTTAGTCAAAGAATGGTTCATGGTTCCTTCATCGAGAAAGTGAAAATAGGTCTAAAAATAATTGATTGTTTCAGTATGACATCTTGAAAACAGTAACGTGTATAGTTTTCCTTTTCCACAATTTTTTTGGCATTATCGACTCCCAAATGGCCATCATGGGAAGAAGCCATTTACAATGAGTATATTCCATAATGTTTAATAAGAGCATGGGAAATAGTCGTTTTTTTTTCGGGAACTTAACCTTTGGGATGCAAATGGATTTTTAAAAGAAAATTAAAACCAGGTGGGTCTATAGAAAAATATAAGGCCAGACCGGTAGCCGAAGATTTTAGTCAAAATAAAGGGCTTAATTTCTTCGATATGTATTCACCAATAACAAGGATATAGCCATCGCAGTTTTGCATTACTTAGAATTGAGTTATGCAAGTGTGCTAATCCTAGGTTCTGAATTGAGTTACCATCAATATACAATTTTAGTGCGGACAAGGTATTTGTGGAAACGCTACAATGGAATTTAAGCATATCTTTCATATAACTTGTTTCTTTCTAACAGTTAAATTTGGTCCCAAGGGACTGGATCTGATCAGGCATGTACATTAGATTATTGGGAATCTTATAGAGGGTTAGATTGTAGCCATGGATCTCTCTTCAACTTCTGGATTGAAGATGTCCCCTTCTCAATTTCTCTTCAAATCTCAACTCAACCTCATCTCTGAACCTTTTAAGTACTAATGGTGCTTCAATCTCCCAATTCATTACCCTATCATCAATATAATCAGTAAAATTGTACTTTAATTCTCATCAATCAAAACCATACTGCAAACACCCATCCATCAGGGAAATCTTACTTTAATCACAAATGTAATCTTGCTTATACACACATCTCATACATGGTCCATCTCCCACACCCATCCATTACATCTCCAACACCCATGTCATACATCCCTTTCTACCATCTCATTTTTTCCCAGTTCTAAACCAACAAAGGTGTTGGTTTCTGAAGAAGAAAATGTTTCCATTTCCGGTTCTTCATGGTGTTTGTTTGGGTTGATTTTCAGATTTCAACATCCCTTTCAACGAATTTTCCAGTTTCAGTCGTTCATGGTGTGGTTTATGTCGAGTTTCAGATTTCAAAATCAAAATTAAGTGAGATGAACATATTTCAAGGCTACAAAATCAAGTGAGATTTCTGAATGGGTTCCTGATGCAACGGTGGACTGCAAATGGCGGCGACAGTGATGTTGTTTCACTTAATGGGTTGTTATCTCTAGTCTACAGTGAACTCAGGGGTGAGCATGGACCGTTATGGACCGGTTTTCGCCCCATCCGCATCAAATCCATTGCACTACGGATTTCAAATTTGACATCCATATCCAATCCAGATCCAACGGATTTGTATCCAATGGATGGACGGATTGGATGCGGATAATCCAATGGATTTGTTTTAGTTAAAATTTATAGTAAAGAAAATAAAACTAACACAAATGATTCCTTATAAAACCTACATATGCTATATATGTGTAGAAATATAAAAATGCCATGTACAATACCCCAAGCAACATCTTAAAAATTCTAAATGATCCGTAGTATTTTCTAGAACTATATAAATGCCCTTAATTTAACGGATATGGATGTTCAACAGATTTTCATGGGTGCATCCGGGCCCGATCCGTTATCCGTTGGATTTTATAAAATCCATCCGCATCCGGGACGATTAACGAACGGTCCGGACATCCATCCGCAAAAGAACGATTGGTCCCGGTTAAATCCGCGGATTACGGGCCAAATGCTCACCCCTAACTGTGATTGTTAGAAATGGCTCTTGGGCTTTGATGAGGTTGTGTCTCTTGGGCTTTGTTTTCCTACAGTTTGTCAGGGATTCATTCGAACCATTTTTTGGGGACCATGGTTTATTTGAGGGGACCATGGTCTTATTAGGCCACATTCCCTCTAGTTATAAGGGGTGTCCTAATGTGTTGAAATTACTAACCTACCCTTAACCTAATTTAATTTAAAACCAACTTAATAACCACCTCTCTCTCACTCTATATATAACCACCACCTCCTCCCACCACCACCGCCCATCACCGCCGATTACTACCACCTCCGACCATCACCACCGCCCACCGCCGTCGATTACCACCACCACCTCCTCCCACCACCACCTCTGATTACCACCACCACCACCTCTGATTATCACCACCACCAACCACCGATTACCACCACCACCAACAACCACCACCACCTCTATATATATATAGCTTAATTTAAATCTTTAACAAAGATATTCTCACAAACCCATTACTTCGTTTGTTTTTGGTTGAAAAAATGAGAAGTAATCATCAAAATGAGTTGAAAATGGAAGTTGTGGAGAGGTTTAATGGAGGTTACAGTGTTGAGTTCGGTTACTTGTTCATCTCACAAGGCAACCGAACTACACATTGAGATGAGTTCGGTTACTTGTTCATCCTCACAAAGCAACCAGAACTACACCTTCGAATGAGTTCGGTTCGTATGCTTTATAACTATGTTATGAACCGACGAGTTGGTTGTTTCGCATAAATGTATAAAACTGCCATGTAACCGAACTCTAGGGTTAAAAACATAAGAAAAAAATTTGCCATGTAAATAGAACCTTCTTTTGTTTTTCCCATTATTTTTATTTCTCTTATAACCGAACTCTATCAACTTTGTTCGGTTATTTCGCAAAAATCTTAAAGCGCCATGTAACAAGAACTCTACGGTTAAAAACATAAGAAATTTTTGTTTGTCAAGTTCGGTTGGTTGTGCAATTCATCTCAAGTTTGCGAAACAACCAGAACTTATTAAACTTAGTTCGGTTGGATCGTAAAAGCATGCGGTTTGCGAACCAACCGAACCTTATACACTTGGTTAAAATTTATTTGTACGTAAAGTTCGGTTAGTTGCGAACCAATAGAACATAATCCGCATGTCGAACTTCCATTAATATGGAGTTCGGTAACTGCGTGTTTGGATCAAGCAACCGAACTACACCTTCAAACTAGTTCGGTTACTTGTTCATCTCAAAAGGCAACCGAACTACACCTTCAGATGAGTTCGGATACTTGTTCATCCTCACAAAGCAACCGAACTACACCTTCAGATGAGTTCGGTTACTTGTTTCTTCATATAAAATAACCGAACTGTTCAAAATCCAGTTCAAAATTTTACATTTTTGGGGAAGTTTTTACCAATTCAACATACATTATCTAAGTTTGGAGCATACTTGTTCACCCAAATACTCTTCCTCCAGGTTGTGGTTGATAAAATCCATCATTTGAATACTCAAAGGGGTGAGTTGGAAAAAAAAAAAAAATTTCATGTTTTTCTCCTTCATCTTCTCTAACTCTACTCTCACAATAATTCTACTCAACTAATAATAAACTCATCTTTTAATTTAATCTCACTAATTGTTTTTAACTAAATCATTTCACTAATCATAACCTAAAATTAATTAAGAGGGTAAATTAGGTATTAAATAAATAACAAGATATGGGGTGACCTAGAATTACTTCTAATGTCTTTACCCAAAATAAAACCATGGTCCCCTCAAAAAAGGCTGGTCCCCAAAAAAGGGTTCATTCATTCGGTCCTTTTGGGGGTCTCTTTAATCCTTACTCTTTCACTTGAAAGTTTTAGTTTAACTCGTAATCAATTCTTATTTGTTCAATATAATCTCAATTTCATGATTAAAAATAAATAAATATATAACTTGTTTATGTTTTTTAAGTACTTAGTATACAACCTCTAACAATGGTATTGGTCGTGCATCTACTATATATGCTTTTTATCGATCTTAACTTGTCCAAAATACATGAATTCTCATAAATCATACAACGTGGAGTTTTCATCGAATTTTATCAACTAAATCCGGACGACGGGAGTAGCAAATTATCTAGTCCAAGTAAAGGATCTTGGGTTTCCTGATCTCCTCTTTTTGTTTTTTTACCTTTTGAAAGTTGAATCTCCTACTGTTCTAGATTTATGAGATTCCAAGGAGACATCAAGAAAGGGAAAATATCTAGAGATCCATTAGATAATATTAGGATTTCATCTGTACCATCATAGTATTTACTTGTGTGGTAGATTATGAAATCCAGTAGACGTCAATTTTGGCACTATAAACTTTACATTCAGTAAGAATTATCTAAAATATGTAGAGGAAGGATCCCCTCACACCTTTATTATCGCACTATCTCACATGTTGGGCGTTATATTTGCGAATAAAAATCAAACCGTAATGGATTTGAAGCTAATATTTTGGGGATATGTTCCTCTTACTAAGTTCTACATGCCTACGAAAAATGAGCACATTCCGAAATATAAAACCTCACAATCTGCCGGTCTTAATTTCGACGGCCAGAAATCCGTTGATTTTCAACGGCTCATTTTCAAATTAATAGATGGTGGTGTTATATGTTTCGGAATACGCTCATTTTTGGTAGGTATGTTGAAATTGGTAAGAGGAACATATCCCCAAAATATTAGCTTCAAATCCATTACGGTTTGGTTTTTATTCACAAAAATGACGCCCAACGTGTGAGATAGTGTGATAATAAAGGTGTGAGGGGATCCCTCCTCAAATATGTATGGATTAGCTTTCCAAATTGCATAATGAGTCAGCAATTTCTTGTTTTGATATTTTTTTTTCTAAAGCAAAAATGGGTCATCAATAGGTTATACTAACATCAAAAAGGTCTATCTATAAGCCCATGATTTTTTGGGGACTACTCAAAAATGGTGGGGATTACTCTTCATTTTTTGGGTGGATATTAGAAGTAATAATGAATCACCCCTTATCTAAGTTTTTTTTTAATACCAAATTTTCTCTTGGTAATTAAATTAGTTAGTGTAATGATTGACAATAAGTCTAGATTGACTTCCAAGTATCACCGCACCCAGACACAAGTGACGGGACCCATTTCTGCCCGCATATATCTCGATGCTAAGCACGCTGTATATCATCCGTGTGATGCCTTCTCGGGGGAAAACGAAGTGAAAACTTCGGTGGTTGTAGATTCGTTGAATGATTGATTAGTGTTAGTATAATGATTAATTAGTGAGGCTAGATTAATTAATTGGGTGTTTTTGAAAGAATAATTAATTAGTGAGGCTAGATTAATTAATTGGGTGTTTTTGAAAGAATAATTCTTGAGAAGAAGGGTTTTTTTTTTTTTTTGGTAAGATGGTTGATTTGAAATGAGGGTTTTGGGTACTTAGGTATACTTCAAATTTAGTTAATGTTGCTTGAATTGGAAAAATCTTTCGAAAAAATGAAAAATTTATAAACTGATTTCGACCATGGAAATAGAGTTCGGCTAGGACATCTGAAGAACAGGTAGCCGACCTCATCTGCAAGTGTAGTTCGACTAATGGTTCTGAAAACAGGTAGCCGAACTCAGCTTTAATGGAGTTTTTGCTTTTAGAAAAAAAATTCGGCTAGGAAACAAAAGTTGCGACGTAACGAACCACATGTTCGGCTGGGAAAAAAAAATCGACGAAACCGAACTCAATATATAGGTTTTCAGTGAAAAGTTCGGTTAGGAGAGAAAAATTGTTACGTAACCGAACTAAAAGTTCGGCTAGGAGAAAAAGGAAAAAAAGTTGCAACGTAACCGAACTAAAAGTTCGGCTGGGAAATTTTTTTTGCGAGGTAATCGAACTTTTCTCTAAAAGAAAAACCTCCATTAAAGTTGAGTTCGGCTAGTTTGACAAAGTTTTTCAGATAATTCCTAGCCGAAATTCTCTCTGCAACTTCCATTTTCAACTCATTTTGATGATTACTTCTCATTTTTTCAACCAAAAACGAATGACAATTAATGGGTTTGTTATAATTTTGATTTTGATTTTGTTTTTTTTGTTTTGTTAATGATTTAAATTAAGTTATATATAGAGGTGGCTGTGGTGGTGGTTCGAGATGGTCGGTGGTGGTGGTGGTCGGTGGTGGTGAGCAGCGGTGGGGATGGAGGAGGTGGTTATATATATACTACGGGAAAAATATACATCTACAACTGGGGTTTTACAACTCTTTGCTAAACATCGTAGAAAGTCCTATGTTTTACAACTGGTTTCAAAGGAAGAGTTGTCGTATATCATCACTGCCAACCCTTAGGAAACAAGGGGTTGCGTTAAGAAAACAAACGACAACTCCTTGAGCAAAACAGTTGTGACGACATTTAGTTATAACAACTCTGTTCCATATATGTAGTGACTTAGCCTATCACAATTCTGACAAGTGTTGTTGAAGAACACAAAAATATGATGATGAAAAAAATGTTAGAGGGGAGATTCGAACATGAATCTACTGCATGGACGTCTAGCTCATCAACCATCCTTACCGTTCACAAGTTTTGGCTTTTTTTTTTAATTTTTTTAATAAAAATGTATAACAACACTTATAAGTGTTGTTAAAGTAAAAATATAGAACATTAAAAGAAATGAGGATGGGGGATTTGATCCTCAACCTCTGTATGGAAGTCTACACCACTAACCATGCCTACACTATTACATGTTCTGTCAAGTTTGTGGTTCTTTAATACACTAACTTTATGACAACCCTTCATAAGAGTTGTAAAAAAAAATGTAATGCTCAAAAATAATGCTCAGGTGACTGAGCCGCAAACAGCACGAAGCCTTCTATGTAAACAACCACATACATGCCTTCTCTGTAAATAATTACATACATTATTCACTATCTGTAATATTTACTTTACTCACTTCAGATAAGGGTAGTCTGGTAATTTTCACGGTCTCCATAATATTTATTACCTTTATTTCTAGTAAGGGTAATATGGTGATTTTAACAATTTATAATATTTAGTTTACTTATTTTCCGATAAGCGTGGTCTGGTCATTTTCATAGTCTTCATAATATTTATTGCATTAATTTCCAAGAAGGGTAATATGGTCATTTTCACAAGCAGTAATATTTACTTTACTTTTTTCGATAAGGGTAGTCAGGTCACTTTCACAATCTCCATAATATTTATTGCACAAATTTTCATAAAGGGTAATATGATCATTTTCACTATCCAGTAATATTTACTTTACTTATTTGAGATAAGGATAGTTTAGTAATTTTCATAATCTCAGTAATATTTATTACCTTTATTTCTATTAAGGGTAATATGGTCATTTTAACTCTGTTAATCTTGAACACGGGATGTTCAATTCGATATATTTCTTATCAATTTCGATATATTTCTTACCTGTAAATGGATGAATTAGGGATCGTTCTTACCAAGTTTCTAACTTAGAGTAGTCAACTCACGGCTAGGTTTCGATCTCAGGAGTTTCGATCTGCATTGTACGCATACAATATGCGAAATAGGGATTTTTTTAAGGTATCGTAGAATATCTCAAAAGGAATCTTACCTTTAAATTGATGAATTCGTCATTCTTACCAAGTTTCGACTTAGAGTAGTCAACTCACGGATAAGGAGTTTCGGTTTAAGAGCTTGGTATGCATACATTTATGCGAAATAGGGTTTGTTTAAGGTTTAAATTGTAGAATATACCGAAGGAATCTTACTGTAAATGGATGGATTAAATCGTTTTTACCAAGTTTTTGAATTAGAGTAGTTAACTCGCGGCCAGGTTTCGATCTCTGAGCCTGGTATGCATACAATATGCAGAAATAAGGTTTCTTTAAGGTTTCGTAGAATATTTCGAAGGAATCTTACCTGTAAATGGATGCTTTCTTCGTTCTTACCAAGTTTCTGACTTAGAGTAGTCAACTCGCGACCAGGTTTCGATCTTGGAGCCTGGTATGCATACATATATGCATAAATAGGGTTTGTTTAAGGTTTCGTAGAATATCTCGAAGGAATCTTACCTGTAAATGGATGGATTCGTCATTCTTACAAAGTTTCTGACTTAGAGTAGTCAACTCACGGCCAAGTTTCGATCTCGGATCCTAGTACGCATACAATATGCAAAAATAGGTTTTTTTTTAAGGTTTCTTAGAATATCTCGAAGGAATCTTACCTGTAAATGGATGAATTCGTCGTTCTTACCAAGTTTCTGACTTATAGTAGTCAACTCCCGGCCAGGTTTTGATCTCGGAGCCTGGTATGCATATAATATGCAGAAATAGGTTTTGTTTTAAGATTTCGTAGAATATTTCAAAGGAATCTTACCTGTAAATGGATGGTTTATTCGTTCTTACCATGTTTCCGACTTATAGTAGTCAACTCGCGGCCAGGTTTAGATCTCTAAGCCTGATTTTCTTACAATATGCAGAAATAAGGTTTGTTTAAGGTTTCGTAGAATATTTCGAAGGAATCTTACCTCTAAATGGATGGATTCTTCGTTCTTACTAAGTTTCTAACTTAGAGTAGTCAATTTCGATGGTTTATCATGTTAAGTTTGAAGTTAGAACCTTCTTAGAGCTTCGTGGTTCATATATTATATGCCATTATACCAAGTTTGAAGTTCGAATCGAGATTGAGCTTCATACTTATCGATTTTGATGATGTATCATGCTAAGTTTGAAGTCAGAACCCTCTCAGAGCTTCTTGGTTCATAGTTTGTATGTTGTTATACCACATTTTAAGTTCGAATCGACACTAAGCTTCATATTAATCAATTTCAATGATGTATCAAATATATTGTTATACCACATTTGAAGTTCGGATCGACACTAAGCTTCATATTTATCAATTTCGATGATGTATCATGCTAAGTTTGAAGTCATAACCCTCTCAGAGCTTCGTGGTTCATAGATTATATGCCATTATACCAAGTTTGAAGTTCAAATCGACATCGAGCTTCATATTTATCGATTTTGATGATGTATCATGCTAAGTTTGAAGTCAGAACTCTCTCAAAGCTTCTTGGTTCATAGTTTGTATGTCGTTATACCACATTCGAAGTTCAAATAGATACTTGAGTTTCATATTTGTCGATTTCGATGATGTATCCTGCTAAGTTGGAAGTTACTTCATGACCTGTATGACTAGTCGAAATTACTTCATGACCTATGTAACTAGTCGAAATTCAAACTAGAAGCACAAAGAGAAAGCACAAAAGCACAAAGAAACACACCAATTATTGAATTTATTTTTCATATTCCCGATTCATTCTTATGTATTTTTTGGATTTTTTTGTATCACAATGTTGATCACAATGTCCTAAATTTATTAATATTTTTTTGGATTTTTTTTTCGTGTCGAATGTTGATAACAAAACCGGATACATGAGTTCGTATTAACACAAAGATAAACACAGTTGCTTCTCAATCCGTATGAGCATCCCAAATACAATATCAACCGTCAAGATCTTTTTCTTGATCCGTATGAGGGGATCAAACGAAATTTGGTCCGTCGATCGTTTTAATTTTCATTCTTGGTTGTATCCCTCAACCACTCGAACTCTAATTCCTATCTGGTTCTCTATTTCTTTCTTCCTCTCCTCCGAAAAACACTATCGACGCTCCATCACCACCGCTGCTCTTCTCTCTATCCATCTTCTTCATCTCCATTTTTTGATTGAATCGACGACCACTGCTCTTCTCTCTATCCATCTTCTTCATCTCCATTTCTTGATTGAATCGACCACCGCTGCTCTTCTCCATTTCTTGACAGAAATTTTTTCAAGCCTCCGACTCTCCCTCTCTTCTTTTTTCTTCTGTAGATCTAATGCGTGTTGTTTATTTTTACTTCTTCTGTATGGATATACAGAGTTATAATGATTATACATGAAGAGAGACGGAGAGATTAAGAAATCAGGGTTGCAGTAGATTGATGAAAAATTAGGGTTTCAAAAATCAGAATTTCTTCATCTCTGACAAAAATCAGGTGAAGGTTATGCTTCATCAAATCAAAATCAAGGGTTAATTAGGTTCTTTAAGAGGTGTTCTTGCATGTTGAAAGCTTCAATTTTTCGAATCTGTTGAAAAAAATTGTTGGAGATGAACAAAAGAGAATGTTCAGATTTAGGGTTTTCTATTGAATCCGAGAAGAAATTGAGCTTAGCAGAGGCATGGTGATTATCATGGGTTTGAGATGAGAGCGATGATAAGCACGAAAGCACAAGGTTATGGATCAAGACGAAGATGCAAGAGAAGTAAGTAAGATGGAGAGATGAAAATGGAGGATTTAAAAGATGGGTTTGTTGCTGTTTATGGGTAAAAATCGTTTCTGTCGATTTCGGTAAATTCGGTAGGTGAGTGAGAAACTGGTTCAAACCCTAAACAAATGTGCTGCACGTGAGCACTTTATAGATTCGAGAGATCAATCTGTACAAGTCCGGCCTAAACCAAGAAATGGCCGTTCCGGACTTGCTTCGGTCACAAAGTGGAAGAGAAGGGTTGATTTGGGGAGGGAAGCCAAGAAAGGTGTCGAGACCAGAATAATTCTGAGAGAGTAGTATCTCGACTTGTATCAGAAAGTAAAAGCTTGGGAAGCTTGCAAGAGATGAAAGCTTTTGGGAGAGCTTGCAAAGTTGCCTTTACGAGAGTGTAGTATTTTTCTCTGACCGAGACTTGTTGTGCGGTGGAAATAGGTAAGACCTATTTATACAAGTCGAGATTGAAACGTACCCTGGCCTCATGAAGGAAGAGAGTAAAGGGTGAAATAATGAGAGGAGGTGGTAACCGCAAGGTGTTTACGGGTGAAAACTTTTTCACCATTATTTCCTCATTTATTTGACCGCTTTATTCCTTTTCACGCTTTCTTAATGTGAGCGTAGTGTACGCTGCAAGCTGTGACCGCCAAACCAAAACCCTGGAAAGCATCCCCCAATTTGTGTTGATATCTCGAGTGTTGGTTGCACCTTGAGTGCAAGTGGCAATGCCAGAGCTGCTAGTGGCGTGCGTGGCATGTGCCAATGGCATGTGCGGAATGCCTTGGTGGTAGGTTGCACGTTGAGTGTAAGTGGCAATGCCAGAGCTGCTAGTGGCGTGTGTGGCATGTGCGGAATGCCTTGGTGGTAGGTTGCACGGTTTGCAAGTTAGGCTACCAGCGTGTGTGTTTGGCATGTGCCAATGACACGCGTGGCCGTTAGGGCCGTGGCCTTGGTAGGAAAAGCTACCAGCGAGCATGTTGGCATGTGCCAATGGCATGCGTGGCCGTTAGGGCCGTGGCCTTGGTAGGAAAAGCTACCAGCGATCATGTTGGCATGTGCCAATGGCATGCGTGGCCGTTAGGGCCGTGGCCTTGGTAGGAAAAGCTACCCGGCGAGCATGTTGGCATGTGCCAATGGCATGCGTGGCCGTTAGGGCGGGGCCTTGGTAGGAAAAGCTACCAATGAGCATGTTGGCATGTGCCAATGGCATGCGTGGCCGTTAGGGCCGTGGCCTTGGTAGGAAAAGCTACCAAATGAGCATGTTGGCATGTGCCAATGGCATGCGTGGCCGTTAGGGCCGTGGCCTTGGTAAGAAAAGCTACCAATGAGCATGTTGGCATGTGCCAATGGCATGCGTGGCCGTTAGGGCCGTGGCTTTACAGTAAGAAAAGCTACCGGCGAGCATGTTGGAATGTGCCAATGGCATGCGTGGCCGTTAGGGCCGTGGCCTTGTAGGAAAAGCTACCGGCCGAGAATGTTGGCATGTGCCAATGGCATGCGTGGCCGACTTGGCCTAGGTTGCATGGTTTGTAAGCCTAGGGCGCTATATTTGGCATGCGCCAATGGCATAACGGCTTGGAAATATGGCTTGTGGTACGTGTTGGCATGTGCCAATGGCACGTCACGGCCATGTTGACCTAGTTGCACGTTTTGCAAGCCTAGGGCGCTATATTTGGCATGCGCCAATGGCATAGCGGCTTGGAAATATGGCTTGTGGTACGTGTTGGCATGTGCCAATGGCACGTACGGCCATGTTGACCTAGTTGCACGTTTTGCAAGCCTAGGGCGCTATATTTTGGCATGCGCCAATGGCATAGCGGCTTGGAAATATGGCTTGTGGTACGTGTTGGCATGTGCCAATGGCACGTACGGCCATGTTGACCTAGTTGCATGTTTTGAAAGCCTAGGGCGCTATATTTGGCATGCGCCAATGGCATAGCGGCTTGGAAATATGGCTTGTGGTATGCGTTGGCATGTGCCAATGGCACGTACGGCCATGTTGACCTAGTTGCACGTTTTGCAAGCCTAGGGCGCTATATTTGGCATGCGCCAATGGCATAGCGGCTTGGAAATATGGCTTGTGGTACGCGTTGGCATGTACCAATGGCACGTACGGCCATGTTGACCTAGTTGCACGTTTTGCAATCCTAGGGCGCTATATTTGGCATGTGCTAATGGCATAGCGGCTTAGTTTGTCATGGTTGCCAATGAGTGCTATATGTAGTTTGGTTTTGGCGTCGCTGCCATGGTGCGCAGTGTGCGGCTTGGTTTTGGCGTTGTTGCCATGGTGCGCAGTGTGCGGCTTGGATTGGCATTGTTGCCATGGTGCGCGATGTGCGGCTTGGTTTGGCATTGTTGCCATGGTGCACGGTGTGCGGCTTGGTTTGGCATTGTTGCCATGGTGCGCGGTGTGCGGCTTGGTTTGGCATTCTTGCCATGGTGCGATGTGCGGCTTGGTTTGGCACTATTGCCATGGTGCGCGAGTGTGCGGCTTGGTTTGGCATTGTTGCCATGGTGCGCGGTGTGCGGCTTGGTTTTGGAATTAGGGTTACGTGTCGAAAACCCTAATCGGCATTTGAAAAAATACCCCTATTAATTATTTACACTGAGTTAAATGCTCTTAGTTAATGTGTTGCGGGTAACACTAGGTCGTGGGTTTTACGATTTTACCCCTTGTTTAAAAACCACCATCAACATTAAGTCCCCTGCTTAGCTCGGAACAAGGGCTTTGTTGCGAGGTAAGCATAAGATGGTGACAAACTATCAACTGACAAACCATAAAAAGAGAATTGAGGAGGCTTGTCGAACTTTTATAAATAGGATTTGGAATCCTTGCCTCGGTAGTTTTGCACAAATCGGGAGAGGTGGCACAATTGGTGGGGCCGGTGCAACTTGGGCGACGTTGGGAAGTTGGCGTGAGTTGGGAAGCGGCGTCCTATTTGGTGGGACCGGCGCAATATGGAAAGCTGTGCGTGCTTGCGGGCGTGACTTGGGCGGTCATAGGGAAGTCGGTGCAATTGGTGGGGCGGTGCGACTTGGCGACGTTGGGAAGTTGCGTGAGTTGGGAAACTTAGTGTGCTATTTGGTGGGACCGGCGCAAGGTGTGGAAGCTGTGCGTGCTTCTTTGGCGTGACCGATGTAAACAAGGAGGAGTAGGTGTTTCTTGAGATAGCAAAGTTTTCCTTATCTTGCTTTCCTTCACGTGCGGCTTCAATTAGGGCATTATTCATGCTAAAATCTCACAGGCGTTACGTCCCTCATTGCTTTCTTTCCCTTTTCAAGATTAAGTATTTATACCCAAAATAATTGCATCGTCTCCTCGTTTGAGAAAAGGTTCTTCTTGTCGAGTTTCTCTCTTTGTCATGTCACACGAGAGATGAATCATCTCCTAACCGACCAAGTTCTCCAAGTGAAAGCGTGAGGTCTAATTCTTGCAAAAGCACCCCAACCCGGGGTTATTGGGCTAAGAAGATCATACAGATATGTTTTCTTATTCTTCTCTGCTCGTGTTATCTTCTTTTATATGTGCATAGATATGGTAGAACTGGGTCATTTTTTTTTATCTTTCGCGAGTGTATGATGGGACCCTCCAGGATCATTTGCCTTTAACTCTTCGGAGAAGGATTTCGGACTTAGTGAAGATCGGTCTTCTTCTTTTGAGGAGTCATTGGTTGGGACTGAATCTCCGTTCCACGAAGCTAGCGAAATCATTAAGGACCTCCCTTCCATCTACCCCCACGAAGAACATGTGCATATTCAGACTTTCTTGGGTTCAGTGAGCATGGAGGAGGGGCGAGAGAACAAGGAAGAGTCTTGGCATGTTGAAAGGTTTCAGCGTGGCAAAGCCCTTCCTCGATCCGGGCATGGGGCGGATCGGACTGTTTCTAGGTTGAAGCGTCGGAAAAGTGAACGTGTGGTGGTCTTGGAGGAGAGCGCCATGATTCTCGACCCTGATGTGGATGAATCAAAAAAACTTTCTCAGAAGTGTCGTGAGAAATCCTTTGAAGGATCATATGATGGAAGCGAAATAGCCTTTGAATTTGATGCCAAAGGTGTTGTTGGTGATCGGAGGGTTATGGTGGCGTATCTTTGGAATTGTCGTTGGGGAGGACACCGCTGCTGCTGTGGCTGCTTCGCGATGGGATGTTGAGGTTAATGCTGCTAAAACCGTTGAATGGAACCTTTGTTACCCAAAGGATTGCTGGGGGAAGTGCTTGAAGATAGCTTTGCCCGAGGGGACTTGTGCTCCATCCTTTGAGGGCTAGTTCCCCCCCTTTGTTATTTCTGTTAGCTGTTTAGTTCCCCTGGTGTCCCCTTTTTTTTTGTAAACTCGTCTTTTCCTTCTTCTTCATCAGTCGACATTTTGCTTCCTATATATATATTTTTTTTGAAATAGGTTGTGGCATGATGGCTCTGCAATGGTTTTCTGGTTTTTTTTCTGGTGTATTTCTCTGATATCTGAAGGATTCGCTCGGAGAGAGATATATTTATTTTTATTTTATTTTATTTTATTTTATTTTTTTTTTTGGCAAAAGGAAAATCCCTAGGGAAAAAAATACAAACGGTGTATTCATCTGGGAATTCTGACTATTAAGAGGAATTGTTAAAGGAAATCTTGAAAAGGGAGTGATTGGGAAGTCTGACATTTTAGGGATTGGATTCCTTGAGCCATCGCGAGTGAACTATCACGCCTTGGTGTGTATATTGACGAGCTTGCAATATCCTCCCAGAAGGTATCCATGACGAGATCTGACTCGCCTTCACCTTCATTGGGCAAATCCATTTTTTTGTCATTCTCCCAACTTGAAACGAGCTTTCCTTAACCACCACATCTCCGATTGAAAGCGGGTTCGGACGTCGTGTAACCGTTTGAGCCTTGGCTTCGTTGGTTTCGATAGAAGTTTCCAAGCTTCTTGCAAAGTGTTCGAATGGTCCGCTCCCCATTCACATTTCTTGAGCGTTTGTGCGATGTCGCGCCAAGTCCCCATGATGAGAATGGGGGAAGGAAAGGCTGAGTTGCGAGAAAAGGTTGCTCGGTCAAACTTACTTGCATTTGAAAATCATGGGCTAGCGTCAACGGGTCCTCTCCCGGACGCACGGGTTCCTTCAATAGCTCGTTGATGCGATAACCCGTGGGATGATTTGTTGGGAATTCCTTGGGCGTGGACGTCGGCAGAGGGTGTACATCCAATTTCGCTTTGTTGTCGAGCACCCATAAGCGTCCCAAAATCATGTCATGATCTAGTTCTTTGACAATGTGGAACTTGCTGTGCGTTATAGCGTCTCCCATCTCGATATCTAGGTTGATGTAGCCATGCGCGTTCAAAGCCTCTCCCCTCAAGCTCTTAATCACAGACGGGAAATAGGTAGCGTCTTGTTTTGTAAATCCGGCTGCCTTTAGTGTCTTGAAAGTAATGATGTTTTGGTCAGAGGTCGTGTCGATGAGCGTGTCGTCAAATTCATTACCTCTTAAACAGGACGTGGTCAGCAGTCCCCAATTCTCCACTTCGCTTGTTTGGGAAGCTTGGCCCCTTGCCGTGGATTCCGAGGGGAGAAAAAGCCGTTTGCCGGATACAACACGATTGAGAGCTGCGAAAATATCTTGCGCTGAACCTTGGAAAGATAGAGAATTTTGCATACATGTCGCATCATGGATTGTACGAGTCTCGTGCATGGAGTCCCCAGAGAACCCCAGTTTCTTATTGGGAGTGGGTCTCGATGCACTCTTTCGTCTCCTAGTTGGAGTTCTCCTGCTTCTATCCTTTCTTTGAAGATATGCTTTAGTCTGTTGCAATCGCTAGTCGGGTGGTGAACGAACCTGTGGTAATGGCAGTATTTGGGGTTTGCCATCTCAGCCTCAGTTGGTGGACGTACGGCGGTCGCAATCGATGACATCATCTTGAACCCAGGCTTCTAGGAGGTCAATCACCTCCTCGACGGGGAATGGGAAATCAAGGGTATTTCCTTCGGTCTCACGATGATGCACATGAGTTTTAGTGACGATCTTCCGTTGCGAGGGTTCCCGTTGCGCCGGCGCTTCACGTTTCGGCTGGTGGCTCTTAGTGGCGGCTTTCCTTTTTCCTCTTTCGATTTTACTATGTTCATGGAGGATGAGCCGGTATTAAATTGTTTGCTTGATGAGGCGTCTACTCCCGCGGGGTTTCGCGCGGCGTCTTGATTCGAGTTGGTCTAGTTCTTTCCGTGTCTGGTGTTGTTGTTGTTGATCGTCAGGCGGCTTCATGGAGTTCGGAGAACGTTTGGAAACGCAAGTTTTCTAGCGGGCGCAGTAGATTGGAACCATACCATTGATGCATCGTTCACCAATTGTTGCTCGGTCACGTTTGGGTCGTGACAGTCGAGTGCTTGAACCCTGAACCTTTTGACGAAATCATTCGGATGTTTGTTATCCCAATGGTACATTCTTCCGAGGTCTGAAAAAGTAACTTGTTCAGACACGAAGAAGTATTTCTTGTAAAACGCAGTGACCATGCTACTCTAGTTGGGAATGCTGCTCGGTGGGATCTTTGTTGTACCATGTATACGCCCTTCAAGTAAGTGATTTTGAGAATTCCCTTAAACGAAGAACGTGATTATATTCATGTTCACCTAGGGATTCAGGCGAGAAACATGCTCACGTGCATTCCGGTACCATCGTCGGAGGTAAATTGAGGAGAAGAGTACCCCCTTGGGAGAGGGATTCTCGTATTTCGGATGGGTAAGGGGTTGGTGATGATGCACGTCCAACTCATCATTCTTGATTTGGTTGCGGAGGAGTTGTTCCAAATCTTCTCTCGTGACAAAGTTGGGTGGCTGATTTCTTTCCAACGGGATTCTAGTGCGAGTTTCCACATCACGGAGGCGTGCTCGCCAGGAGTCTTTGGCGTCGGGGTTGTTGGAGACGTTCCTAAATGGCTGCGGAGGCGCGACTCACGTGGTAGTCGTTCTGTCAGGGTCTTGAGAAAGATGAGTACCTCCTTCTGCGTTGAAACCATATATGTCTGGGCTCTGGCGAGCATTTCTTGTCGTTCCATCAGATCAGCGATGGTGACGTAAGGGCGACTTCCTCTTGTCCCTCCAGGTTTCTCGTCCGTCGGCGGGGTAGTTGGGATCTTGGTCGTGGTCGGAGCGCCATGCTAGACGAGGCATTTGGGGTCGTGGCGGCGGCTCTAGCCACAGTGACTGGTGGCGTGACACCGAAAAGATATTTTCGTTGCCGTGATTAGAGGGTTGTGCGGAGAGACGCTAGAGGAGGCAGCGGCTCGGCCACAGTGATTGGCGGTGTTACACTTGAGGGAGTGCATTCGATGTTCTTTGTTGTCGGCCGGTGACGTAACAACGTTATTGGGAGAGACGCTAACATCGGGGTGCATTCTGTCTTGGCAGTGGCAGCCGCTCCGGACCTGAGTTCCACCATGTTGGAATTTGACGTTTGGGAAAACGAAATCAGGAGTCGGAGTTGGTATTGTAACCGATAGATCAATCCTCATTGTGGTCGCCAATTGTTTATGGGTAAAAATCGTTTACGTCGATTTCGGTAAATTCGGTAGGTGAGTGAGAAACTGGTTCAAACCCTAAACAAATGTCTTTGCACGTGAGCACTTTATAGATTCGAGAGATCAATCAGTACAAGTCCGGCCTAAACCAAGAAATGGCCGTTCCGGACTTGCTTCGGTCACAAAGTGGAAGAGAAGGGTTGATTTGGGGAGGAAGCCAAGAAAGGTGTTGAGACCAGAATAATTGCGAGAGAGTAGTATCTCGACTTGTATCGAGAAAGTAAAAGCTTGGGAAGCTTGCAAGAGATGAAAGCTTTTGGGAGAGCTTGCAAAGTTGCCTTTACGAGAGTGTAGTATTTTTCTCGACCGAGACTTGTTGTGCGGTGGAAATAGTAAGACCTATTTATACAAGTCGAGATCAAACGTACTGGCCTCATGAAGGAAGAGAGTAAAGGGTGAAATAATAAGAGGAGGTGGTAACCGCAAGGTGTTTATGGGTGAAAACGTTTTCACCATTATTTCCTCATTTATTTGACCGCTTTATTCCTTTTCACGCTTTCTTAATGTGAGCGTAGTGTACTGTTGCAAGAAGTGTGACTGCTAAACCAAAAACCCCGGAAAGCATCCCCGGTTTGTGTTGATATCTCGAGTGTTGGTTGCACCTTGAGTGCAAGTGGCAATGCCAGAGCTGCTAGTGGCGTGCGTGGCATGTGCCAATGGCATCTGCGGAATTCCTTGGTGGTAGGTTGCACGTTGAGTGTAAGTGGCAATGCCAGAGCTGCTAGTGGCGTGTGTGTCAGCCTTGGTGGTAGGTTGCACGGTTTGCAAGTTAGGCTACCAGCGTGTGTGTTTGGCATGTGCCAATGACACGCGTGGCCGTTAGGGCCGTGGCCTTGGTAGGAAAAGCTACCAACGAGCATGTTGGCATGTGCCAATGGCATGCGTGGCCGTTAGGGCCGTGGCCTTGGTAGGAAAAGCTACCAGCGAGCATGTTGGCATGTGCCAATGGCATGCGTGACCGTTAGGGCCGTGGCCTTGGTAGGAAAAGCTACCAGCGAGCATGTTGGCATGTGCCAATGGCATGCGTGGCCGTTAGGGGCCGTGGCCTTGGTAGGAAAAGCTACCAATGAGCATGTTGGCATGTGCCAATGGCATGCGTGTGGCGTTAGGGCCGTGGCCTTGGTAGGAAAAGCTACCGGCGAGCATGTTGGCATGTGCCAATGGCATGCGTGGCCGTTAGGGCCGTGGCCTTGGTAGGAAAAGCTACCAGCGAGCATGTTGGCATGTGCCAATGGCATGCGTGGCCGTTAGGGCCGTGGCTTTAGTAAGAAAAGCTACCAGCGAGCATGTTGGCATATGCCAATCGCATGCGTGGCCGTTAGGGCCATGGCCTTGGTAGGAAAAGCTATGTGAGCATGTGCCAATGGCATGCGTGACTACTTGGCCTAGGTTGCATGGTTTGTAAGCCTAGGGCGCTATATTTGGCATGCGCCAATGGCATAGCGGCTTGGAAATATGGCTTGTGGTACGTGTTGGCATGTGCCAATGGCACGTCGGCCATGTTGACCTAGTTGCACGTTTTTGCAAGCCTAGGGCGCTATATTTGGCATGCGCCAATGGCATAGCGGCTTGGAAATATGGCTTGTGGTACGTGTTGGCATTTGCCAATGGCACGTCTGACCATGTTGACCTAGTTGCACGTTTTGCAAGCCTAGGGCGCTATATTTGGCATGCGCCAATGGCATAGCGGCTTGGAAATATGGCTTGTGGTGCGCGTTGGCATGTGCCAATGGCACGTCACGGCCATGTTGACTTAGTTGCACGTTTTGCAAGCCTAGGCGCTATATTTGGCATGCGCCAATAGTATAGCGGCTTGGAAATATGGCTTGTGGTACGCGTTGGCATGTGCCAATGGCACGTACGGCCATGTTGACCTAGTTGCACGTTTTGCAAGCCTAGGGCGCTATATTTGGCATGTGCCAATGGCATAGCGGCTTAGTTTGGCATGGTTGCCAATGAGTGCTATATGTAGTTTGGTTTGGCATTGTTGCCATGGTGCGCAGTGTGCGGCTTGGTTTTGGCGTTGTTGCCATGGTGCGCGGTGTGCGGCTTAGTTTGGCATTGTTGCCATGGTGCGTGATGTGCGGCTTGGTTTGGCATTGTTGCCATGGTGTGTGCGGCTTGGTTTGGCATTGTTGCCATGGTGCGTAGTGTGCGGCTTGGTTTGGCATTGTTGCCATGGTGCGTAGTGTGCGGCTTGGTTTGGCATGTTGCCATGGTGCGCGAGTGTGCGGCTTGGTTTGGCACTTCATTGCCATGGTGCGATGTCGGCTTGGTTTGGCATTGTTGCCATGGTGCGCTTGATGTGTGGCATGGTTTTGGAATTAGGGTTCTGTGTCGAAAACCCTAATTTGGTATTTTGAAAAAATACCCCTATTAATTATTTACACCTGAGTTAAATGCTCTTAGTTAATGTATTGCGGGTAACACTAGGTCATGGGGTTTTACGATTTTACCCCTTGTTTAAAAACCACCATCAATAGTTGCTGATGGAGATTTTCATGATTTCAACACTTTCCAATCTCAACTGAGTTCGAATCTTCTCTCACTATCAACAACAACATTAATACTTATAGGTTCTGTTAGATCAAGATATAATGGAGATGATTGAAGTGATGCCCTGTTGAGCCGAAATTTAGGTGAAAACGAGTTAGTCAGTGGCTGGTTGGAATGGATTTTGTGCCAGTGGTTAATTGTGAGATTCAAGGAAGTAATGGAGACTGGTTTGTGAAGTCGGCCATGAAATATAATCTAAGGTTTTTAAAAATGGCAGGGTTAGTATGGTTGTCTGTGTTGATGGTGTGTGGTCTGGTAAATCTTGAGATGCTGGTTTGCTCTGGTTAACCTTCCATCTAGAACTTCGGAATCAACTTCTTCTGTGGTATGTAGAATTTTGTCATGGTTTTTCTTATGTATTTCCATGAGTTATCCTTGCCCATTTTTTTTTATTAATGTTGAAGCAATGTGGTGAAGTTTTATTTGGTTCTATTGTTGTTTTTCATAGAGTTAACGAAGATGGACTTTGATAACAGGGGTAAGTAATGGATCCACCACAGCTGAAGAGTGGCCTCTTTTTGGGGTTAAACAAAGGGCACATTGTTACAACAAAAGAGTTGGAACCACGCCCATTTGCTAGAAAAGGAGTAAGCATTCAAACCTATCTAACATTGTCAGTAATCGGAATCTTTGATATAATTTTTTTTGGCTGTTGGGTGTTGCGGTTGTGCAATATATAAGTGGTCTTGCTCACATTTACTTAACGGATGAATTATGGTGGTTGCGAGGCATAGAGATGGTTGTTGATGCATTAGTTTTTCATGACTCATGAGTTTGGTCATGCACTCCAACATACGCTCACTACGAAAAATGAGGGCTGGTTTTCGCAGTATTGGGGGACAGAATCATAGAATGGGATGTTGTTGAATTGCCTTCTCGGTTCATGGAGAATTGGTGTCTCCAAAGGTGATGATTATTTTCTAATTATTATACATTACGTTATTTCCGAGACTACAATTAATGATTATTATTATTCTCGTTTAAGTGAAGAAATATATATTATTGACAAGAAAGGATTAAGAAAGATAGTCATATCGATTTAAAACAGAAATGACTAGTATGAAATTTTATATAGAAAATGTACAGGCCTTGTTAACATATGAAACGTTTCATTTATGCTATATAGGGATAGGGATTCGTTGGTGAGCCTTGTGAAACACTATGAAACTGGAGAGATGCTCCCAGAAGAAGTTTACTTGAAACTTCTTGCAGCAAGGACTTTCCATGCAGGGACACAGAGCCTTTGCTAGGTTAGCTGGTACAAATACATGTCCATTTAGAATTTATAGCCATTTCGGAGTCCTTAAAATTAAGCCTCCCACGCATTTCAGAAAATTGAGTCTTTTCTTCTATTTTAATTTTTTGCAGATACCATTTGCAAGTACAGATTTGGAGATTCATGGTAGTTACATTCCTGGTTGGTCAGAATCTATATTTGATATTGATCGAAGAGTGGGCGAGAAAACTGAGTTATTGCACCAGTTCCAAAGGATAGGTATCTTTGTGGTTATAGTCACATCTTTGTAGGTTCGGAATTTATATTACTTGATTAAACTTACTTGTCTTAATTAAAATTTCCACGTATGGGGTTAGACAGTAAATGAAGCTATGAAGTCTAGGATTATTAGTTTGTTAAGTTAATCTCTTGTTTTTGTATGTTTCTCGTGTAAGATAACTTGTTAGAGTCTCAATATGAAGTGCATAAACCTCTCTTGTATATTCAGTTCTTATTACATTGACAGGTTACTAAACTATAAAGAAACTAGTTCCTACAAATGATTTTTTACTTTAAATTTTTGTCTTCTTGTCAGAACCTTGCACCTGAATTGGTTAGCATCAAGAAGAATACAAGGAAGAGGTGGCAATACATTGTACATGAATGGTGATTGCGTTGTCAGCAAAACAGTTCTAAGAGCCGGGTTCAATGAGAATGGTAAGAAACAATCCACCACTTATGAAATCTATGTGAATGTATTACCTACATGCCGGCATAAACTTGTAAGAGCTGAAGGAAGTGGTCACTGACCTGTGTTCTAGTTCTATGTGAATGCATTGTGAGAATATATTTGATGATTAGCAACACTGAAGATAATCTAGTGTATTTAGTGAATAATTGCATTGTAAATTGTTGAATTTTTGTTGTTTATTAAGCTAGTTCAAACTGGTGGAATTTCTTTGTTTCTTTGGTTCAATCCTTTAATAGTGTGGCTTGTCTTGTTCTAATTTTTAGCTGGAGCGATTGATCATGAAGTTCGTGGATCTCTTGCGTTTCCTATAATCAATCCTGAAGGCCAATATTGTCGCGCTGTCCTTGAGCTTGTCACTGTGAAGGAGAAGCTTAATTTGATCCTGAGTTTGATAATGTTTGTCGTGCTCTTCAAGTCTGTTATGCTTTCCTTACATTTATATATCTAGTTTTCTTCTTTGTAGTGATGTTTATCTTTATTTTGTCTGGGTCATTGATTTAAAGTATAATCCAATAACAGATTCTAGATTTATTAGGGTTAATCTACTAGTAGACTTGGAAAGATCAAAACTGTAATTCTATTGGTCTGTCCTCGAGATAGTGAAAATATGGTGTCATTTTATTTGGCATTTCACTAAGATCATTCTCTTATGTTCCTTTTGCAAAAAACTTGATAAACTTTCCCCAGAGGACCAGCGCTTTCCCCGGATGGAAAACGCTGCTACATCTGGGCAGCAAAGAAAGCCCTGCCGAGGCTGTCGTAGCAAAGAAAGCCCCACACCTGCAGCAAAAAAGAAAGAAGAGTCCAGTGATGATAGCTCTGATGAGAGTGATTCCAAGGATCTTATTGTTTTAATGCAAAGATCCGATTAGGTATTTTGAATCAATTAAACATGAAGTGAGAGGGATAGTCTTGAAACTTCTGATGGACATGTATTTGAAGAGAGGTTTCTGAGGTTTGAAACCAAACATCTGTATCACTGCCATTTTTTGAATGTGTGTTTAACGGACATGTATTTGAAGAGAGGTTTCTGAGGTTTGAAACCAAACATCTGTATCACTGCCATTTTTTGAATGTGTGTTTAACACTGGCAGGTTAACTTGAATGAATGTAAATGTGTTACACTGGCAGGTTAATGTGAATGTGAATTACTTTCTGAAATTCGGTTTCAGCTATAATTTTTTTTTTTCAAAATAGTTTTATGCACACAACTTCTAACAAATGTTGTTACTTCAAATATTACAACCTTTAAGGATGTTGTGTTAGGGATTATGAATACACAAGACAAAGGTTGTGACAAAAAGTTCTACAACTTTAGCAAGTGTAGTGACAGTAGTTTTCACAATACTAATGAATGTTGTCTTTCATATTTCAACTACACAAACGAGATATTGTGAAACAATGTCTTTACAACATGACTATGTGTTGTCCAAGATAGTTCGACAATTCATACAAGGGTTGTGCAAATCTTATTCATAATACTAGTAATTGTTGTTAATATGTTTCTACGATATCCTACTTATGTTGTCCAAGATAGTTCTACAACACAAGCAAGAGTTGTATTAGGTTATCAAAAAAAATCGAAAGAGAATCACAACTTTGGAAAAATATTGTCGAACCATGAATCACATCACCCTTTACAACCCTTGTCAACCATTGTAGAAAAGCTTGGACTTTCTACAATACCCCCGTTCCACAATGCATGAAATGGAGTTGTCGTAGGGGTACTACAACTCTAATCTAGTGTCGTCAATGATGATTTTTTCCGTAGTAATATAGGTGGTGGTGATGGGAGGAGGTGGTTAAATATATATAGGTTAAGGGTAGGTTCAGGGACGGTTTTGGGGGGTGGCTTACCCAGGCTACAGCCCCCCCCCCCCCTCCAAAACTTTGTAAGAACTGATTTGGCCTTGTAATTTTCAGATTTTGAAAAAATAGCCCAGGTGAGAATTAAAATTAGCCCACTTAGCCCAACTACAATTTTACAAGTATTGACATAGCCCAACTACAATTTTGAATCGTTTTGGTGTTTCTAGTCATAGAATCTTACGTTGTTATACCATATGGTAGCCGTTCAAAGAATTAGTAACACGGTTCCACAAAAATAAATCATCAATTAGGTGATCTTATTAGCCCTTCAAAGACTAAGAAGAGGAATAAAACATAGTTGTTTTCATTTTATTGGTTAAAATACATATTCTTTTTTATTTCTTTATCAAATTTGATTATTTGTTAATTATTTGATATGATTAAAAGAAAAAAATGATTGTATTTTTTAATTTTCTTGTGTAAGAAAGACCGAAAGTTAGGAAAGATCTTAAAATCTATAATTTTAATAACAAGTACTACCATTTTCCTATCTCCACCTCCATTTCTTACGGTGACGGAATTGGGGGTGGCTTACCTATGCTGAAGTCCAAAACTTAATTTTCATTGTTCCTAAGATTTTGCCCAGGTGTAAATTTGAGTTAGCCAATTATCAAGACAGGAAATTCGCGCAACTATAATTTGAAACTCTTATTTTTATTTTTGTGATACTATGATGCTACGTTGAAATTATGCAAGAAGATTGAAACTCGGTCCCATATAGATAATCCTTGATAATATGATCTCAGCCGTTAAAGGATTCCAAAAACAAAAGTAAAGAACTCATACTTCAAATTCTCTCTCACAACACTGTGTTAGTTTGATACGGTCAAATCTTATTAGGATAGCACCACGTGTGTTAGTTCTTGTTCTACTTCTTCTTTTTCTTTTAACTCCTCATGTTTCACCATGCTACGAAAATAAAAAAGCAAAGGGTGTGAAGAATAACATAACTTCCTCGTGTCTACTTAAGAATAACATAACTTCCTAGATGTATCATTGTTGCATCGGTTCATTTTGCTTTTTTCCTCGGCAAATGTAAGTATATTGACGAAGATTACATAGTGTAAGCCCAAAGCAACATTCTAGAAAGACAAAAAGAGCCGCGTGATAGCAAAAACCTCAACCACTTCTGAGTATTTTGCTCCGGAAACAACTCTCAAAGCTGAAACCCGATATGTTGAAAAGAAAAAATAGCATGTCGCATCAGGTATTATAACCGCAGCTATCAATATAGTATTGGCTAAAAAAAATTTTTTTTAGCCCACCCAGACATAAAATCCTGGATCCGTCGCTGGGTAGGTTAGTCATTTCCACACTTTAGGACACCCCTTATAATTATAGACTTAGTAGTCCCCACCATTTTTGAGTAGTGCCCAAAAATCATTCAAAGAACAAAGAAATTCCCCAACCTAATGGTGAGCGGTGACTAGTTATGAACTAGCTACCAAGTAAATTTTCTAGGTCTCTTATAATTTAATCAAATTATCTATGAATGCCAGCTTTACAATTTATATATGTTCAATAGGTGATTTTTTTTTATTTTTTTTTATTTTTTTTTTTTTGATGCAAAAGAACTTCTTCATTAAGCCATATCATTACATATCTTCTTGCTAACCTTCTTTTCATCCCTTATTAAGATTTCAAATTCTACTGGGATGTTACACCAAAAATCAAAGGAAGTTTTGCCAGCTTTAGCCTTTTTAGCTATTACATGGGCTATATTATTGACTGTTCTTTTTACATAACTAACACCAAAATACATAAGAGAACTAAGCATATGCCTTATTTCTTCTACATAACCCTGATTCATCCAATGAACTACTGGGTTGGCATTGCTGATAGAGCTAATTATATTTTTACTGTCTAATTCATAGATAACATTCTGTAGATTCAGTTCCTTGGCCCAGAGTATATCATGTTTCAAGGCCAAGCACTCCGCTTGCTCTTGGTCTACTCCTCCATAGTAGTGTCTGCCCATGATGCCTCTGATTGTACCTGCAAAGTCTCTAATACTTAGACCAATTCCTATTTCCTTAGAAAAATAATCGAAAGAAGCATCCATATTATGTTTATATGATTATTTGTAGGGGGAGTCCACTCTTGTAAATTAAGCTCAGGTGATCTCTTATGTTGATTAGATTCTTCTTGAAGACAGAGATTGACTAGACCTCTTATCTCATTTCAAGTAAACCAACAGTTTGTATTTCTGTTTTGAAACACTTTAGTGCATCTGTTTGTCCAGATCTGCCAAGCTATACACATTAAAGTAGATATCCACAAAACATTTTGCTGATCACCTCCTTGAGAAAGATTGAACCAGCTAGCAATCCATGATGAAACATTGATGTTTTGCATCTGAATACTAACTCCATTAACATTCATACCTAACCAGATAGATCTAGCGTAATCACAATCAGTAAGTATATGTTGAAGGGTTTCTTCATGAGAATCACAAAGAGGACAGTTAATGTTTATGTCTCTCTTGTAATAGCTGATTTTTTTCCTTGTTGGAATAATATCTCTTAAACACTTCCAAATAAAGAGTATTACTTTATGAGGAACTTTAGTTTTCCATAGATTTTTCCAAACAACTTTAGGGACTTGTTGAGATTGTTCACCTTGATTGTGATCAGTATTAGTCAGTGCTTTATAAGCTGATTTGACTGTGAATTCCCTAGACCTATTTGGTTCCCAAATCATCCTATCCTGACCATGCTGAGTTAAATTCATTTGCAAAATTAATTCTGCAACATTCTCAGGGAAGAGACCTCTAATTAATTCTATATTCCATCTTTTAGGAATCTGCAGGATAAGATCATAAACATGCACAATTCTAGCTGGCTCTCTGTAACTTTCTTTAGGAGTGGGAGGTACATTCATCCCTTTAATCCAATTGTCATACCAAACTAAAAATTTTGTTCCACACCTCATCCCATTTATGAAATTTCATAACATTTTCCAGACCCATTTCTATTCCTTTCCAAATCCATGATGAATTTTGATGCTTCTGTTGTAAATGTAGGAAATCACAGTATGGGGAATATTTGGCCTTCATGTTTTTTACCCAAGGCTTATCAGGTTCAGTACATAACCTCCAAGCTAATTTGGTTAGTAAAGCCAAATTATATTTCTCTAAGTTATGAAAAGCAAGACCTCCATCTTCCTTTGGAACACAAAGAGAGTCCCAAGATGTGAAGTTGATTCCTTAGTCTTCTTTATGAACCCACCAAAAGTTTCTTTGCAAACTATCTAACAGTTGCAGAGTATGTTTTGGTATTCTGAAGTTACTAATATAATGAGTAGGTATTGAGTTTAAGACTAATTTAACCATGGTAGTTCTTGCTGCCTGATTAAGAGTCTTAGAACTCCATCCTTGAAATCGATTTTCATAAGAATCTTTTATTGACAAAAAAGAATTAGCTTTGGATTTACCTAGAAGGATTGGCAAACCCAAATATTTATCTGAAGTACAGAACTTTTTCACTCTTAGTTTTTGAATTATTGCCAATTTATCCTCTTGTGAAATATCACCACAAATGAAAGCTGAAGATTTAGAATAGTTGATGACTTGGCCAGACTAACTACCAAAGTGTTGTAAGATGCCAATAATATGTTGAAGACCAACAGGACTTGCTTGAAAGAACAATAAACAACCCTCTGCGAAAATCAGGTGGTTTATTGGTATCGAGTTATGTTTGATTCGAAGCCCTTGAATCTGATTACTGGACTGAGCAGCTTCTAAAGCTCTTGATAAGTATTCCATAGACATAATGAACAGATAGGGAGACAGTGGGTCTCCCTGTATGAGACCTCTTGTTGGGGTGTAGGGATCACAAGTGCTACCATTCAGACGAATAGAGATCGACATTGTCGAGATACACTGCTGAATAATAGCTCTCCAACCATCACAGAAACCCAAATGAAGAAGAATATTGTCTATAAAAGCCCATTCCAACCTGTCAAACGCTTTTTACATGTCCAACTTAAGAGCTACTAAAGGGGATATCCTTTTCGATTTTTTTCATTGTATGAATTAGCTCATGAGCCAATATAATATTGTCATTTATGAGTCATTTTGGAACATAAGCTACATGAGAAGGGGAGATAATCTTATCCATTAAAGGTTCATCCTTAACACAATAATCTTCGAAATTATTTTATAGGAACAATTACATAAGCCGATTGGCCTGTAATCATTTGGGGAAATCGGGTGTTGGGATTTAGGAATCAGACAAGTAACAGTTTGATTAATAAAATCCGGCATCCTTTTTGTTAAGAAGAAATTTTGTACCATAGATGTTATTTCATTTCCTACTACAACCCATTGTGATTGCTAGAAACCTATAGGGAAGCCATCTGGCCCCGGTGCAGTCCAGCTTGACATGCTTTTAAGAGTGTCAAAAACTTCTTCCTTGTTCGACACCATCATTAACACATCATTATCTTCTGGAGTAATGATTTGCGAAATAATGCCGTAGGAAGAAATAGGTAATTGTGGAGCAGTTTTTGTAGCTATTGAAGAAAATTAATCAGTGAGTAATTTCACTAAATCTTTCTTTTGATGATACCATCTACCTGAAGAGTCTCTAAGAGCAGTGATATTATTCCTTGACCTTCTCCTATTAGCTTTAGAATGAAAGTATGCCGTATTGTTATCTGCATCTTTAATCTAGTTCTCTCCATATTCCTGCTGCCAGAATTCTGCTTCTATTCTTTTCCAATCAGTTATTCTTTCAATAAGAGCTTGGATTTGACTACTAGTACTATCACTGTAAGGGAGAGATTGGAGATGAGAGAGCTGACTTTCATAGAATTTTATGTGTTTGCTAATGTGTCCAAATTCCTCTTTGTTCCATCTAGCTAACTCCTTTCTAGTGTTAGTTAGTCTATCATTGAAATTCTGATTAATTGTAGAGGAATGCCAAGAGTTATTAATTAACTCCTTTCATGTTGAGTCCCTCAACCAGCACTTGTAGAATTTCCAAGACCTATTAAGACACTGACAATCTGCCTCAGTGAATAGGAGGATTGGACAATGATCCGAGCTCTGAATGGTAGATGATATAATTTAGAGTCTGGATACTACATCTGCCACAAAACATTATGTAGTTCTAAATCAATTCTTCCCCTTTTGCATACTCTACCATTAATCCCAAGTATAGTTAGAACCTATGTAGCCCAAATCCATTATACCATCATTATCTATTACATTTCTCACCCTTTTATCAGCAGAATTATTGTTTGAGTTCTGGACCTTGTTGTTTAGATGAACATTGAGATCACCAAAAACCATCCAAGGTTGAAAAACATTATCACTCAGATCTTTGATAAAGTCCCATTGTAATTTTTTCACTTCTACATGAGTAGAGCCATACACAAGACAATAACCACTCTTGTTTTGAAGGATTGGATTGAATTAAAACATGAATCATGTTGTCAGCACTACTCACCACTTCACAAGGGAAACCTTGTTTCCAGAGCAAAATTAGACCCCCAGACAGACCCACAGAGCTTACACACCAGGAATTAGGATAACAGAACCTTTGAGTGAGAAATTTGCTCTATCAGCAGTAATTTTTGTTTCAGACGGAAATACCAGATCCGGGTGATGTTCTTTAATAATATCTTCCAAATAATCTCTAGTATCTTTGGCTACAAAGCCTTGAACATTCCAAGCAAGTAGTTTCATTTTGATGGAAACCCAATTTAGAATTAGTATAAAGGTTTTAAATTTAAAATTAGAACTAGATTGACAAGATTTAGATGAGAAATATAAGTGAAAATTACAAATTGTGCAATTTAAAGTAGAGTGAAAAGAAGTATAAAATACCTGGAGCAGCACTTGGATCTTTGCCTCTGAAAGTCTTTGAGTGGTTTTGTTCTGACACTGTTCCATGGTAAGATTGATACGAATTAGGGGATTGAGAGAGATCATCCAAAACAACATGGGTATTTTTTGAAGATTCTGCAACTGAGCTGGCTGAATAGAGACTTGACTGATTCATTTCAAAATGACGAATTAAAGACTGAATCGGTTCTTTAAAAGCTCTTGAGTTATGGATATTATCTGGATCTATGTTTTGAGCATTGAAATCATCCATGAAAACATCAAATTCCCCCACGTCCAAATAGGATTTAGGAAGACTCAAATTATTTCCTGCTTCTCTACTCATATTATCATAGGAGGAAGGACCTTGTTGATTGTTAATATCATCAATGTTAATACCTTGATGTTGTGTACTATGATTTGGATCTGATATATGACTAGGGTGAACCTCTTCCATTCTAATCCTTTTCCCTTGTCTCTCAGTAACATCTTCTCTCTCTTCCTCTATTAACAACTACTTGTAACATACCTTGAGAGTTGCAATCAATATTAGTGACTCGGATGGGAGGAACCACTGTGTTGTCCATCTGGCTGGTAAACTGATTCGGCTGAGTTTGTCTTTGAGTACAAGTCATCTCAGTAGGTGATTCAATGATTGTAATTTTGTTACATCAGAAATGCTCAAGCAGGCTGGCTGGTAAACAAAATATTTTCCAACTTAAATGTCATGTACACAAAAGACTCTACGGAAGAAGCCCAGGTCCGGGGATTATCGCAACACTGTTGCTGAGATTCAAGTTTTCAACAATTCACGCATAAATCAAACCGCCCCTTCATCACATATAAAATTATTAAATATTTTTCTTTAAAAGATCGCTGTTGCAACTTGCATGTAAAAGTAGGACTAAAACGGTAAGAAAGAGTAGTTTAATTAAAAGTCCATTAATTAAACAACTGAGAATCTTCGTCATCCTCTTTTCCACGAAGTTGCTCAGGAAACTGTCTTGTACATCCACTAGAGTCTAGAGATCACTAGAAGCTATACGTTCGCTTACTCATTTTAGCTAGAGAATGAATGGAAGTGCGTAAATGATGTCATGATTTACATAATTTGAACTGAAAATTTTCATGACTCGTTCTGTTTACGTGTTACACCCACCTGTGGAAGCTTACATTATTAAGTTGCCGTAACCCTTGATCATTAAACCACATATACTTATCTCTCTTTAATTCTTTTAACGAACTTTTCATTTCCTAGAAAATGAAGTAGTCCCATCTTGCACTGTTCGAATATTCAATTAGTCGGAGGAAAATTAATTAAAGTTTATTTGTTTATTTTATTGTTTGGAGGGTTTTTTTTTTTACATTTTCTAAACTAAACCAAATCGTCTGCAAAAAAAAAAAAAAATCTGAAATCACATGATTTGATATATATCCGATGCTGCGCAATGGAACTGATGAAAATATGCAAAGCTGTGTTTGTTTTGTGTGGCAACTCTAGTTTGACAGATGCATGTTCAACAAGAAATTCACTCTAAAATCCTTGAAAACAAATAAAACGAAATAACGTATGAGTCACTTTTTTTTTTTTTTTAATTTTAGATTGGCTTAGCTAAACAAGTGACTCATTAATATCCATCAACTTCATTATCTTCATCTCCTTGTCATGGATGTCTCTTTTTGATGCTAATATACATATGGACGTCAACAATGACCAGATTAAGTTTCTTTAATCATATTTTACCCTTTTGTGCCTCAACCCTACAGCTGTGAGAAAAAAGGGTTTCTGTACCAGCCAATGAAAATGTACCACGCGGTCACCAATATTTCGATATACAACTCCCATTGGCTAGGACTGGAAGTGACTGGGAGAATGGGCGGTTTCTCTTAAAGTCTACTTTAATATACCAAGCACCTAGTTACACTTTTTCAAAACGCGTGCTATATATATACTGAAATGGATTAAAAGGTTTAGTAAACATATGTGGTAGTGATAATTCTAATTAGAAGAGGTTTGGGAACATGGATCAAAAGGTTCCTGTTCTTGTCAAAGAGATAATTCAAGCAAGAGAGCTAGTGATGGAACTTCAAACTCAGCTTAATCCTTCTTCTGTTGTTTCTGGTAATGTCTTAGTAACCAATATCTTGTCGATCTTTGAGACTTCTCTTTCGATACTGAATCAAATAAAGCTGGAGAATGAATCTACTACCCCCAACTCCTCCATTGGTCATTTCGGAGGAAGCCTTTTTAGCAATTGTGGTTCTGATCTTTTCCAAGACGGTTCAAGAAAGAGGTATAAGTACTAACAAACTCTATGTTTTGTTGTATTGAAAAGATTGTTTGTTTCGAAATCTCATTGAGCTTATACATGTCATATCATCAGATGTAGGAAAGGGATAGTAACATGGACTCAACAAGTACGTGCTTGTGAACAAGGCGGATTCGAAGGACCCCTAGACGACGGTTATGGTTGGCGGAAATATGGACAGAAAAAGATTTTTGGAGCTACATACCCTAGGTGAGTGTTTTGCCTATAATGAATAGCGAAAAGAACATTATTTTCATAGTATAACTTAATATCTTTCTCTAACTAGAGACGGTTGCTTGTTAACTTTGCAGAGCTTATTACAAATGTAGCTATCAGAGCAGTCAAAACTGCTTAGCAATGAAACAAGTTCAACGATCTGACCTAAACTCGTCTATTTTCCATGTTACGTACATTGGAAAACATAGCTGCAGCGAAACACCAGGGCAATATTCACCAAATAAACAAGAGTATATTCATGGCCATCGCCGAATTTATCAAGAACAAAGGAATGATAAATCAATGGAAGAGAAATATATAAACTTTCAAAAGTCAACTGTTCAAATTGCAAAAGACAAAGATACACAACTTGAATCTTATCCTTCCATTTCCATCTATTCTACTATTTCACTACAGCCGGCCAATATCAGTAATGGTTTAGAAACTAGAGAAAATCATTTCACCTCTACTTCAACTAAAATGCAAATCCATTCTCCAACTCCGGCATACATAAGTAATCCCACAACTCCAGGATCCAACCACTTTGGAGGTTACCGTAATGGAGAAGAGTTGCTACAAACTACCATTGATTCTATTGAAGAACTTGATCAAATGGTAACTTCACTTTTAGCTCCCATTACAACATCCTCGGTTGACAATGATCATTCAATTGATGGTTCTCCTTGGGATTGGGATTTCCTGGAAGATTATAGTCATTCATATTAGTATCACGTAGGACTATTCCTTGCGTCTGTCCCGTCAATTGTCGCTAGTACTACTTTCTGGTATTTTTGGAGACAGGAAAGTTTTGTTTTGTTTAAATCAAGTTCTAGCATCATATAAGATCGAGTTTACCAATTTTTTGGTTAACATTTATAGTTAGAAGGTACACACATCTTTGGAGCCACGCCTAACCAACCTGAGTGTAATGTAATAGTGTGTTCTATAAATTTAATTGCGTGCATTTTTTATGATTATCAGTTTGATATTTTCATTCGATTGATTAAGTAGATAATAATGTCAGGCCTTATTACAACGTCTACAAAGGTTTTGTCCCTTATCATCATAAATTTTTTACAAGTGTTGAAGAACGTGCACAAACTCAAACTCAAACTCAGTAGTATTTTATTGTTCAACTAAACAAGTATAGCATTTGTATTAACAAAACAGTAAGTTGATAACTTCTAACATGAATAAAGACCATTACGGGTCAAAATTCAAAAGTACAGGAAGTTACTATAGTATTTCTATTTCCCTTTATGGTGGACAACTATGTTACTTTTAGACTTTAGAAAGAAGCTTTCATAGTATTGGTATAGTTATTCAACCGTAGGCAACTTGTGCCACCACTTGCATACCCCTTTTTGAAAAACATGTTTAAAAAGATATATTAAGAGAGGATCCAAATGGATCAAATCAAAGCAATCTCCTACACAATTGCTTTAAAAAGTACCCCATTATAACATCCTCCCAGCTAAACTCACATTGTGAAACGGGATAGTTTCTATACATATCGTTGTAAATTGAGCAAGTGCTCATTCCGATAACTAGAGTTTCCGACGAATACATGAAATAGAAAGAAGATGTCACCGCACTACTAATTTTCTTCCAAGAATGGAGTGAGGAAACAAACACGTAAGTGAGGAAACGCGTAAGTGACGTACATCTCTACTAATCTCCTGACATCACTACTCAACACATAAAACAAACACTTCAATAAAAAAGAATGGGAAGTGGAGAGCAAGTAATAGATTGCACAGGGTCCAGTGACATAGAAGGATTGAGGAACAAGATTGGAAGAATCTAGTCTTGTTTGGTTGATTGTGACTTTCATCATTATTTCTTCCTTTTACATGTTGATTTGACGTTCTAAAACAATCCGGATTTTGTGTTTCCCCCTCAAAATAAATAGCTAATTTGCAGTACCCCCTTTTTCTATTCATAATTTGTAAAACCCTTTTCTATCAAGTCTCCCGTTACCAAGAAGTTATCTTTGCACGTGTATTTCACATGCGTGCCCACCCATCTAACTGACGATCTAAAATAAAGACCCCAAATGAACCCTAAAAACCATTGTCGTTTTCTTCCTCGCCGACAACTCCTCCAAGTTCTCCATTACCAACCCTAAAAGCCTATCAGAAGCTCATGGTGAGTTCTTGAATAATCAATAAATGGGATTGTTTGAATAAAATTTAATATTGATTTCAATTTATTTGTGTGTGCTTATTGGATTAGGTCAGTTCGATTATTAATGGAAGCAAATTAATTTATTCCATGTTATACATAGAGAGTCTAATGAAAGTGAATGCAATTCTTTATTTTTCTTGGATTCTATGTGTACACCGTACACGAATTGTCTAATTGCAATTTTCATTTTTCTAATTGCAATTTGTTGGTATACAAATTTGACAGTCAGGTGATTTTTTTTTTTTTTTTTTTTTTTTGGTGAGATTTTGAGTAACAAAAATGAAAAACAGAACAGAAGTGAAACCCCAATTGGCTATATTTTCCTACTGGAAGTTGTTTTTGCTCTAACGGAATTGGACTATCATTTGCAACTAATGTTGAGATTTCACTAGTTAATCTGACAACATCAAATGGAAAAGATTGGGAAGAAATTTGATTGTGTTGTTAATGGCATCCGTAGTGGACCTAGTGGTGGCTGGTTATGACACGCATGTGAAGTGTACGTGCACAGTTAACTGCTTGGTAACGGAAGAGTTGACAGAAAGGGGGTTTTACCAATTATCAATTAAAAAAGGGGGTAATGCAAATTAGTTATTTATTTTGAGGAGGAAACACAAAATCCCTCTAAAAATTTCTAGCCAAAGAAAGCGATCCCATATGGACTACTCCAATCAAAAGGTAAGAACGGTAGTATATGGACAGACCGAGCTGGGAAACCACATAAAAACCGAATTCCCTTTTTATCTCGCAGATTTTTTCGGATGGGTCCTGGTGGGCCCGTAAAGGATTAATTGTGGTCCGCTTTGGGTTTGGTTTGTGTGTAGCGAATTTTTTTCTCTCAGTTTTTTGTGTAGTTCGTTAAGAATTTTTTTTTGTTTTTTTTTTTTTTTAAGGGAAACAGATTAAAATTATATTAATGCTCAGAAAAGTTGAGGTGTTGCATAATACAATCAAGTGGATCATCATGATACCAACATCTATTTAAAGAGTTTGAATTTGCGTATTGAACTAAGTCATGCGCAATTGAGTTTGCGTCTCTAGGAACAGAAACAAAACTAATGTCACTAAATTCCTTGACGCGGTCACGAATTGATAAAACCGTGGAACGAATGCTCCATGGTATTGTATTCGTATTCCCTGTTATTGCTTTCAGAATTTCATCAGCATCACCTTCCACAATCACTCTAGAAAGTTGTAGCCTTTTAGCCAGTTGAATTCCAAACCCATAAGCCTTTGCTTCCACCACTGCTGCTGAGAAAGTATCAAAACATATGGCACCACTACCCATATGAGATCCATTTGAATGTATTTCCATTGCTGCCACAACACCCTTTCCATTGTTGAAAGCAACATCTACATTTATCTTCACAAACGAGATAGTAGGTGCTTCCCAGAATGTAATCATACTATTAGTTACTCCTATAATCGAGCAGTAATTCAACGCGTGATGTAGATCAAAGCTCTTGAAATTTCCAGAGATTTTTGAATGCAGACATCAACCATAGCCTGAGTGTTGTTGAAGATTAAATCGTTTCTTGTTTTCCAGATGTTCTACACAAAACAGGATCCCAAGTTTAACATAATACCTTGGTCCTGATAAGAAATCCAGTGTTGAATAGTTTGCATAACATTTTCTCCCTGAATCTCAATAAGAATTGGACTCGCCTGAAAAACTGTTAAAGCAAACTGACATCTAAACAGAAGATGAAAACCAGTTTCTTCCACCATACTACAAAGAGGACAAATTTTCTGATTCTGATGATTCGAACTCTTTATATTTGTGTAAATCTCAAGACCTTCATGTAACACCTTCCAAATAAAGTTTTGGATTTTAGGTTGAACCTTTAATTTCTTCCAAAAACTTTTCCATGGAAATTCTGCCACCATAGAATTCATAGGGATATTGTCAGACAATAACTTGTAACTAGACTTGGCACTAAATTTTCCCGAAGGAGTTTTTAACCAAATTAAAGTGTCTTGGACTTCCACATCTTGAGGTGTATACATACTTGAAATTATATCCACCTGATCTTGTGGAAATATTTCCGTTAATAATTTTATATCCCAATTTTTTTCACCCTGTATAAAGAGATCTGATATCCAAGTAACCTGAAGGTTGCAACTCTGCAGTTTTGTTGGCCTAAAACGAGGGATATTAAGAACCCAAGGATCTTTCCAAATATTAATGGAGTCTCTAGATCCTATAAACCAACAACAATTATTTCAGATAGTATCTCTGACTTCTAGCATGTCCTTCCAAGTATTTGAGTCTCCCGGCATCGGCTGACAATCCTAGAAAGAAGTATGTTGTAAGTATTTCGAATGAAAGAGTTTCACCCAAGTTGAATCTTTTTCAGTTAGGAATCTCCAAACAAGTTTTATTACAAGTGATTGATTCACCAGTTCCATATTCCGAATACCCAAACCTCCATCCTCTTTTGATTTCATAGCTTTTTCCCATTTGAAGAAATGTTGTTTTCATGTGTGTAAATCATGACCCCAATAAAAAGCCCTCTGTGTATGTGTTAATTTTTTTGTAACACCTTTTGGTAGAATACAGGTTCCCATTAAGAAATTTGGAATAATAGATAAAACAGTTTTGGACAAAACTGTTCTCCCCACCTGATTAACGAAGAAAGATCTCCATCCCGATAATTTTGCATCATACTTTGAATTTAGAGGTTCAAAAGTATCAATATTACGATCAGATTGTAACAGATATGTTCCAAGATATTTTTGTTCTATCTGCATATCATTAACACCCAGTTTCTGAATCGTCATGTATCTGTATGGCACCGTACATCCCTTACTGAAATGAACTGAAGACTTTGAGAAGTTGATAACTTGACCAGAGAAAGAAGAATAAGTATCAATGATAAGTTTTAGCTGATCCACATTCTCCTCTGAATTTTTCCCAAAAAAGAATAAGTCATCAAAGAACATTAAATGACTTATAACTGGTGATCTGGGAATTAATCCTGTAACCATTATAAAGACTTGTACTTTCGAACTTCTCCATAACAAGTGATAATCCCTGAGAACAGATGATAAACAAAAAGGGTGATAGAGGACAACCCTGACGTAATCCTCCACCACTCACGAAATTTCCATAAGGAGCACCATGTAATAGTATGGAGAAAGATGATGAAGTAACACAGTTCATTATCAAATTATGAACTTGATCATGAATACCCATTTGATGCAACATATAATCCAAAAAAGACCATGAAATTCTATCATACGCCTTCGACATATCCACCTTTAAAGCAAAGAATCCTTGTTTTGCTTTTGATTTGTTCATTGAATGAAAAATCTTTTTTCTAATTACAATATTGTTTGTAATTTGCCTGTTCTTCACAAAAGCATTCTTTGACCAAGAGATAAACAAACCTAGATATGGGCTGATCCTAATAGCTAGAATTTTTGCCACAATCTTATATAGCACGTTACATAATGATATTGTTCTGTATTCTATAGCCGAAATTGGATTTTTGACTTTAGGAATAAGACATAAATGGGTATGATTTATCTTACTTGGTATTGTCGGAGATGAAAATTTGCTGAATATATTTTGAAGTATCTTCACCAATGATAGGCCAACACTTTTTATAAAACACCACTGGATAACCATCCGGTCCTGGAGAGCCGTATGAGTTCATCTTTCGTACCACATTCCATATTTCCTCACCTGAAGGAGTATCATAAATAAATGAATTTACTTCCGGTGCCATAGTATATGAAGAATGTTGCATATTTGATGGAATATTGGTGTTGGTATCTTCTTTAAATAAAGTTTTGAAGAAGGTAATCAATTCCTCTGTTATATCTGTTAGAGTTGTTAGCCATTGTTGAGAAGAATTTTGTATACAAGATATATTGTTCTTTTTTCTTCTCTGCTGTACCAACGGATGGAATTGTTTTGTGTTTCGATCACCATTCTTTAACCACAATTGCTTCATTCTTTTCTCCCAATATGTTGCTTCCATCAGGATAAATTGATAGAGTTGTTCAGCAATTTTCTTTTCTTTTTGAATGGAGGCTAGAGAAGGAATTAAACTTTGTAGTTGCAACAATGTTTTCTTCAGTCTTCTTATTTTGTTCTTGATACAACCAATTTTTTCTTTGCTCCAATTTTTGAGAAATCTACCTATACATCCCAGTTTGGATACCAAATCATCTGAGAGATTTATATTCCAGTTTTCCAATACAAATTTAAGAAAATCAGGATGGGCACACCAGTAAGCTTCAAATCTATAAGAAAGAGGGTTCCTTGGAATATTTCTTGTTGTATTTAAGATTATCGGAGAGTGATCACTTGAAAGTCTTGGCAAATGCAAGACACCAGCGTTTTCAAATAACAAACACCAATCCGGAGAAGCGAGTACTCTGTCGAGTATTTGTCTTATGAGACTTTGAAATTGTCTACCATTTCTCCATGTATATGTCGGTCCAGAGTATCCCAAGTCTAATAAATAATTTTCATGAATGAAACCATTGAAGTTAGATATGGTACTGTTTAATGATTGATCCCCTCCATATTTTTCTCTTAATGATGAAACAACATTAAAATCTCCTAAGTAACATTTCGGACCAGCTACATATTGTGAATAAATGGATAGACTCTGCCAGAATTGAGCTCTATCTGGTCTTTGTGGTGGACCTGATGTGATTTTTATGTTATAGTAAATAGTGGTAGTAAAGATTCGTTCAACTCAGACTTGTAAAGGTTTGATTTTAGAAAATACGAAAAACAAAAAAAATATATTCACAAGGTTGTCACAAATATCGAGAGAACTAGGACTTCGGATTCCACCGTAAAATTCATTCATGCGATTCATATATTTATTCTAGACAATTATAGCTCAAATAATAATAAAATATTGACTCTATGTTTTGCCAAGGTAGATTTTTGAAAAGCAACGACTGTATGTCTAAAGCATGAGACATCAAAACACTTAAGAAAGCATGACCCATCAATTGAAATCACAACCATTCAATAAAAACCATAAAACAATTAACAATCCATGCAAAAAGTCATGAAAGAATTAAATATAATTACCACACACATGAAATATGGCTTCTCCGTCATCCCAGTGTTGGGGTTTAGCTCCTCATGTTATTCACGTGCTCAAAATAGGTGTTCATAGCTCAAAAGGGTGAAAAAAGAGAAAACTAACAAAGCGCATAGGTTGCAACGCTGCAGAGGCGTTAAAAACAGGTTGTTACAACGGTAGTGGAGTTATAGTGGAAAGCGAAAAAATAAGTCTCGTTGCTCAAGAGCGATTTTTTATGTCGTTGATTCGCGATAGTTTTCTCGAGACTGTCTCCTGTGGGTTGATGTTCTTCAATTCTTCTTCTTTTCAAGAAAGCAGCCAGCAGCAACTCCTCCCGCGGCTTTTTGTTGGCCTCCAATCGCACCCCCTAGGTCTCCACCTCCTTGCCTCGTGACTCCAACAACTCTTTTTATAGCATCCAGGCAAAGAAATCCCGATGATATCTCTCTTTTCTTTTATTTTAAGTCACGGGAAAATCTCCCTATTTTCTTCTCCTTAACTCCTTAACGCGTATGCAACTGTCGATACACTCCTAAACCGGCTAGAATCGAATATACACCAAGAAACTCCTTGCTCTCCACGTTCTTTCCTTATTTCATTCAAACAAAACCCGGTAAATAACCACTTCCCATGTTTATCGAGATACCTTCCCCATTCACCGAGAGAACCTTAGAAACTTCTTTTGGTTCGATTACGTAGCACATACCTATCCTGGTCCAATCATCATAGGCCAAAACTATGCCTTTCCCATGAAAATCTCCAATAAACTCGATTCACAATCCCAACAGAGAGCTCCGCAATATCCTCCACATCTGCTTTTTGCTTCACATCAATAATCCAGCCCATTCCGATCGATCCCATCAACCATACCAGCCCTGTTTTGCTCCAATGCACTCCATGCCAACACAATCCCGCCATTGAATCTCCTCGGAAGTCCTTGAAAACTCGAACCCTAAACTCCATTCTCTGCCGCCATATTTGCCGCCAAAACAAATAATTTGAATTCTAGAAGATGACCTCCCTTAACGCATACGGGTCGCAATAGTAGTTGCCCCGAAAGTGGATGCCCCTTAGTAATTAGGTTACCCCTTATCCAAATGAGGGGTCCGAATAGTAATTTTCTCCCACGAGCGCAAATACCACTTTTCGAGCTAATTTTCCCGCAAAAGCTTATTTCTCCAAAAACACCTACAAAGCCATAAAAAGCCATAATAAATACAAAATCGAGCACTAACAAAATATACAATTGAGATTAAATCAGACACAAAATGTGTCTATCAAATACCCCAAACTTATTATTTGCTAGTCCTCGAGCAAATTTAAAATAAAAATAAAATCCTAACTCTTTGTCATGCAGGCATCGTCGATTGCATTTAGCGTATGCAATAAGCCTTTAAACCCCTAGGTGGCCCTAGTGGCCAGTTATAGTCTCGGGAGGGTTTACCAGGTGTACCCACAAAACCTTTACACTCCAGGACCTTAGCTATTTACGTAACCTTGGAAGGCACTAAAGAATCTCCTTGGTTGGCATACTTATTGACTACAGGAGGAAGTACCCCGATGCGAAATTCCAATTGTTGTACACGAGTTTGCACTCAAGCATACTAAAATTCATATATAAGTCACAGAGCTCTACTCAGATAGTTGCACTATGGACATCAATACCGGAGTCAAAACTAATCACATGGATAGATCAAGAAGATGGATATAGAGAAAACATAGATGGTTTTGATGTTTACTAAGTGATCGATGTTTCCCATATCTGTCTGAAGGCCTCCGCCAAAATGAACCTATCCTAATGGTGAGATACTAGTCTGACTAATATCAACACACCGGCATATACAAGGGAACCAAAGTGGTCGATAAACCTAACTCTAGGTCAACACAACCGGCATATACAAGGGTTCCAGGTGGTCGACTTTATTGAATTTATTAGGTTGGTCGAAGGTCCGGTCTCACTTTCTTTTTTTTTTTTTTTTTTTTTTTTTTTTTTTTTTTTTTTTGGTATGGTATCTCAATCACTCTAATTCACCCTAGCATTGGTAACAACTTGAATCGTGGGCCCCACCTAATCACTTAGAGAAACATAGTTTAAAAACAAAATAAAATAAAAACAAAAGTGAAAAGGACTCAACGAGATTGGTGAAACTATCATGTCATTTCTAACGCCCGAGCTCTGTGCTTTTATGAATAGACTCTTTAGATGTTTCCATCTAATCAGATTGGTTCCTCAACTCCTACAACCAAAGTGCTTCCATCCACTTAGATTGGTTAGTGCCATCCTTAGTAAGCATAAATTTCTAGTCTCGGAGTTTAATAATGCAACTAAAAAAGTTTCTCCCGTACCCCAAACTTAAATCTAACATTGTCCTCAATGTTCTAAAGATAAAATTAAAAGCATGAACAAGGATAAATTGTTACCATTTAAAGCAAAGAGTTAAGGAAAGATATTACCGTGTCGCATGAATATTGGGTTACCTCCCAAGAAGTGCTAAGTTTAACGTCTTCAGCCAGACTCACGAAGGATTAGTCACCTCATAAAATCATAAAGTAATAGCCGGAATTTACGTGGGTCATGAAAACCAAATAGAGCTATCACAAGTAAAAGGAATCTCGCAACTCCGCCAAGAAAATTAACAAATAAAGCACACCCTTGTCTAGTTTCTGTTTAAGACAACTACATCTAGCCGTGGTTCGGAGTTCGGGTTCTATAACGGGTCGAGATAAAATATTTTCATGGGTTGCATTTCCTCGAAGCTAAGATCCGATTTAGGTATTAGAGTCCGGAAAAACTCAAATAAAAACTTAGAAGCACATAATAATAACCTAAATAGTTGCGGATCCTTAAAGTCAATCAGTTTTGACTCACACAATTGACCACGATGAAACTGGCGGTCAATCATAATAAAATGTGTCGATACTAATTTCCTAAAGTACTTAGGTTTAGTCTCAAAACTTAATAACTGACACATCTGAAGCTTATACGTTCCCACAATTGGTTGAAAAATATTTGGTGGGAAAACAAAATCAATCTGGGTATCATAGCCTGAGCTAACCACATCAACCAGAGGATGGGTTTCTAACAACTGAACTTCCTTATGGACATCAATAGGTTCGGGGAAAACGTGTATGAAGATAATCTTTTAAAATGGTTGAGGCACATATGTCAATTCCCAAGTGAGGAACCTTTCTAAGAGTTAAGGCACATGGAGAATGATAATCACCCCAAACTTAGAGTTTTGGTGTCTCTAGAAAGACTAGTCACAACTTTCCTAATTTCAAGGTCATCTAATTCGAAAATGGTCAATTGATTCTTCTAAGTCAGGTTCATCCTCACTCATCTCTACGAGTTCATTTTCTTTGTCTAAGACTAACGTTTCTAAATCGCTAGACTCTAAAATAATATTCTCAGAATAAACTCGTTCCTCAAAAGCATAATCGGCTTCGTAATCATAAGGAAAAACTACATCGTCTAAAACGGTGGTATCTCTAGTCAAATCCTCGTCCTTTTGAATAGGTGAATAATTATTAAAATTATTTGGATTCAAACTAGAAATAATATTATCGTTGTTAAGCTCAATTGGAGTAACAATTCCCGATCACTATGCCTACTCATTTCGAATTCTTCATCAACACTATCCTCATCATAATCATCATTGTAATAACATGAAAATGGTCGAACCTCATCTAAAGTAGTGTTACCAATTCGAACCTCGTCATCTTGATTATGCAAATAACTATCTTCATTTTCAAAGGTACTATTGGAAACACTATATTGGAAATTAAAACTATCTTGAGCATTTCTTTCCTGGGCCTCTAAAAAAGATTTTTCGAGTCGACTCACATGACTTCCCGATTTCATCTAGGAAAGAAGGTTCACACGTTGCGGTGCTTTCGTCCAAAACTAAGTTATTCATTGCATCCGAACTACGTGTTGACTCAAGTAACTTTGTGTTGACTCAGCTAACTTACATGCGGACTCTAGTAGAGAGGAATTATAGGAATTTTGCTCGTATGACCCGTGCGTGTGTGGATAGTAATTGGGCTCATCATGGTATGAGCCATAACCTTGAAAAGGCTGATGTTCCCAACCACTATTCACATTATGGTCAAAGTAGTAACGTCCATTTTGAAACTCGATCGGATATTCGTTGTATTGGCTATTGTAATACCAGTTCGACATTCTATTGCATAGGTGTGAGTTGTCACACGTAATTAAAACCCACCGATTGTGGATTCGTGGGTGGATAGAGTCTTACTTCCCGTACTGCACGGGCGATGAACCGTTGAAGTCGACTCTCAGCCACCGACTCCGATGTCGGTGTACGAACCCGAGGGGCCGAGACGATGATCGTGAATCGTCGTCCTTCCCGCAAACAATTTATATTTAATCTTAACCCTTCCTTAGGGTTTAAAATAATGTCCAAGTCCAAAAATAAAGTCCAAAAAGTGTCCAAAAAGGAAAAAAAACAAAAAAAAAATTACAAAAATACAACCCTATTTACAATTTCTAAAAATAAAAAGAAATAAAGTCTAACTAAAATAAATATATACAAAATCTTCTTCACTCCTTGGACTCCTCTTTTCTTTCCTTCTTTGGCGATGCTTTCCTTTTATAGCACATTTTCTTTCCTCGTAGCTTCGCTCCAAATCTGAAAAGAATCAAAAGAATACCAAAGGCGTAAAAAAGAACAAAAAAAATAAAATAAAAATAAACCTAAAACAAATCTAAATACAAGTCCCCGTCGGCGGCGCCAAAAATTGATGTGGTTTTGAAAAGTTGTAGTAAAGTGGTAGTAAGATGTCGTTCCTCTCAGACTTGTAAAGACTCGATTTAAGAAAATACTAAAAACAAAGAAAATATATTCACAAGGTTGTCACAAATATCGAGAGAACTAGGACTTCGGATTCCACCATAAAATTCATTCATGCGATTCATATATTTATTCTAGACAATTATAGCTCAAATAATAATAAAATATTGACTCTATGTTTTGCCAAGGTAGATTTTTGAAAAGCAACGACTGTATGTCTAAAGCATGAGACATCAAAACACTTAAGAAAGCATGACCCATCAATTGAAATCACAACCATTCAATAAAAACCATAAAACAATTAACAATCCATGCAAAAAGTCATGAAAGAATTAAATATAATTACCACACGCATGAAATATGGCTTCCTCCGTCATCCCAGTGTTGGGGTTTAGCTCCTCATGTTATTCACGTGCTCAAAATAGGTGTTCATAGCTCAAAAGGGTGAAAACAAGAGAAAACTAACAAAGCAGACAGTTTGCAACGCTGCATAGGCGTTACAAACAGCTGTTACATAAATTGTAGTGGAGTTATAGTGGAAAGCGAGAAAAATAAGTCTACGCTCTCGAAGAGCAGCTTTTTCGTGTCGTTGATCTGCGATAGTTTTCTGAGACTGTCTCGTGGGTTGATGTTCTTCAATTCCTTCTTCTTCAGCAGCAGCAGCAGCAACTCCTCCCGCGGCTTTTTGTTGGCCTCCAATCGTACCCCTAGGTCTCCACCTCCTTGCCTGTGACTCCAACAACTCTTTTTATAGCATCCAGGGCAAAGAAATCCCGATGATATCTCTCTTTTTCTTTTATTTTAAGTCACGGGAAAATCTCCCTATTTTCTTCTCCTTAACTCCTTAACGCGTATGCAGCCGTCGATACACTCCTAAACTGGCTAGAATCGAATATACAGCCAAGAAACTCCCTTGCTCTCCACGTTCTTTCCTTATTTCATTCAAACAAAACCCGGTAAATAACCACTTCCCATGTTTATCGAGATACCTTCCCTGTTCACCGAGAGAACCTTAGAAACTTCTTTTGGTTCGATTCTGTAGCACATACCTATCCCGTCCAATCATCATAGGCCAAAACTATGCCTTTCCCATGAAAATCTCCAATAAACTCGATTCACAATCCCAACAGAGAGCTCCGCAATATCCTCCACATCTGTTTTGCTTCACATCAATAATCCAGCCCATTCCGATCGATCCCATCAACCATACCAGGCCTGTTTTGCTCCAACAGACCCATGCCAACACAATCCCGCCATTGAATCTCCTCGGAAGTCCTTGAAAACTCGAACCCTAAACTCCATTCTCTGCTGCCATATTTGCCGCCAAAACAAATAATTTGAATTCTAGAAGATGACCTCCCCTTAACGCATAATGGTTCCCGCAATAGTAGTTGCCCTGAAAGTGGATGCCCCTTAGTAATTAGGTTAACCCTTATCCAAATGAGGGGTCCGAATAGTAATTTTCTCCCACGAGCGCAAATACCACTTTTCGAGCTAATTTTCCCGCAAAAGCTTATTTCTCCAAAAACACCTACAAAGACATAAAAAGCCATAATAAATACAAAATCGAGCACTAACAAAATATACAATTGAGATTAAATCAGACACAAAAATGTGTCTATCAGGACCATAGACTGAAAATAGGTTCCATGAAGGATGTGGACCAGATTGCTTAACTTGAAGATGAATAAGATTATTAGAAAAAGATATAACTCCCGCATCAATATCTTATTTCCAGAGCAACCATAATCCACCACTACTCCCAACCACAGGAACAATACAATGATTTGAGTAGCCTAAATGACGAATGAGAGGAAGAGAAGCTGTTTCAGACAATTTTGTTTCTGACAAGAAAACTATATCTGGGTTTGAGCTGCTCAGGAAAGATTTAATGTTTGAACTGTTGGGTCATTCCCTAACCCCCAATAATTCCAGGCATATACTAACATGGACCGTGCGGCCTATTATGGCTAGCCGCCACCTCCCATTGATCATCTAAATCCTCATCGATTCTTGCAGCCATATCTGATTGTAATCTTCCAGAATTGATGCATGATCCATCCTTCATTCGTTTAGCACCAATAGTATTTCTGATGGAAGCTGATTTCGAAACAAAGGCAAAGCGAAATTTTTTATCCAACGATTTCCGTTCACTCCCCCTGGCAGTCTTGGTTGGTTGTCGGGGATTCCATAAAACCCGTCCAATGTGACTATCCTGTGATTTCGGTTTTCCCTGGATAGAAGTTGATGAAGATTCTCAATGATCGAATTATTAGATACCTCTGATGTAGAAGATTTTAGATTCTTTGTAACAAATTGAAACGAATCCAAAACTGGAAGAGTCTAAGTTCTATTGAAGTTGCAATGAGTAGACAACTGTTGTTGTTCATAAAGAATAGATTTTCCGCTAGCAATTTCTGAATTCAGTTGTTGAAGAGATGGTATTGAATCGATTCTTTGTAGAAGAGTTTTTACGAGATTGTAGCATTTGGATAAGTATTCTGAACGGTTGTATTGGTAACCTCCATACTCTTATTTCCCAAACACGCCTTAACTGATGATAACTGCATCTCCAAGTGATAGGTGTAGAATACACCGTATTTAATATCTAGTATTTATGCTCTCTTTGCGAGTTTTCTTGTAAATTATGTATCTTATGTGTGCTTTTGAGTTTATTAGGTGCAATGGAGTCATTTGGAGCAAAAGGACCAATTGGAACTCGTTCAAATACAAGATTTCTACTTTTCATTGTGTAGAGGACGAGAAGATGAAGACAATGCCGAAAGAATGGAGTCATTCCGACATCGTATGAAGAAGTTATGGGCGAAACAAGAATGAAGTTGAACTAAACCGTCGTCTTCCAGACCGACGGTTGAATGAAGATCGCTAAGGGACCCTCTGTATGTTAAGGGGCAGTTGAGTTCAAAGGAATTGCTAAAGGCAGTTCGGTCGTTTACAAATGGGGAAGTTAGAATTCAAATAGTACTAAAGGGCACCAGCCATTTTATTATGGGCACCTTCATCTTCATATTTCACCAGAAGAGGCCGGCGGAAGTTTGGTTTCCGAGAACCATTGATGCGGTCGATGATGGTTTTGGCTTGCTGCCATTACAGTGACGATGGCGATGCTGGCACGAATGGAAGAAGCTTGTGGTCTTGGCAGTAACGAAACAGAAAGGAAGAAGGTCTGCTGCCGATATCGATGAGTTTGAGGCTGCCATTACCGAGAGATGAAGATGGATTATGAACGAGAAGGAGATCGAGTTATTGGTTACCGAGAAGAGCTTGGTAGAGATGGAGTGATCTTTGTTATTCGTTGGTTAGAGAGATTAGATTGAGGCCGAGTAAACGAGGTTCAGGGAGAGTTGAGCTCAAGAGGAGAAGCATGTAATGGAAATATTGTTGCTCGAGCTGTGAGCAGAGGTGATTGATAGAGCTGTGGAACTCGAGTATATTTCCGACGGTTGAACGGAAGCTAAGATGTTGGTAGAGATGATGGAGATCGTGATCGAGACAGCGGGGAGGTTGGATGCCGTCATGGAGCTTGAGGAATGATGCGACGGATGAAAGATGATGGTGGATGGCACTCGGCAATTATGGTGTTGGGAGTTTCTTTGGTGATGTCGTTGTCATTAGAGATGAGGAGGAAGCTCATGGTCAGCGACAGGGTTGAGTCGGGTCATGGTGTGTTATATGCCGAGAACGGTACTTGATAAACAGGAGCTGCCGGCGGTGAATGCTCGTTGCTGCTGAGACAAGTCAGGGGAGGATGGATATGTGTTTTGGAGAGAATTCGAGAAGGAAACAGGGAACTGAGGAAGAGTTCATGGGAAGATGGCATGGGAATGATGATTTGTGATGGAACTCGCAATTGGTAAAGCTGGGAAGACGGAGTTACGGACTGGGAGAGAGTAAGTCCGAGGGAAAGAGAGTATGCTGTCAGTCTCACAGAACTGACAAGCCAATAATGAGATATTTGGGCTGGACTTGTCCACAGCATGAGCCCATTAATGTTTTCAGCCACTTCTTGATACGCAAGCAGCCTTGGACCTTACTTCTTGTTGGGGATTTTGGCGATTTTGGCAGCCACTTTGCACGGGGTGATGCACGGACACTTTCCTAATTTTACTAGGTTTCCTAGTTTCTTCAAGAGGAGGTTATAAAACTCTATATATAGAGAAGCCTAGGCACAATTTGGAGACCACGTTTTTATCTCTTCTCTACTTTATTCTAGGGTTTAGAACCATGAAGTTTCTTCTTTTTCTTCTTGTGATGAACTCCTTGAATATGAGTACCTAAGTTTATTATTGGTTATGGAATAGTTGGATTTCACAAAGCATGATTCTTTGATTCAATATATTAGTTTTGTCTCATATTTATCGCTTGCAATTCTCTCGAAAATATTGTTTTATGATTGATTGATTGTTTTGTCAAGTTGCAAATTGGTAGAACTTCTAATCACATCTATTGCTAGTTTAGGGTTTATTATACGCAAAAGTGATATTCCTTGGATACAAGTAGCATAATATGATTATAGTTTGTAGTGATATATTCTTATGATCATATGTGAATCGTAACCTTTGTTAAATTGAATTAGTGCGCTTTTCCACGTTCGATTGCTTTGATTGGCCTGATTTCATAGAACTTAATGCATCTAGGGAATTAAACTTGATTAGTGCTTTTACACGTTAGGTTGTTCCTTTAGGTAGAATTCATATTCGCATCTTTTAATGTGTTTGTTGATGACATGAGGAGATTTGCGGGATATTCTTGCGATCAAGGTATTCTAGGGTCTTTGATAAAAGTTGAGATTAAATATCAATTCTAGTTATTATGTGAAAACGTGTTTGTGAATGAAAACGAAATCCATGACCAATATTTTCTCATCCTTGAATTGATTTGTTTACTTTTCTTTATTTGCTTTTTGTTTATTTTTATTTACACAATCAGAAATTCCTCGGTGTTTTATATAGGAAACCATAACAATTCGACAACCTAGACCTCTCTGTGGGATCGATCCTTTCTTGCCCTTGCTATATTTATATTTTGAGTAGTAAGAAAGTGTAATTATATTTTTGACGCTTACGACAGCGATCACCAAGTTAACTGATTTTTCTTTACGTAATCCTGAAGATGATGTGGATGCATTGTTGTCATAAGCAAATGACATGTAATGATGATTCATCATCCCTGAAAAATGTGTTGAACTTGTTCTTCTAGGATTTTGAATGTCATCATGATTATCTTCATGAAAATCCGATGCCTGAAATTCCTCTATGCTATTAATGTAACCTTTCATGTTAGCATTTAACGACCGTTGGTATTTTGGAATGATAAGTTCATACGCCTTTTCATGCAGTTCTAGTGGGAACTCATTATGGACCTTGTCCTTCAATTGACGAACTTTAGGGCACATCTTCATTAAATGACCAATGATGCCACGGAAAACACAGAATCGTGGTAATCTTTCATATCTTATTTCAGCCTTTATTTCCTGTGTAGAAGATATAGGAAAAGAGATTGAATCTCTTAAAGGCTGTTTTACGTCTATAGGTAAACGTACTCTTCCAAACTTTCCCCAGTTCCTCGATTCTTTGGATGTGATGGTTCTATGACTTATTGCCAATCTAATTAATTGTTGAATGAAGTTTCTGTCAAGATAATTGACAGGTAACCCATGAAGTTGTGCCCAGAATTCAACTTCATCAAATAGATATTGGTGTGGCAATTTGTTTGGTTCACATCTTTCAAGCGCAAGAAGATCATCACGAACTACCCATGGAGAACATTCCATAATAAACTCTGAATCAGAATGAGATTCAAACCTAATAAGATAGGTATCTATAGTAAATTCTGAAACAAAGAATTTTTGCCTAGAACATTTCCATGTTTTGTGGAGTAATTCTCTGACATTAGATATTAAGAAAGTTCTGGGAGAAATTATGAGTAAGACTAGGCAGTTTTGGTATTCTTTTGAGAGGTTTGGAAGGGGAGACTCAATACGAATTGTTTTTGAATGATTATCATTATTGAGTAAATCTGCAAACTGACTAATCATGTCCATTGCAGAACAAGATTAGGATTGGTTGGGGAGATTAGGAAGTGCCATTTATGTATAACTTTGTTGAAGAAGAAATTGCCAAAGGCTTAAACTTTGAAAGTCTGAAAACTAGAAACTTTAAGGAAATCTTCGTTTAACCACGAAGAAATCCAAAAAATTATTTAATTAACTGAAAGAGTTATCTGTGAATGAAAACAAATGATTTTTTCTAATTGGTTAATGGATGGTTTATTGATTTCTGATGTGTTTTACAAATGAATTCTCATGTTTTCCGAGAGACAATTTGCAGAGAGAGATCGTTTCTGTTTTTTTTTTTCCACCTTATTTTGATGTTGTTTTTGTTGATTAGGCAGTAGTGTAATCTTCCGTAGATATGAATCCACATGTAGGAAAATAGGAGCAGTGTTTCTCAGAGTCTGGGTGCTGAATTGAATGTCCACTTTTAAGACTACATGGTAGTTGTAGTGGTAAATTAACAAAGAACACGTGGAAGCATTTCAAAAGGAGAACAGAGATCCGGAGCACGTTGGGATTCAGGGTCACAAACACTTTATTAATGGAGGCATTAGATGATGCAAACTATTTCTTTCTTTGCTAAAGGTGAAAACTACGGGGAGACCCATTTTTACAACTTTTCCCACTATAAAACCCACACGCGTGAAATATCACACGCACACCCAACAGGCCGTGCAAATTATTCACGCACCCAGAGTTTTCGAAATTACCTTTTTTTCTTTTCTTTTTTTCCGAGTTTAACCTCACCCATACAAATTCACAGCTTCTTTCAGTTTTCACAAATTCGGTTTCGAGACATAGATTTCACGCTAGAGCTGAGAGATTCAGTTTTTGTGCGATTGAGAAGGAGAAGGAGATAGAATCAAGCTAGAGCTGAGAGATTCAATTATCGAGAGCTGAAGAAGGAGATGATCTACAGCGAAGATAATTGAAGCTTTAGCCTCACTTTCACTTTCTGAGATTCAGTTTCGATAGAGATTCATAGCTCAGAGATTCAGTTTCGATAGAGATTGATAGCTCAGAGATTCAGAAGGAGCTGATTCAGGGATTTAATTTACTCGGAAATTCAAGTTTCAGGTTCGATCTACATTCCAATCTTGTTTTTGATTTTTGTTTAATATGGATTCGATTCTAGGTTTTAGTTTCTGTAAGATTAGGATCTCTTATTTTAGGTTTCCGAATATTAATTTAGGTTTTCGAATCGGTTTTTAGATCTTTTAAGCTTGTTTTTGATTTTTTTTTTATTTTTCTAAGTTCTGAAATTGTTACGATTAATGTAGGTCTTTTCGATTCAATCTGTTTGTTTCGATTTCATGTTCGGATGTTGATACACCAATTTTTTAGGTGTTGCTTATGTTCTATTTTTGATCTGTTTTTTCACATTACGTTAATGGAGATGTTATTGATTTTGGTATGTTGTTGATTTATGATCTGATTATGGTTAGTGTAGATTTGTTTTTGCTGTTGTTGATTATTTCTTTTAATTTTGAGTAAGAATTCTTTGTGAAGCCATATGCAGGATAGATTTTTGTCTTTTGTGTTTTTGCAGGGTGAAATGCCTGCTGCTAGTGTACTAGCTGTAATTCACTACTTTAGTGAATTCTTAGCACATCCTGTTGATGTCAACACAACTCTGGAGAGTTTGAAGACAGCCGTTTGCCATAAGTGGACTCGTTTACTACCTCATCATGTGAAATTTTCTTTTAATGATGGAAGAAAGTTTGTGCGAGTTGATTCTGATGTTCTGCTTCAGTGTTTTGTATCTCGTTGCCAATGTAAAGGTCAGAAGAGCTTTGATTTACTTGTTGAAGTTGGCTTCAATTCTTTGAACAGTCGTAGTAGAGCTTCATCAAGTAGGCGTGTAATAGAACCTGAACCAGAAGAAGCTATGGTGAATTTCCTTGAAGATGGTTCTGTGCCTATTGACAAGGTTCTTAGGACTCAGGGCTGGGATAAATTACTTGGTGATGTTGATAAAGTATTTTTTAGAGGTGTAGCAGAGGTACGTATTGCGGTAAAGAAATACGAGGTAAAACCGGGTGTATTCTTGTATATACTAAGAATGAACCTAAGGGTTCTATGCAAAATGCTCTAAAGAAAATGCCCTTGGGAGTATAAGGTTTGTGCTGTTGATGTTGAAAACACTATGCTTAAGGTTAAGAAGTATGTTAGCGGTCATACCTGTGGTGTGGGATGTCAAAGGCTTTTCCACAGGCTCAACAGTAAATTTGTTTCTAGTCTTATCAGAGATGGAATTAGAATTGATCCGAGTTTCAAAGCATCTAATTTGAAAAAGTTTTTTAAATCTAGTTACGGGATCAATATGACATATTACCAAGCTTACAATGGAAGAGAGAAAGTGTATGAGGAAATATTTGGTGATGAGGCCATGTCGTATTCTCATCTGGTATGGTATGTAGATGCCATTCGCAAAGACAAATCTCGGGAGTTGGATTGATTTTCAAGTTCAAACGGATGAACCTGAATTGAACGAGGATAGTTCAACTGAATTAGAAGATGAGGCACCTTCAAATAAGTTTGTGCGTATTTTTATTGCTTTCGAGGCATGCATCCATGGTTACCGTTACCTTCGTCCCATGATATATGTCGATGCTACCTTTCTTACAGGGAGATATAGAGGATGCCTCATGGCTGCAACCGCTATCAATGCTGAAAATGGTATTTTTTCTGATAATGGATGCATCTTATATATGTGCATAATGTCTAATGCATTATTTATTTTGGCTTCATAATGTCTTATGCATTATTGTTTTCCTATTTCTGGTTATGCATCATTTCTGTTTAGATGCATAAGACATTATACATATTTTATTTTAACTGCATGATGTCTTATGCATATTTTAGTTTAGATGCATAAGACATCATGCATTTTTTGTTTTCACACTTCTGGTTATGCATCATTTCTGTTTAGATGCATAAGACATTATACATTATATATTTTAACTGCATGATGTCTTATGCATATTTTAGTTTAGATGCATAAGACATTATGCATTTTTTGTTTTCACTTTTCTGGTTATGCATCATTTCTGTTTAGATGCATAAGACATTATACATTATATATTTTAACTGCATGATGTCTTATGCATTATTTGTTTTTCACTTTTCTGATCTTATGCATCCTTTTTTATGCAAGTGTATATTGTCTTATGCACTATTTAGTTTAGATGCATAAGACATTATGCATCTGTTTTTAGCGCGCATACTTCATGTTTACGCTGGCTTGATTTTATATTTTTTGTTGTGCATGGTTCTTTCCACTAGCCATGGCCCTGGTACCTGGTGAAGATAATGATAACTGGAATGGTTCATGAGGAATTTGAGTTATGTTCTTGATCATGATCAAAGGCCAATCACATTTTTATCTGATCGTGCAGAAGGATTAAAGAGAGCTATTCCAGTTTATTTTCCCGGAGCCTTCCATAGTTTCTCGCTACTATCATCCGAAGATGAACTTACCAATTAATGGCTCGACGAAAGGTATGGTGCTGTTATTGATGCATTTCAAGTCGCTGCGTATGCTCTTAGTCCCGAAGGTTTCCAAACCGCCATCGCTACGATTAGGGGTCTTGGTTGTGGTTGGGTGGCGAGACTATATTGAAGATATCCTTCGGAGAAGTGGTCAAATGCCTTTTTTCATGGTTGTAGGTATGGTAGGACATCTTCTACTCTTGCCGAATCCTTCAATAGTTGGATGAAGGTACACAAGAAGCTCCCTGTAAATGCTCTTCTGGATCAGATAAGGAAGGATGTGATGGGTATGATGTCAGAAAGGCGTAATACTGGTAAAAGCTTCATAACAATTCTCACACCGAAGAATGAAGCTAAGATGGAGGCTCTTATTGATGAGGGTTTAACCTGGCTGGTTATACAGTCCGATACTCATGTTTATGAAGTGGAGGGAGGGGAGAGTTCTCATAGTGTTAAGCTTGAGGCAAGGACATGTACCTGTCAGAGGTGGCGCATCTATGGATTTCCATGTGTGCATGCTTTCGCATCGATAACAATGTCTGGTTCTAATCCGTATGATTTTGTTGAACCTTATTTCACTACTGCATACTTCAATAATGTCTACAACCATGCAATTCATCCTATTCCGAACTACAACAGGCCTGAAGTTTATGAAGGTAATGATATTATCAATGTACCTGATGTTAGGAGGCCGCCAGGGCGACCACAAGCTAATAGACATTTGAGCCGTTACGAGAAGCCGCCCAGGAGAGCTATGCGCTGTGGTAATTGTTGTGAGATTGGTAATCACAACAAGCAAACTTGTACAAAGCCTACCTGTTACAAGAAGCCTCCAAAGCCGCCGAAGAAGCCGAAGCAGCCTAAGGGAAGTTAAGGGAGAGCAATTATCTTGTTTGTTTCTTCAGACTATTACTTTTATGTTTGAACCTTATTCATTTTTCTTTAATTAGTTTTTATGAACAAGTACTTTTTCTTTACTTAGTTTCTTTTTTGTATTGGTTTTATGAAAAAATACTTGTTTTTTTTCAGTGTGTGTTTTTCTGCTTGTATCGGGATTATGTTTTCATTTTTTTATCTTAAATGCATAGTAGATTATGCATTAGTTTTCGATGATGCATAATCTCTTATGCATTATGTTTTGAAGATGCATAACTGCTATGCATTTATTCTTTTAAAGATGTCTCGCATAACGAGTCATTCAACTTTGGTTCTTTCATGCATCCGCATAACAAGTAATGCGTATGCATAACAAGTCATGCACATTTTTTTATTCTCGCATAACATGTTATTCAGACTTTGTTGTTTGTTGCATAACATGTGCTCTTTTGTTGCATAACATTATATTTAGATGTTTATATGTAACCTGTTGTTCCTATATTTTCCTTGTAAGATTTATATCATGTCATGTTTATAATCGGGGGTCGAGGGGGCAGCGCCCCCTCGATATCATAGTACAGTTAAATGAAATAAGATTGCAGCAAATATATATATATATATATATATATATAAATATCGACAAGATAACAAGATATAAGTTGTTCAGACAAGATTCATATCAACGCATTACACATAACTACTGATTGAAGTTAAGCTTCACACTAACTACTTTCCCATTAGTTTTCACTCCCAAGTTAAATTGCTCATCCTACCAACAACACACAAAGTTGTTAAAACAAAGTTACGTTTCAACCTTTCTATTATGCACAACATCAGAACATTTACGCACGCCTTCATCACATTGACGCACAAAGATCATCCCAGATGTCTTCATTGGCATCTATCCCCCAACTTTTTCCAATATCCGTTAGCAATTTCAATACCAGACTTACTCTTTTCTTGTTAGCTTTTTCTACTGCATCTTCCTTTCCCAACTTCACCATTTTCATTTGATTCCGGACTTCATACTCATTTTCATATAGTAGCATACAAATATGAGGCGTCGGGGTGATGACCTTGTTCAGAACAGTCCTGGCAAAAATATCCTTGTATACAAGCGGTTCCCTCTTTATATCCACGATTTTGGTGATAGATTCGGTTTGTCATACCTTTCGATCAAGTAAGGCATACAAGCCTTTGCCATTATAAGCGCTTGTTTCTTGCAGCTTAACTTTATAGGCTTCAAGATCGTTATAGAAGTTCCACTCACCCTCTGAAAAGTCATACTCTAACAATGTCCAATGTGTACCAGCAGGGTTTTCCTTTGTCATATAGTTCATTGGGATGAACATCTTCTCAACTTCAATAGGGAGATTCAAGATGAATTCTCCAAAATATTTGGAAATCCCATCTTTCTCCTTTGTTTTAACAAAGAACTGCAAAAGAAATATTTTTTAGGAAAAAAAAGTTAGTGGATGTAATTGAAAGGGTGCACAAACAGTGTAGGAAACAATGATGAATAACTTGTTATGCAAATTCAAAACTAGTTGCATAACATGTTATGCAGAAGTAATAATATGGGCATAAGATAATATGCAATAATGACTTGTTATGTAGCAAAATATGATAAATTATTTTTTTGACTTACCCAAGCATCTGGCCTCATGAATGAAGACTCCGCATACCTCTGTTGAATACTCACATCATTCTGTTCATTTTTCCGCTTCGTGAACAACCTATAACTGTAGTAGCATAGTACTTGTTCTTCTAGGTATTCATTGTTCATTAGCTGCCTTATTATATCTCCGTGAATCCGAATATCCCACAAGTACGGGTCTTCTCCTTCTCTGATACTCCAAGCCAAATTTCTGCAGACGACATAATTAGTGAGATTTTTATTCAAGTGACATGTGGCGGAACCATAAACTAGAGGTTTGTGTTATGCATGGATTGTTTTAGAAGCATAATTTATTTATGCATGGTTTTTTTTAAGCATAACTTCTTATGCATTTATTTCATGAGAAGCATAACCTGTAATGCATTGATTTTTCAAACAAGCATAAACGTAGTTTTGATGTACTTACAGGCTGTTGGCATTCTCAAAGTACGTCTTCAGTACTTCCATCAAGGCTGGTTCTATTGTATCCTTGTAATCTTGAAAGCATTCCATTGTTTCCAGCGGAGGTAATTTTCTGAACGGCCCGCCAACAGACGTACGAGGATTTTCTTCAACTTTATTCTCATCAGGCTTGTCTTTTTGCTTCTGCTGCTTCCCTAGCTCACAATCTTTGAGTAATACACTGGCTGTCCTTTGATTCCATGTTGTCCTTTCCTTGATTCTTCTTACCTTGCTTCCTGGTTGGTTCCCATCCTCTTCTGCCATGTTTGCTTTTCCTTTAGTGGTGTATTTCTTCACACCTTTCTTCTTTTCAAAGACTGTTTTTGGAACATATTCCTCTTCTAGTTCTTCTTCCTACAGATTCATGTAAAGAAGTGTGTTAGATATAACAATTAAGTAAATAGTAGTTGATTAAATAGCAAAACAACAACATAATAAATAGTATATAGTTGATTAAGTAAATAATAAATAGTACATAGTTGATTGTGACATTAAAAAAATTTCAAGCAGTTCATGGATATTCAAATACATAATCTGCTTTATAATTTCGTACCAATGATAGTGAAATGTTCTCCATCTCTGCAGACTTCATTGTTTTCAAAGATCAGTGGCCGTCTCCTTATCTGCAGCAACGGCCATCTCAACAGCTGGCTGTTGTGACTTTTCTGCGACTTGTTCTTCTGCCATCTCAACAGTGGGTTGTTGCGGCTTTGTTGCGACTGGATCTTCTAGCATTTCAACAGCTTGTTTTTGTTGTCCTCCAGCACCATCTTCTCCTTGTGAAATATGGAGATTAAATGAGGGCCCTTCTGGAAGATGTTCACCATCTTCTTCTCCAACACCATCTTCTTCTCCAGCACCATCTTCTCCTCCAGCACCATCATCACCATCTTCTCCTCCAGCACCATCATCACCAACAAGGAATTCTTTTTCCTGAGCTTCAATTCTTTCTTGAGTTGTTGCCAGATTTGGTGTTGTCTGCAATTCCTCCGGCGTGTCTGTTTCCTTGTCGCTGGAGAGATTAACAGCTTTTTCCATGTCCATGAACTTGTAAGGTGAAGACTGGAGTCCCTGACTAGCCGTTTGGTCTTGGCTATCAAGTCTGATAACTTGCGGCAATGATTCTTGTGTAGGTGGCTCAGTTGAGGATACCACTTCAACAACTGTCTCATTCCTGGGCAAGTTTTGGCTCAGTGGGACGCTTGGCTCAGCTGATGATGCATTGACGCTAGGGCCAGCTGATGATTCCACTCGCACCTCCTCTTTCAAGTAAGTAATTTTGGTAAGCATAACAAGTCATGCATTTGCATAACAAGTCATTCAAACATGGATCACAGACACATGAAGGAATGTAAATGCATACCGAGACTTTCTTCTTCTTCTTGGCAAGTACTGGCTTTATGTTGGTTCTCGTCTCCTTTTGCTGTTGTTCACCATCAGTTTCCGCCTTTTCTACTTCTAGATTATCATCATTAGCAGGTAAAAATGATGTTAAAACTTAAATAGATTAAAATGAAAAAGTAACACTTAAAAATGGGTGTTATGCAGTGTTTTTTGAAAGAATAATCTGTCATGCATCTGCAAAACATGTTATGCACATTTATTTTGATGTGCAGAACTAGTCGTGCATTCAAAAATTTTTCATGCAGAACTAGTCATGCATTCAGAACTTTTCATGCATTACCTGTTATGCAGATGCATAACCTGTTCTGCAATCATTCATAAAGTACGCATAACTTATTATGCACTCAAATAACTTGTTATGCAGTTTTTTTTATGCATACCAGAGACTTCCAATCTTTCCACAGTATTTTTCTTTGCCTTCTTTTGCATCTTTACCAGTGGTTGGTCACTATCACTTTCTACATCTTCATCTTCAACATCATCAGGTAAAATTGATGTTAAAATCAAAGAGTGGGTAAGTTATAAAGCAATAGAAATTAGGGTTAAACATATTTAGGATGAAAATTTCACCAGAAACAATTTTCTTCTTAGATTTGGTCTTCTTTTTGGGATTTCCGGCTTCTGGTTCATCATCGACTTCTGGTACAAACAAAACTTAAAATTAAAGATACAAAAATGGAAAAAACAAAATCAAAACACAAACAGATGAAGTAATTGCCGAATCTCACCATTTTTTTTCTTTTTCTTCGACTGAATTTCTCCTTCGTCTTCAACATCAAGAACAAAAGTTAAAATCGAAAAAAATAAATCAAATCTACTGAATGCAAGCAAGAATACATCGATTAAAGCAAGAATACATCGATTAAATACCTGTTTTCTTCTGTTTCGACTTCTGAAGCCGCGTTTTAGATGGGGTTTCATCCATTTTTGACGAACTGTGTTTCTAGGGTTTTCGATTTTCTAACCTGTAATCTGTAATCGATTAAGCAGTTTCTAGGGTTTTCGATTTTGAAATTGAATTCGCAGGTTTGGTTTCTGCGAATGATGATGGAGAAGAAAAAAAAATGTAGAAAAAAAATTCAGGAGAGAACTGATGAAGATGAAGAAGAAATAGTAGTAAGGTAGTAACGGGTGGAATTGAAATAAATGGGAGTTATTCTAACCGTACGAAACCGCTGAGGGTATTAGTGACTTTTTTCACGTTTTTAATTTTTTTTAAAAACTTTGGGTGCGACCGTAGGAAAAAATAATCGTGGGCCTGCTAGTGAGAATTTTTTTTTTTGGGCCTGCCCCTAATTTTCCCTTGCTAAAGACGTGCATATGAATGGGCAGGCCCATGATCCATGGAGACCCGCTGGCGATAACCTTGAAGATCCATGAGTGGGGTGTGACCCGTATCCTGGTGCCCCAATTATCTTTCCCAAGCCCAAACTTTCCCGCTGGTGGTTAAATTCCTATTTCTTGCCAAACATTTCCTGGTTGCTATAGAATTTGATAAAACAATACCACAAATTTGAAACTCTCCGATTTATACTTGAATTAGGAGAAATCCCTCATAGTATATAGTTTGGTCTCAGCACAATAGTGATATCTTCTTTCGATGAAAAAAACTTCTTCAGAAACTATAAATTTGGCTAAAGATCATTAACATGGAAGAAAACACCGATCATCACAAACATATTAAACCCAATACGTGTCCGGAACACGAAGAAGAAACAGTTTCTCAGTCTGATTTGTTTCTTCCTCAACTTAATCTTGTCATGCTACTTTGTTCTTCGTTTCCGTCATCATCGTCCGAAGACAGTTTAGATGAATATGAAAATAGAAATAAGAAAAACTTAAATAGTGGTGCACGTAAAGCAAATTGTCGTTTGAGATCGCAGAGTTATTGTAATCGAGAAAAGAAGGCAAGGTCTTATCAAACAAAAATTAGAGATTGCAGGAATTCCAGAAGGATGTAAAGAAAAGAAGTTGTTATTGATGAGGTTGACAATTCTTTGAGTTGGTCTTTGTGCATTCTTCAGAATTTTGTATAATTAATGTATTTTCGTTGGTTGTGCTTAATTTCTCTTTTTATGGTTCAGAATTGATGTTCTTCAATTAAAGGAATTTATATAATTTTGGGGGTATTTATGAGCAGTAGAACTCATGAGAATATGTACATTTACATTAAAAAAACAAATGATCATAACATATTACGATATTTTTATCTTTTCATTATGCCAACTTTCACTTTTTTTCAGAAATGGAGGGAGTACAAGCTCACCACCTTTGCAATCAGTTACATACTTTGCACGAGTTAAATGATCGAATTAATCGAAATCTGTCTCAAATACTACTAATAGCTAGTCTTGTCGAGCGTTAAACCTGAAAAACTCGATTGTACCAGATAGAATGAAGCGTCATGTGAAAGATGTCATACTTCACCGGTTTATTATGCCAAAGAAAATGTTGTTGCACCATCTTCACCCTCTTGTGCATCTCTATATACTTCTCCTCTGGTATTGAAAGAAGTATTTTCTTCAAATTGGGAATATCTTTCTCTGCGACGATAACCGCAAATGACTCCCAATCTAACACCTCAAAGAACGGTAGTACATAGTTATCTGATATAATCACCGGGACACACTCGAAGAAGATTGCCTCGACCACCCTTGGACTAGCCACCTCGTACCCTTTGGCAGAAATGCAGTACTTGCTCGTCTTCATGCGTTGGATGTAACTCATTTGTGCAGTGACAGTTTTATTCATCTTGCCATAGATTTGCATGTCAGGGTCTTTATTCTCCCAGAATGCTAGTAGGATAGGTCGGAGATATCCATGTATATTTCCTGCGAAGAAAGCCAGAGTTTGTCTCTTTGAAGGAGGTTCCCCTCCAATATCTTTAAGAAGGTCATGTTCTGAAAGAACCAATGTTTCAGCAAGAGCGACATCCTTTCCTAAAACGAAATCTTCATTGACATCAGAATTGCAGAAAGCTCTTATGCATCCATTCATGAACGGTCTTGTCATTATTGGGGCCTAAGAAAATAAATACCGTTAGAAGAATGCTAAATCTTCAAAGACGAAGAACGTAGGAGAAGTTGAGAAGAATACATACCCAGTCATGGCAAGCAGTAAAGAAATGATCTGCTCCACCAGTTCTATTCCAGAAAGGATATTTATCCTTGATAATGTCCAAGTAGTCGCTCAATAACTTGATAAAGTTCGATTTGTCGCGTATTTTATGATCATACAAACTGCTGTACCTAATTCTTTCTGAACTAAAAGGTAAGTAAAACAGGTGAGCTTTCGTCGGGTCCTGAACAATAAATCTTTCGTGTTCCTCCATCTGTTTCATAAACCATCCTTCAGACGCATATACTCCCCAAAGTTTTGGGTCATGGAAAAATGGTTTCTCACCTTCCTTGTAAATGTAAACTTTAAGCATCTGTTCCATTAGCTCGTAGCTCCTGTTGTACATGCATTAATATTTAGAGCTAGCTTTTGAAACTATGACGAACTTAGTAATGTCTAATTATATATTTGCCTAATTAAAGACAGTACTCGAGGATCAACGCATGAGCATAAATTAGTTAAGTTCTTATATTCGAAAGAGAAATCTAGAAATCATGCATTTAAATAACTACTTAACAGGAATACGTACGGATGTCCTGCAGCACGAAGTTATGGTATTTCAGTATTAATCCTGCTAATCAACAAGTCTTACCTTTTGAATGTGGAAAGGTTGCGGTAAATAGGAGCATAGAGATCGTTATCGTTCTTTATAATAGGAGCGTTCTCAATCTCTGACTTTACAGCAAGCATTTCCTGATACTGTTCTGAAGACCATTTAGATTTAGGTGTCTGCAACCAAACAACACTGCTTATCATTTTTATGCACTTAAAGTACGTTTCCATGGTCAAAAAAATAACAAACAAAGACGAAAAAATTATACCGTTGAATGGGAAGAAGCAGCAAGATTTTTAAGCAATAAACGACTCATTGCAGAAATTGACGTTGTACTCTTGGGAATCATCTGCATCCAAGTCTTCTTTAAACGATTACTAGGCGGAATCATCTCAGCCAACATCGTTGTTATTGATTTCTGAGACATGTTCTTTGCACAATCGCTAGTCTCAGTACCATCATCGCTTGGAGTGGCCATAGTTGAATCATAACAGGGCGTAGAATTATCAGGAGAAGAAGAATCTCTAGCTGAAGCATTATTAGCAAGAATCAAAATACGAAATACATTCCCATAAGGGGTAAAGAAAATTTGAACTGCGAAAAAAGCAGAACAAGTGATGACTACAAAAAATAGTAACAGTTTCCTCGTCTCAACTCCTCTCAATGGCTGCCCGTGAAATGGAAGCGAAAGCTCCATATCCACAATTATATGGTAATCAAACTTGTATTTTCAGAGTTTTATAACCTCGAAAAATGTCTCTGCAAATAAGTTTATGTATAAGAGCAAGCAAGAGCAAGCAAATAATTTGTGGTTATTGCTTTTTGTGTCATCAGTGAGACATTTCATTATTCAAATAAAGTCTACAACATAGAAAAATAATCAAATCTTTCTAGAAGATTCGTCTGTTTAGAAAAAGCCTTTAAATTTTGTTGTGGTACCGCACAACCGTTCAACGTTTCACGTTTTGAGTACAAATATTTCTTTCATTTTTTTCTTCGACGTGTGTTTGGTTGTTCTCGTAATCTCTACTGAATCATTATCCTGTCCGGCCAAATCCTTCTTTTTTATTTTATTTTGCACAAATCGGACAGGAAGAGATTCCTTGACTTCAGGTAGAATTTTCGAATGAATATTCGCCTCGTACATTTGGAAAATGGATACTATAACTTTTTCATTTTAACCTAACAGGGTAATAACAGGGTAAAATGAAAAAGTGAGGTTGAATGTGTTACTCCATTGTCCATTCGTATGGCAGAAATGGGAACACTTTCTTCATCAGTTAGGCATTGCTTGGGTTTATCCGACGTCCGTTCTCGAGTTCTTATAGAAGTGAAAATTGAAGGTATCTATATCAAACCTCTTGTCTTCTTGAGATATTGTTTGCCGTTTGCTATATGGTGGGTTGTGTGGTTGGAAAGGAATGATATTGTGATTGCTAAGAAACAAGTTAGAAAGCCTTTAAACTCTCTTATTGTAGAAATCAAAGTGTTGCTTCTTAGTTGGTCGATTAATATCGATTCAAAGTTAGTTGCTTCTTAACAGGGTAAACAAGTTAGTTGGTCGATTAATATCGATTCTTTTAAAAATATCAAGTTGGATGATTTTGTATTTGATTGGGAAAGGTTGTTTAGAGAGTAGTTTGATGTAAGCTTCTAAGCACCTTGCTCAACTCTTCTTGTATCTTTGAGGGTGCTATCTTGGAACCCTTTCTTATATATTTGTATTTTATCTTTTTCAAAAAAATAGGTTGAATGTGTTACCAGTTAGTTAACTGGTACTTCTTAGCTATAAATTTATCTTGCAAAGAAATACCTTTGGGGTTACCTGCAACATAGTATGGTAAATTTGGTTTCTTAGTTGAGGCTGTGCGACAAAGAAACCAGAATACCAGATTACTTTGAGCAGTAATGTAAAACAACTATCTGGCCAACAGGCAGTTTTGAACCTAGACCACTTTCACCTGAAGCAATACAAGCTAGCTAGCTTTTGAACTTCGCCAAGGATGCTGATAGGTCCTCCGAAACTTTCCAACCATCCCGGCCATCAGGGTTCAACGGAAGCTCGGAGTTCCCGGTTGGAATTACCAAGGAAAAATTCTGGAAAATAAATATTATAGAGATCTGGACAATTGCATTGAAAATCCATTGTGGTTGCAGGATTTCCTACAACCACACCCCTCCAAGATTATACGGTGTTCTAATCAAATTCCATGATCGATTAACAAAGTTTTATTTATTTTTCTGAAGAATCTTATAAGAGTAATAAGAATACAAGGAAATCAAAATAGCTCTAGACTTTCTCTCTCCTATTTGTTCTCCTGTAACTCTCCAAAAAGATCTCTCTCATCTCGACTCTGCTTGGTCCTTTATATAGGATATTACATAGTGGATGACAGCTAAGCCAGCCTTTATTTTCGGATATGACCTGCGTCATTCTCGCAAACTTACAAGGGTTTTCTTCGCAAGTTAATCTCGATCTTCGCAGAATCTTCACACTTTCCTCGTGATTAAGTTGACGTCATTCTCTACATCAATTCTCCAACACTCTGCGATGGCCTTCGCAACCACCTTTTAGTTAAAACTTCGCTGAGATATAACTGTGGCGAGATTTTGCTCCTACATCCATGGCCAATTCGGCAATACTTGGGTCAAAAAAATAAAAACAACTACAACAACAAAAAATACCTTACAAATAAATGATTGAGATCAAATGCGATGAACAAATAAACTGTTGTTTAGAGGTGCCAGGTATGTAAAAACCCACAAGAACCCCATAATGTTTGAATGGAAATTAATATTCATTTGGACAAATAGAAAGATAAAACCATTTAGCAGCTACCTTGCAGCAGTATGTGTGGAAACTAATTTCATTTCTATTAATCACATTGCTGCTTTCGGGGAGCACTGTCTATTGAGAGTAAGCTCTCCTTGTAAACATCAGCTCTGAATATATTGCCTAGACCTTCCAATTAGGCATCGATAATTTCTATATCCTTCCTCTCTTCTGTAAGAAAGTTGACAAACACCATATCACGTCCAAAACCACATAGAAACCAAACACTCCATTTTTTGTAATTGCCCTGTTGGGGTTCAGAACCATCTAAACATGCTAATTAATTAATCATGCGGAAATAAACTAGCTAACAAGAAACACTTGATCTCTCGGATTGCTCCATGAACCTCACCACGATTTAGGATATGAAGAAGAGAAAGAGGACCAAATAGATGCAAGCCATAAACATAAGCAACAAGAAATAAAGTACTCACGGATTTAACGTGGTTCAACAATATACACGATGTGTGAATATTGTCTACATCCACCAAACGGCTACGACCTCTTTCTTTATTATAGAACCACAAATTGAGAATTATACAAGAATTGAATAATCAATTAATCGACTCACCACACACTAGTGGATAATAGAGTTTTTACCACTTCCTGGGCTTTACAGAAACGACTGTTATTGGGCTGATGTAATTATCCATGCTGTGATCCACAGTTGTTTTACTAAAAAAAATAAAAAAAAATTAAACATGCTCCGGTCACAGTCGTTTTATAGAGGGGTATTTTTGGAAAAACGATCAAACCCCTCGCAGCTTTTAACTAACTTGTAAAACGACCGTGAGAAAAAGCACGTTTTTCGATCCATGTTTTTGGCGGGATTTTTCGCGCGTAAGCAATGGTCAGATGATAGTCTAAATTCAACCAACGGTGATAGATGGAAATTCTCGTTTCTATCGCCTGACTATATATTTCTTTTCTCTCACCTTTATCTTTTCAGTTTCTCTCACTTGTTCTTACACAGAAAAAAAAAAACTCAGAGACAAAAAAAAGAAAAATCAAAGACAAAAAAATGGTCACAGATTAAAAAGAACCTGGCTAGCAAGTGATTCAAAACGCCATTTCTCTTCAAAATCTATAAACCCCTTTTCTCAAAACCTTGTTATCTTCCAAATCCCTTTTCTTCAAAACCCTAATTTCGATTTAATTCTCATCGTGTAAAGTTAGTTTTTACAAATTCAATGTTCTTGTTTTGTTTTCAATTTCTTGGATGTTAGGGTTTGAATTAACTTTTTGTGTTTTTTTTTTCAATATAGAAATCCTTCAGGTGCAAAGTGGGATTCATCTTCGTGTATGACAACTCCCATCACTTTGATTCGATTTGAATTTCTTAGAGGTTAATTTGGTAGTAGATTATCCGGTTTTTTTTGTTCTATATCTTTGTTAGGGTTTTAATTGAAGTTCCTTTATTTTTGATATTGTTCAGACTTCAAGTGCAGTTCAAATCTCAAAGATTTTCAGGTATAACATCTCGACCAAAGTTTTGTTTTAATGTTTTCCATGGTTTCGGAATCTTGATATCTAGTTTTCATACTTTACTTTGATTCGTGTTTAGTGGTTATCATGATGTTCTTATAGTTGAATTAGGATCTTTTTCATGTTTTTATAGTTGGCTTTTGATTTTGTGACGAAACCTCATGTTCTACTTTGAGGTAGTTGTGTTCAAGTTATGGAATTGTGTCTGTATAGCATGAATGGATTTATATTGATGTTCTTCTTCATTCTATCATGATTTGTTAGATTTAGTTGCATAGATAGAAAGATTATTTGCAGATGTGTAAAAATTGATTGTTTGGAGTTTAGTTTTTTACTTAATATGCTTTTGATAAGTTGCTTTAATCAATCACGCATTGTTTAGATATATATGGTTAGATATCAATCTCTTATGTGGGTTGTGTATCATGATATTGAGCATCACTGCTGCAGTTTTTGTATTGTTGCTTATTATGGCTTTTTTGATCAGATTGTATGGCTAGGGGACCTAAAAGTAGCAGAATATCTCGTCGGTCTGGAACTCGTACCACAAATGAACCTACATGGACTCCTTTGGTTGATACACGAAGGTCTTGATAGGTGTAGAATACACCTAATTTACTATCTAGTAGTTTATGCTTTCTTTGCTATTTTTCTTGTAAATTATGTATTTTACGCTTGTTTTGAGTTTTGTAGCTACTTTGGAGTCACACGGAGGAAAAGAAGAAGAAATTACCCAATTTGAGCCAAAAGGGCAAAAAGGTCAATTTACAGGCGTTTGATATATGGAGCCCAGTTGAGGTTAAGGGGCAACCCAATTGGGGAGTACTAAAACCAGGCCCGATCAAGGCTAAGGGGGTTGTTATCGTGGTGTCCCTTATCACCTACTAGTGGGTGTAATTATTAGGTCCTATCTCGTGGGGTGTACACATCGTTATCGCCCCAACCCTAATCGAGAGAACTCGTCTCTCACATTTTTCATTTCATTCTGGAATTTAACAGAGAGATCGAGCTCAGAGAGGAGGAATTTGAGTTTGAGTTCGGTGATGGGATTTGTCGATATTGAGACATCACTGCTGCTATTGAATGGAATGCGAGTTCGAATTAGGGTTAGTTGTTAATCGAGAGGAGATCGATGGTCGCCGTTGTTGAGAACCGAGAGATTGAATCAAGATTTACAGGGAGATGGCCATGAATCAAGAACATAGAGATGGGTTTTGGTGTTGTTAAAGAATCTTTGTGAGGCTTGATTGAGCTGTTGCTATGGATGATGTGAAATAAGAGAAATTGATAGTTCTGAGAATCCGATGCTGCTTCCATGGTGATGGGTTCGACTCTCTGGTGCTGTTGGTGGCTTTATCAGTTGAACTAATGGGTTTCTGGAACTGGAATTTAAGATGGGTTCGATTTAATCTAGAAATTGGTAGTGGTGTTGAGGAGATGAAGATTCAGGGAGAGATGCAGAGAGGATGAATTACAGCCTGGGGTTTGTGATGATTCTGTGTTTGAGGTAAAGATGAATTGAAACAATCAGAGAGTGAGGGGCTTTTTGCAGGTGTATGTGAAGCTGCAAGTTGCAGGGAAAATTGATGATGCTACCATTGTTGCTTGCCAGGGTTTGTGTATAAGTTCTGTTGATGTTGCAGAGAAGAATGGAAGAACGAGCTTCAATAGATGTATGTTAGGGATTGTGAATGAGACATGGAATGGAGCTGAAAATGGCCTGAAATTATGGCCGGAAAGTCCTGTAATTGAACAGAACTCGGCCAAATTTCCTCTCTGGCGAGTTGACTCACGATCCCGATAACCGATTCAGTTCAATGATCGACCCGGCCAATCGAGACCACTCGGCCTAACTAAGACCGCCGACTCGCAGTCCGACTCCTCTCCGACTTGACCCGGTTGACCGACGACCGACCGTTAAGTTTGACTTTTGACCGTTAGTCCTAACGGAGGACCGGACGGAATATTTCCGTCGAATATTCTCTCGACGGAGAAATTTCCGGTGGCCGGCGGTGACGTTTTCCGGCCAAATTCCGCCATAATCCCGCTTTTCCGCGACGAGCAAAATTCCAGAATTTTCTATGGACTTCTCTCATGGGTGTGAAGACTTGGGCTAGGAATTGGATGGAGAATTGGACTCAAACTTGGAAAGAGAAGATGGAAGAAGAGAAAGACTTGAATTTGGAAATTGAATGGCTAAAGGAAAAGGATTCTAATCCTTGGAAGAGTTGGAGAATATTGAAGCCTATAAATAGAGAAGTTTTACACATCTTTTATACACCTCTCTACACATCTTTTTACACACATCTCTACACACACAATTCTTTTCTTTTCTTATTCTTTGTGTGAACTTTTTAACATGAGTAGCTAATTTTATTGATTGAGGATGAATTCCTAGTTCTTAATTTATGTTTTGAGTTTTTGTTTTTAATTCTATCTTGAAGTTTTTCACATGATTATCGTTTGTTTTTACTAATAGGAATGATCTTAAAGACATTCATGATTGATTGATAGATTGTTTAGAATGCATGCTAAATTGATTTGTTATTTTAATCTAATGCTAGTGAAAGTTAGGAGATAAGTAATCGTTTCTTGACTCTTTACATAAGTAGCAAACACGAGACCTTGCGGAGGGATTCCGTGGAGCAATTGTGTGTAGAAACAACGCTAGAAAGTGAACCAAGCGAACCGAGTTTAACTACTAGTACTAAACCTAAATTCATAAATCTTAATGCATTCGGGAATTACATCTTGTAAGCGAACCTCAAGGTGGCTCTTTTGAATAGAATCGATAACTAAGCGGACTGTTACTCAGTGAAATTAGGGATTTTGGGGCTAGCTAAGCGGACCTGCTATCCTACGGTTGGTGATAATCTGTGACTAATAACAAGTAGAAGAGAACATAACTTGATTCATTGTTTCGAACGAAGAAGGATTCCTTGATCTTATCTCTCTTATTGCTTTCAACTTTATCTTTTAATTGCTTTGTTTATTTTCTTTTGCTTTTTACACCCCCCTTTCGTGACAATTTTTACAACTAGAATCTCGTGCTCCTCGTGGGATCGACCTTGACTACCCTATATTACTTGTTAATTAGGTAGTAAAGTATTAATTAATTTGTTGTGGTACGACACGCATAAAATTTTGGCGCCGTTGTTCGGGAGCAATGGATGATTTTAGTTGTTTTTATTTTTCTTTTGCTTTATTTTTGCTTTGTTGGATTCTATTCCGTATCTTACTTGGTTTTTGAATCTTATTTCAGTCCGGTTTTCCATGTACGGTGGACAAGAGCAAGCATATTACAACAATCAATACGGTTTTCAACCTCAACATTATGACAACTTCCAACCATCCTTAGGATACAATCAAAACCAATATTTTGGCTATGATAAATTTCCTCGTAACCTTATGGATATTCTCATACATATCAACAACCTTATGACGGGTATGTAAGTGGACAAACACACGGATGGAAGGATAGTTATGCATCTTCCAATTTGTATTCTAGTAATGTGCAGACAGAGAATTTGGAATATACTCATCTTCATCGTGTTTTTCCTTCACTTTTTCCAAAAGAGGAGATACAGTCTAGAAACTCTATCAACGGTGGTAAGCGTGTGAACGTCAAGAAACTTGCACAGAAATTATACAAATTGGAAGATGATGGAGACTCGGAAGAGCTTGTCGCAGAAATTAGTAGGACTATTCATATGGAACTTAAACGACGTCGGGATAAAGGTTATGAAACCGATGAAGATTCTTATTATGGTGAGTCCGAAAATGAAGATGATTGTGTTGAAAAGGACCAACCTTTGGAGACTTTTGATGACGCTAGTGTAGATTACTCGAGCCTTGATCTTAATAATGATCAATCACCTATTCAAAAGGAAGAGCTTGAGGAAGATGCATTTATTGCTTGGAAAAAATTTCTTAGGGAAAGATGGGAGTCCGCGGAAGTGTATGAATGTTCCGACAATGAGGAAGTTATTCCAACTCCGGATCATAATAACGATCCTTCACCTATTCAAAAGGAGGAGATTGGGTGTGACTTACCTATTGTTGTAAACGAAGTAACACTCGCACAAGAAGATTTTACAATCTATACCGATGAGAATCATTTTAGTGAATGGCCCGATTCCGATGATGAGAATGTTGAAGAGATGATACTAGAGGATGAAACCACATTCATTGATTTTGTGGAAGACCCAATTGAACTTGCTAATGATAATGATGATGCCGAGACTTTGGTTAAGGTAGAAAACGACGAAGAATGGTTGCAAGGTTTAATAGAGGACCACGATATACATGAGGTAAGTAGTTCACTTGAATTTTTTAAGGATGAAGAAGATTCTATAATACAAGAAATTGTGAAAGGTTTGTCTAACCCTTTGCATATTGATTCTTCTCCTTCACCTCTTATTGGTTTGAATGTATGTGCTTCAAAAGTATTTTTGGATGATTTTGTTTCTAAATACCCACCATTGGAAACACTTGATGCTAACACTATGCAGGTTTGCCAAGAGGAATACATGGAAGTTCCCAAATTCTATGTTCTTTATACACTTCCGAGTGTGGAAGAGAATAAGTGTGGGGGAAATTTCTATCGAGCGATAATTTCACTATTTTTTTCTTGTGCTAACATTTGTATGGAGTTATTATTTTCAAAACAGGTATTATGGGTGGATACTCAAATTTTCAGATTGTTAGTATATGGGGAATGAATCTTACAAGAGCTAAGTCGGGCCGTCGACTTTAAAACAAGCGCTTAATGGGAGGCAACCCATAGGTTTTGTATTTCTTATCCTTTTGCTTTTTGTTATTTCTTTTTCTTGTTTCTTATCATGTTAAAATTTCCCACCTTGACTTTACTAGGAGGATTCAATTACATTGAGGACAATGTAAGGTTTAAGTGTGGGGGAGTGGTTAAGCATGTTTTTAAAACAAAAATTACAAAAAAAAAAAATTAATTAAAAATTTGAAAAAAAAAAAAAGTTTTACATAAAACTTCAACTTTTAGAGATTTTAGAGTCCCTAGCATATTTCTAGGTATGTTTACATAGAGATTTTGACCGACATAATTGAACTTGGAAATGTTAGAGAACTACATTCGGATTTCTTGTTTGTTAGAGTGTTAAATAATGGATTTAATCATGCCGGTGATGCGAATTTGGTGCAGGGAGAAAGGCGTTATTAGAGTTGTTGATCAATCATTAGTGGAGACTACCCGTATTCATATCATGAGAGGCACCGACCAGAATTCTTCCATTTACTAAAGAGCTTCTTTTGAGTGTGTGTCACCGTACGTAAATTCCGGGTAGAATGGTGAGCTACCCAACCTCCCACCAATAAAAAGCACTACTCTTGATCTCTTGAGTGCTAATTTTGTCAATCATGAGGGTGACGTCCATGGATGAAAGCCTCCTTCTTGTAGTTCGATTTGCAGTTAGCACCATTCTCTCTCTCGACAACAACGGATCCATAGAAACACATTCATCATCAACAAGGAGCGACACCAAAATCTACAAGGAAAGTTGGAAAAGTTTAAGGTTTACAAGCAACGGAACGAGAAAAAGAGCAAATTTCAAATTCAAGTAAAGCAACATACAAAGAGCGGATTTTTACATATATGTTGAAGACTTACACTACAATGAGGTAATTTTATATTCAAGTATGAAGACTTATTCATGAAAGCGAAGAAAAGTAAAAGGTGAAAATTTTTGAAGTTTATGATTTTAAGACGATACAAGTTGTGAAGAATCAGTGGTAAAATACTTCTTCCACGGCCATGGTTTATTTTGTATTTAATTTCTCTTGTTTCAAAAAAAAAAAAAAAAAAAAAAAAAAGGAAAAAAAAAAAAAAAAAAAAAGAAAAAAAAACAAGAGAAATATTTGTTTTGTTAATGAGCCGTGGGGAAGGAAAATCTATAAGAAAGTTTCAAGCGACAAGGATTTCAAGGTAAAGAGTTATAAAATGTCAAGGATTTATGAAATTCGAGGGTTTATCATCAATAGTTGAAACCGAAGACGAAGACGAAGAAGAAAGACGAGGAGCGGAAGACGTTTCTATTGGATGCCGTGAGAGTGGTGTTATCATAATTGGCGATCGGATGTGAAGGTGAGTAAGTAATCTCATCCTCGATAATAATGGTTGATTTCCTTTCTTAGAGATCGTCGAGAAAAATGGTTTTTCAAAATATAATAGATGTGGGTTTTTAAAAATATTTGGAAGTTGTCCTTCCCACCATTCAACGTGTCGCAAGAATTCTCTCTTCATTCCTACCCGCACACATGTGAGAACCATAAAAAGCTGTCTTTTTGAGTGCAATTATCATAAAATCCTTTTTGGTGAGGCGAAGTCGAGGCGAAATGCTTATTGATCGTTTCTCAAACACGCGTTCTCTCATTATGGTGTGGTTATTTCTCACTCAACAATTAAGAACGAGAATATGTTATTTAGTATTTCTAACTTCTTATTACTAGCATGCATAAACTCTATGTCCTCATAACTTTTTGGATGCTTGTGACGCTTGAACGCTTTGAAGTTGTGAGTTTTTAGTTTGATTTGCTCGAGGACTAGCAAAGTCTAAGTGTGGGGGAATTTGATAGGTGTAGAATACACCTAATTTACTATCTAGTAGTTTATGCTTTCTTTGCTATTTTTCTTGTAAATTATGTATTTTACGCTTGTTTTGAGTTTTGTAGCTACTTTGGAGTCACACGGAGGAAAAGAAGAAGAAATTACCCAATTTGAGCCAAAAGGGCAAAAAGGTCAATTTACAAAGCGATTGATATATGAAGCCCAGTTGAGGTTAAGGGGCAACCCAATTGGGGGAGTACTAAAACCAGGCCCATCAAGGCTAAGGGGGTTGTTATCGTGGTGTCCCTTATCACCTACTAGTGGGTGTAATTATCAGTCCTATCGTGGGGTGTACACATCGTTATCGCCCCAACCCTAATCGAGAGAACTCGTCTCTCACATTTTTCATTTCATTCTCGGAATTTAACAGAGAGATCGAGCTCAGAGAGGAGGAATTAGCAGTTTAGAACTAGCAATATCAGAAGAGATAAAAGCTTTTAGGCTAAGCCATATGGTGTTCTAATATAACACATAAATTAGCAGTTCACTTTAGCTAGGACTACCTCCTAAGTTTTATGGGAGTGCTAGTCTAGCAGCTAGATTAGCAGATCACGTCAGTTGGGACCACTGCCCAACATTTTTTGGTTCAGCGCTTTAAATCTCAATCATCAGATCAAAAAATAAATTTCCCAGCGCTGAACCATTCAGCAAAAAAGTAATTTTTGTAGCGGTGAACCATTCAAGTGCTAGTTCAAGTGCGAGCAAATGCTAGGAGAGAGAACTAGTGTTAACAAATAGACAACACTTTTTTTTTGAACTGCAACATTTTTCTGCTAATCTAGCATCTCAATCTAGCCCATAGGACGTAGCCTCATACGGATGTGATTTGTGCACGAACATTTTAGAACTAGCAGTATTGATCAGATCATAATCGATTATTGAGAAAAATATGAAACATCGATATATTCAGACAAATTTTTCATTTGTCGAGCGGTTTTATAGGTATCATTGAAACAGGGACGGACCCAAGTTTTAATCTTGGGTAGGGCTATAATATCAGGTTCACCGTTAGGCGGCCGAAGGCCGTCGATTTTTTTGTTCTTTCAAGCTGTCTATGAGAGTGAATACAGTTCGGCTATATGACTAGTAGAATGCATGAGCAAATTAAATCCTGAAAAGAAATATCTCTCCGTAACATCAATAACAAAAAAAGAATCCTATATATATTTAGAAGCTAAAAATAAAAGTTAGAACTCATAATCACCTTCAAGGTCAATCTTCTGTAATCTTCACAAGCTTTAGATCGATATATCAAACCCAATCAATACCTGATACGAGGCGTATTTAGGTCTTATTATGCGAGTCTTGATACTGGTCGTCTGGTCCATATTCTTAATTGAGTCTGTTAAGATTACCTTAATTCTGTTAGATTGTTAGTTTGTTGGGTCTGGGGGGAACTCTGCAGATAATCGAAAGGAATTACCAAGAGGATATTTAGGAGTTTTGATTGTTAGGACAAACTACACGTATATGTAGTTCGTTGAGTTTAATAGTTTAAATAGTCATCGTTTTTTTGTTGGAAAACAGCTTGGATTAGCTCGCTTAATGTTTAATGTCAAAATAAATTTTCTTTGGTTTGTATATCTTTTTATTATTGATTCTATATCTTGGATTTCTGTTTATTATCGTTGCATCAACTCTTAGATTAGAGTCTGCTTTGGAGTGAAGTCTCCCTATTACTGTCTAACTGGGAAAATCAACAAACTATATGTACTGAATTATTTTCCTACCAAATTAAGGGACGGGCTATAGCCCGGGTTAGATCCTTGCTGGGCCCGTCCCTTGAAACCAACTGAATGTAAAATAGCTAATTGTGATGAGAAATTTGCTGGTTGGTCCAAAAAACCCGACCCAGCTTATCCTCTAGTCCAGCGGCAGAAAACATTTAATCGCTGGTCCTGAAAACATTTGAAAAGAGCAAAATTACTAAGTTAACCCTAACAACACGCGTGTCAGAGTCACAACCAGAAAATGCAGAGAATAAAACATGCGCTAATTCAGTTTCTTCTTCTTTTTCAGAGAAAACAAAATCCACAAAACCAGATCGAAAAACAAAATCAAAATATAGGTCAAATTCATCTTCTTTATTCAAAATAAAAAACTAGGTTAGCTTTTCTTCTCCTAAATCTAGGTCAGTTTCATCATCGTTATTCAATAATCCTTTTCAAATCGAAAAACCAAAACCAGATCTATTTTTCGTTGAAGAGAAAAAATGGTTAGTTTGGTTTCTGAAGAAAACCTAAGCAACAGAAGATGGTTACAATAAGAAAGAGAAGTAATTGAAGAATCCTCTTTTCACCAAAAGGGAAAAGGAAGAGAACCCGTGGTACTCTTTAAAATACAACAAAAAATAAGTAAACAACTGTCAATCCATAATCAACATCAAAAAGGATGAAAACTATTGTTGGTAATAGTACCCCAGAAAGGTATAACATCAATTTCTCTTCTAATTTTGCAAATAGCTCAGTGGTAGGTAAAAACTTAATTTATGATTGAATAAGCATCGGTACATATTAATATGAACTGTTGAATACATGAATTACTGATGTGTGTGTGATCCATCAGTATATATAGATATCTGCTAGGTGAAAACCTAATTTATGCTTAAACAAGCATCACTACATACCGATATGTCTTTGTTGATACCCAATACATATGTACTAATAAACAGTACATGTTGATATGAACTGTTGGATACCCGTATGTATCAATTGTGCTAGGTAAAAACCTATTTTATGCTTGAATGTTATCCTATAATACATATAGATATGTATTGAAGGAAAAAGTGATTTACAGATGCAGTACATATCATTATGTACTGTAAAAACCTCTAATTTATGCTTGAATATGATACTGCAGTACATATTGATATGTACCTAACGAAAAAGTGTTTCATTGATGTAGAACATATTATATATATATGTATATATACTGGATAAACCCCTAGCCTTAGTTTAGCTCGAATAACATGTAGTATGTATTTATACAGTTGATGCAGTACATATCGATATGTACAGTACATGTCAATATTGTTGATGCTTGAATTTTTCTATTGATTAAGCATCATAACATATCAATATGTATTGTTGCACATCAATTGTTGACAGGTTACGTTATATTAGGTATGTATCAACATGTTCTTATCCTTTTGGTTTCTAATGAAACAAGCCTGTTGATAATGCAGGTTATATGAAGAATACAAAAGCATGTGCAATAACCACTCGTAGATTGTACATATATGGTTTGAAGGGTCTCTACACTCTTGTGAATGTGAAAGCAATTAAGAGTGAAAACTGATATTGGCCGATGAACAGTTGCAAATGAATATGATTATGTACTTGGGGAAAAAGAAGTACATATGATTATGTACTGTATAAACCACATAGTTTATGCTTGAATATTATCAATTCCAAAGAAGAACCAGGAACCCCGACAACTTAATTTTACAGTACATATTGTTGATGTAATACATATCGATATGCACAGTACATGTCAATATGTACTGGTTACAAAGGTAGTAGTAAGACTTAGTCTTATGGGCTAGATTGGAGGTGCTAGATTAGCACTTAAGTGTTGCATTCAAAAAAAAAGTGTGGCAAAAAAGTTAACACTAGTTCTCTTTCCTACCAGGTTGGTAGACATGAAGTAGCATGTTAGATAGTTACTGACTGAACCATTCAAATAGCCGCCAGAAAGAAACTTTCGCGAACCATTCGCGCACGTAAGAATATACCAAGCATCTACGCCGAATGGTTCAACACGCCAAGTTAAAGCGCCGAATGAAAACGCGTTACATGGGAGTTACATAATTCAGCGCTTGACCTTTTTTTTACTTTTCACTCCTTTGGTAATTAAATTTATCTTGTTTTTCATTATTTGTTTTCTCACACTCATGTTACACCACCAGATAGTTATGTTTTCATTTTTTGAATTTTGAAAAGTTTGACAATTTGTTCCAACGGGTTTCAAAATCTTAAAATTTGACAAACTAAGAAATTTTTTGATTACATCGCAAAACAATGTCACAATGTTTTTTGAAATTAAAATTCTACTTCTAAAATTTAAAAAGTACATTGAAATTGAAATCCTACTTCTAAAAATTTAAAAGTACATTGAAATTGAAACCTACTCTAAATTAACTTCTAATTCAAACTTGAAAATGAACTCTAATAACTAAAATATCACTCATAATTTAGGGATTGGTTCTAAGCCATTACGAACCAAAATCTCGTTCCTCCATTTCTTGTAAAGGGGTAGCTCCCATTCTTGTACTTCATTCAAATTTTGGCGTAGGATCTTCAAGTCGGATTCCGTTGTTGGGTTTGTGCCAAGATTGTATTGTTTTCCAAATCTCTCTTAAGGAACTCTTCTTCGGTTTCATACTTTGCCACCCTTGTGCTTCTGTGCATTTTCAAGAAGCCGATGAGCTTGTCCATTTTTTATCATCCGCTTTCTCGGATGCTTTCTAGTGTCACGAGCCTTTTCTTTGCCTTTTCTCTTCCGCAACCTCTAACATCATCCGTTTGTTCGAAATAACGCCTTCTACGTGATATGTCCGAGGTATCGAACCAGGTAGATGGTGAGCTTCCAAACCTTGTCATATCCTCCAAATCTTCATCCATAGTTACCGGAGCCGGCCAAGTACTAGGTTGAGTTGCTTGACTAGGTTGAGTTGCTTGACTAGGTTGAGTTGCTTGACTAGGTTGATATGCTTGACTAGGTCCAACATCATTATTCAACTCGGGATTGTAACTGTTGATAGGTCTTCAGAGAGCCGGAAAACCGATTCATGTATCCAACGTTTGCCGATTCTTCGCTTGATAATTTTGTGTTCTTCGCAGACTGTGGAAAAAAAAATGAAAAAAAATGTATTAGTGTCTTATGAATGAATGAAATATATTTGGAGGAAAAAAACATCATTGTTTTTAACGGTACTTACATAATCTTGTTCATTCAATCCCGAAGGTTTATTGCGGAAGTAAGGTCTTATGAATGAAATATATTTCCTCACTTCGCCTCTTCAACGTGTTACACCTTGATTGCAATGACTTTTTATCCCTATTCGTACCTTCCGCCATCTTTTAACGAACTCAAGCATAATTCTCTTCCAAAGTTGTGAATTTTTTTGATCTTTTCCTCTAATCGGATCGTTACTTGCTATAATCCAAGAGATAATTAGTGCATCATCCTCTTTTGTTTGAAAGTGTGCCATATATTGTATGAACAAAATAAAAGAACAAGAAGAAGAAGAAGAAGAAGAAGAAGAAGAAAATCAATGAAGAAGAGAATCAATTGATTTTGGTGTGAGGGATGAAGGAGAAGTGGTTCTCAATTTATAGGGAAGCCTGAAAATCAATGAACAACTGTTAGCTCACCTAATACCGGCATAACTACTTGATTTTTCGTAGGGTCACCAATGGGAATTCCCGTTAACATATACCAATCTACAGGAAGGAGGCCAAGCTCAAATTCTCTAAAATGGAAGCTCTTGGTTTTTTTCCGCCATCTTTGCCCTATGGCTTCAACTAAGCCTCTATCCGCATTGAAAAGTTAAACTCAAAGACAAGAAACCCACAATTATCATGAGTATCTTTGCGCTATCGGATTATCTTTCACTACAATTTTGTATAACGTTTCAACCTCATTAAAAGCGCCTCTAAAGTTTATAGTTCGACTATCACTCAAATTATTAGATACATGCCTATCTCCCTTTGCCGAAACTACTTCCAAAGCATCTAAATGTTCTTCCATATTCATACTATAATCTTCCATATCATACTACAATCAAAAGAAAAAAAGAATCAACCACATTTTATCATTTTCATCATAATCATTCAAATTCATAATTCATACAAATTCACAATTTTATCCACCACATTTTACCATTTCATCATAATCATCCGAATTATACAAATTTCGCTACCATCAAAAATACTACAAGTATCATTTTCACCCTCAAAATACTACAAGTATCAAAAATTCATAATTCATAATCCGAATTATATAATCATGTAATCTCTTATACAAATTATCATTCAACTTCATCACAAATAATCAATTTTACATTTAGGTTTTTTAATCCCCAATATCAATTTTCATTCACAAAAATTCAAATTAAATCATACAATACTAGAAATATCATCTAAATAACAAATACCAATCATCTAAACATATCAATTTCATCAACAAATCATGATAATCGGAAAACAAACAAACAAATAAAAAAAAGTTTCAAAATCTTACCCAAATCGATTTCGTGGACGGATTCGGTCCAAACCGATCTCAAATGATTCCAATGATGTTGTTGATCAAACCCACGGAGCGATTTGTGACGAAAATCCCTGGAAATCTAGATCTAGGACATGCATTTTCGGATGGTTTTGGGGTGAGGAAGAAATGAAATGAGGAAGAAGAAGAAGATCGACCTTCTGTTGGGTTAGATCGATTTTTGTAACGCTGAATGGTTCGGCGCTTGCGCGGAGATTATTTCGCGCTCGGCCGTGTTATTGGTCAAGCGCGGGATGGTTCAGCGAAAGTTGTTAATTGTTATTTGAATGGTTCGGCGCCAGTTTTTGTTTGTTTGACGACTAGCATGCTAGACTAGCAACCCCATAAGACTTAGGTGATTTTACTAGCTGACGTGGATTGCTAATCTAGGTGCTAGACTAGCACACCATAAGACTAAGTCTAATAGACTGAGAACAAAACATTTTATTTTATCTTTCATAAGAGTATCAATTTAAATCAGACTCATCCCAAGAGTGATGATATCCTTCTTGTAACCAGTCTGACAACAAACAAAAGGAAATAGTTTTCACTTTATATTTCGGTTGTTCTGAAAAATAATCTGCTCAGTCACATTAAAATAAAAAAGAGAAAAAAGCACTTAAACTAAAAGGTGGCTCTGTATTATTTGAATGGTAACTTTTAGCATTTTTGAAACATGATTCAACTATTAAAAATGTGCAGCCTTTACAAAAATTACTGACATTTGAAAAAAAAAATTATTGACAATTCAATCCAATTTACTGTAATCACTTAAATTGAAAGTAGAAACACGGTTTACAGACCCAAGGGCCATGAATTCCATGGCAAAACTCTCATATTCATTGCTCCATTATTCTCTATGTAGACTTTATGGAAGTCCCTGATGATTCCTGTTGAAATGAGAAGGGTCACATAAACCAGATGATGGAGAATCTCATTCACTTCCTACAGGCATCGAAGATGTGTCCCGAAACATATCCAATATCGGAAAAGAAGAAACACTAAACATTAACAGTTATAATATTAGGTAAATACAATATAAATTTCACTATGAGTATGAGTATGACAATGTCACACCGAGACATCAGAGCTCCAAAACTAGCTAAGGCAGTATTAAGAGACTAAGTGAAAACCTAGTACATTTTGATATGTACAAAGTCAAAACTCAGTATATATTGATATGTACTGAGTGAAACCCAGTGCATATTGATTTGTACTGAGTGAAAACTTAGTAGATATCACAGTTGAATGGATAATGTCAATCACTTCGTACAAGCATCGAAGATGTATTCCGAAATATATCTAATCTATGAAAAGAAAAATTATCAAACATTAATTTCAAAGTGATGCTCTCATAACACCTGTAAAATTATAAACAGTACGTATCATTATGTACATATTAATATACAACTGGTGGAAGAATGATATCATCATCGTTATACTCGTCAGGCCTGTAAATAAAATCATAAACAATACATAAATCAATATTTACTGCTAAAAATCTGTACATATGAATATGTACATAGTATATGCTTGTGCTGTTTTTGCTACTATATCCTACGCTACATATTAATATGTACTGCTGAAAAGCCTAGTTCATGGTTGATATGTACTGCTTAAAAACCCTTGTATTATATGATCCTACCTAAAATACATATCAATATGTAGTAGGAACATGTCTAATAGCTATTAGCTGGGCTAAAGTATTCGTCCATGTAATAAAAGAGCTTCCCTAGCTTAATAGCCGAGGTAGCTACAACAAATATATAGCATAGTACGTATACATATACATATATATTTGTTTAAGCAAAACAACGGATCATAGTTTGAATTACAATTTTGTATCATTATGTACATAGTATGATTCCAACAACGGATATTAATATGTACTCATTAATGTATTATTCTAACAGTGTATATTAAAGGGATTCAACAGACAAATAAACATAGGAAAATTTATCAAAAAATAGTAGTCTCAAAGTTACTAAGAAACAAACCCATAAAACAATGGGACACAATCAGAATGTGTACCTGTAATTATATGATACTGTTTAAGGAGAGAACGAACTACTGGATCTAATGCACTGTTAGGAGCAACCCCATTTTCACTATTCAAAGGATGACACACCATTACTCTCAATTTTCTTACAAATTTCGCTCTAAATCTAATAATTTCAAAAACCAAACAAATTCCTAAATTTCCCATCCACCAAACACAAATCCCATATTTTTTCAAATTTCACAAAAAACCACACTAAACATGGTACATATCTATATGTACTGCAGGATCATAAAAATCTAGAAAAATAATTGAAATTTTGATTTTCTGTAAATCCAGAAAGAACGAAAATCAAACATATCATCAAAATGATATGTTAACAAAAGAATAAGATGATCTAATCATCAGAGTAGCACGAGTTCAAAATCAAATTCAAAAATCAACATAAAAAATACTAAATACGAACAAAAATGGGATTAAATCATGCAATTGAACAGTGTACATCATAGAAAAATGATAACAATTACTAGATCTAGAAAGAAAAAAATGAAAAAAAAAACCAACCAAATCATGAAATCGAGCTGTTCATCATGATTTCATTTGAAAAAACAAACATAAATTCAAAAAGCATAACAAATATTAAAGAATGAAGAACAAGTTTATAGAAATTACCTGGAGATTTGAGATCAAAAATCTAAAATTGAAGAAAACCAACTGAAGCAGAGAGAAAAAACTGGATCTGAGCTGTTGAAAAAAAAAAGGAAAAGAAGAACGAAAATGTTCTTCTTATCATCTATGTATGTTCATTGCAGTAAGGATATTTTTGGAATATAAAAAATAGGCATCATTTTACTCGCACGTGGGATGGACTAGGAGATAAAATTTCTGGTCCAAAAATATGTTTTTGGACCAGCGATTAAAAACATTTTATGACTGGACTAGTCATTAGACGGATCTCTCATAGTAGGACTAGCCAGTAATTCCTAGAATTGTGATGCTTCCGAATTAAAAATGTTTGAATGTGAGCAAATTATTTTGGAAAAAGTAGATAGACAGTTTAGTGTACAGAGAATGGGCAGTAATCAGGATAAGACAATGTGATGTTGATGGTTTTGATTGAAGGGTTGGTAGGGGCAGCTGTGGCTAGAGGTGATAGTCTGGTCCATAGAACAGGAAGTGCTTAGACTCTAGTCTAAAGCAATCAATCTCTTGGTGGCTGGAGCCCATAGTTCTGGGTGGGATTTCAAGAATAAGCTCCTAAAATGAAGCTCATAAAACAACACTTCTGATACAATCTTGGTAAAGGGCGGTAGGAATCGGTAGAGGGCGGCAACCTAATAAGACAAAAAAAAGTCATTAGAAGTAAATTCAAGTGCCCCTTATCAATAAAACCCTGGAAATAACTAATTAGCCCTTATTGTTAATAATCAAGATTAGTAATGATAATCAAGATTAGTGTTGATAATCAAGATTAGTGTTGATAATTAATTTTCAATTATTATAACTCTAACATCAGATTTTTAGAGTTATAAAAAAAAATAATTAGAGGAGAAGAAAAAGAAAACTTATGTGATATTTGTGAAACCCTAGATTTTGATTCACTCAACCAAAATGAGTGATTCAAGTGACCCTAATATACTTCTAAATTAGTTCCCATTAGCTTTTTCTCGCTCAAAATTATCTAAAGTACATAACAAAATCAAAACTTTTGAATTTTCGAAGAACTTACGGTTTTGCAATTTTGCTTGTTACCAATAGTAACTCTTAGTTACTGATTGTCAGTAAGTTATCGAATACCAACCGTAACTGGTTAAATTTGGGGAAGATCCAATCGTAAAACCAGTTACGGTTGGTAACTAAATGCTCGATACCAACCGTAACTACCCTACGGTTGGTGTGTCAACTTAACTTTTGAACCGTAAATCATTATTTGATAAATTCTTAAGACATGGGAACATTTACGGTTGGTATGGTTGTTTGAGTAACAAATCAGTAACTCGATTTACGGTTGGTAAACTAAAATAGTTACCAACCGTAATCGAAGAAAATTCTCGAGATATAAGAACACACGGTTGGTAATTGAACTATTACCAACCGTATGTTCTTCAAATCTCGATTACGGTTCAGTAATTGAGTTATTACCAACCGTAACTCACATAAACCCAGAAATTTCAATTTCAATTTTCATACAAAATCCTAAGTTTTGATACAAAATTAACTTAAATCCAACACGATAAACTAAACCCTAACTGGGGTTTTCCAAACATTTTTCAAATCGCCGATTAATCGAAGACGATGAAATTTTCGGTTTTAATGGAGGTTAGGGTTGATGGAGGAGAAGAGAAGATGAAGAAGAAGATGAAAAAAAAATCGATTTGATTTTTTTCGATTCATTAGGTTTAAAAAATTTGATTTGATTTTGGTTAATTTAAGGTGAAAAGAGTAATCTAGTCAATCTACACCCCCTATAGGACACCCCCTAACCAATAAGAGGGACATTGCTATCACACTTGCCGCCCCTCTACCATTATGTGCCGCCCCTTTACCAAGCTTGTTCTGATAGGAGGTTACCAAATATCACACAAAACAACGCACTAATGCATGGCCAAATTTGTTTTATATAATATTTGGCATCCTTTTCGGTAAACTGATTCATGAAAAAGCTATGCTAACAAAATTTGTTTTTGGAGGTTATCCCTAATCTTACAAAACATGTGACACTGATACCGTGATGGCGTGTTTGAGATATCGTACGCATGTATGCGTTATCAGAAGAGATGCAAATGTTGCAACTCATGACAAGCTCGCTGACATCTTGTTTATATTTTGTTGGCTCGGTGTTAGGATCCTACTCTATTCCTGAATTGGCACAAGGTAGATGTCGCATTGTTTGTATTTTTAGTTTGTATTTGATCTGACTAGCGCCTATTTGACTCAAGTCTGTTTGAGTCAGGGAATAAAATATTTCCGATCTAGAGGCCAAACAACTGACTCACATTTTTAAATCAGTTAGCCAAATCTAATTCGAATAAGCATTGAGTGAGATCAAGATGAACCAGGTGTTTCAGTCAGATCCAAAGTTAAATGAATAAAGAATATGAGGTCCTGGTGAAGTAGGTCTCCTCTATATTGTAGGTCCTTGAGGATAGGGATAACATCATTATGTCTTAATGTCAACTTGCATAAAGAGACACCAGCCGAGCGTACTTGCTTGATCATTATAAATTAGATTGTACTTGAACGTATCAAATTAAAGTTAATCTACATGTTTGAATTTCAGTTGGGAATAAGCAGTACATTTTGGTAGGATGAAATGCTTGAACGAGGTCTCTTTGAATGACTAATTAGAACTTGTACATGAGTCCGGTCATGACATATCTCAAGGTACGCGAATGAACTTGAAAACCTGGAAAAGATAAAAGGGCTCCGCATTTCCATGAAGGCCCCTCCAATACTACATCTCATGTACGCGGATGATTTATTGATAACATATAAAGCAACTCTGGAAGGCACTAATCAACTCAAACATCTGCTACAAACTTATGGAAATTCGGCGGGTCAACACATCAACACATCAAAATCTACAATCATCCATCACCCGAAATTAGAACAACAACATTTGGATGAACTAAAACAAGCCTTCAATATGCCAACAACATCGAACCCCCCCACCTACCTAGGAGTACAATTTAAACATGGAAGATCTTCCCGCCATATCTTTGCCCCAATCTTTCAGCGCCTAACTCGCAAAGCAAAAGGTTGGATGACTAAGTGCTTAAACCAAGCTGGCAGATTCGCACTTATAAAATCGTCTCTTACCCCTACAGCAAATCACCTCATGCAAACACAAAACCTTCCTACTCACATCCACAAAAAAATAGATCGCATTACAACAAATTTCTTCTGGGGCCATGACTCTTCCATCAAGAAGCTTCACCCACTAGGAAGGGACAAGCTATACAAACCCAAAGCTCAAGGAGGACTAGGCATCAGAAGCAGCAAGGAGCACAACAAAGCACTTCTCATGAAACGAATCTGGAACATTCACGAAAAACCTACCTCCGTACTATCCACACTCTACAATGCAAAATACCTCAAACAAACACCAATTTTCGAAAACATTCCTCCCCTCCCATCATCTCCCAGCCCACAATGGAGACAACTAGCATCACTCATACCAACCTTCAAACATCATCTCTTCCATCAAATTGGAGATGGATTAAACACCCCAATCCAATCAAACTGGATTCCATAATTCACAAACAACATTAACCCAGCCCTATGTTATCCCATACAATCGGTTCGACATCATCGACCAAATCAACAAAGAACTCGGAATCGGGAAAGGTTGAATCTACTTCCCCAACCCATAGTTCAACGAATTATCACATTCCCATCCCACAGAACAACCAACCAGACAAGATCATTTGGCCTTTTACCAAAAGCGGAAAATATACGACGGCATCAGGATATAACTGCCTCATCAACGACTCTGCACAAACCCACCAAAACTCTCTCCCACCAACTACCTTCATTTGGACACTCCCATGTCCCCCAAAAGTACAGCTTTTCTTGTGGAAAGCAATTAATGAGGGTCTACCAACCCTCAACATTCTCAACCGCATCCAACTCACCAATTCCAACCTATGTCCTCAGTGCAGTTTTAGTCCTGAAACGTCCAGTCACATTCTGCTTCATTGTCACACAGCCATTGATTCCTGGAACCTCCTACTACCTCATCTCACGAACATCCAAAACCCTACTCATAACGTACCTACCTCACTGCCCCATCTGACGACAGTCTCGCTGTTACTCAAAATAAAAGCTCATACCCCAGTTACCACAGCTTTTTGCTTCCTTTTTTGGTCCTTATGGATAGCTAGGAATGACGTAGTCTATCGCCAACAACTGCCAAACCCAGCGAATATAATGCAGATGGCCATCAAACTCCAGCAGGAATATACCTGGGCTCAAAACCACCTACCGCCAGTTCTACCTGGGATGCAACCTTATCCAAACCCAGTGCAAACTACATTAGCAACAACAACCATCTTCGTGGGATGGCTCAAACCCCACTTGGATTGGATCAAAATTAACACGGACGGAGCAGCAAGGGGATATTCTGGAATAGCGAGGAGTGCCGGTGTATTATATGCGAAACGAAGGGGCAAGCACAATTTTAGCAATAGCACAACCCTTTGGGTATCGCATCTTTGCTCTTGCAGCGGAAACTTGGGCCATGCTCATCGCTTCTAGAACGGCGACAGAACGAGGATGGCCAAAAGTTCAATTTGAAACAGACTCGAAGAGCTTAACAGGATTTCTAACCTCGGACGCCGATGCTCCATGGTATATTTCTAATCAGATTGCAGAAATCAAGTATAGGTTTACCCAAATTCAGCAATATACTATTAGACATATTTACAGAGAAGGAAATCAAGCAGCAGACGGTCTGGCAAATCGTGCGTCAGATGATTGCTCTATTGGGAAGTTCGTGACAACAGTTAAATTCCCACTTAAAAAAAAAAAAAAAAAAAAAAAAAAAAGTCTCTCAAGGTGTAAAGGCGTAAGAAGATGTTAGTATGTAAAGAGTTTTGTAGTGGACATTAGGTCCTTATCTTGTTCAGTATTCGCTGGTGCTAAGGGACGTTTGCCTCCCAATTGCATCGGGGTTGCGTATGTGACTCCCACCAGTGATCTGCGACAGATAGTCTCTGATGTAACGTGTCTAGTTTGCAATGATGGATCTGGGGCTACACGCCCACACCGCACCTAAATAGTTGAGCTTTAAATGTTTGAAAAGTTGCAATAAATGAATAATCGGCCATTGCAGGGTTGGAGCTAGGGCTGTCAATGGCTCACAGCCTCACACCATGCCCTTAATTTTTTTTAATCGTTTTAATGTTGTGGATGTTGTATGCCAACTAGGAAAAAGTATTTTGATCTAGCAGCTTTGATTTTTTTGATTTTTGATTTTTTCTTACATTTAATCTTTATTTAGTACATTAATAAAGAAATAATAATAAATTTTTATAAAAATAATTTATATTCAAGTTAAAAGAGAAAGAAATTAAGATTGTACAGGACCCGGAGTTTTTTAAACCAAGGATAAAAAATGGAATTTGACCATAAATCACCACGATGTTGATACCGTTGGATTGGTCATGATCCGGGAACGGACCGTTGGGTTGACCCTAGTTGGAGCTTTTGGCTCACAGCCTCACACCATGCCCTTAATTTTTTTTAATCTTTAATGTTGTGGATGTTGTATGCCAACTAGGGGTGAGCATTTGGCCCGCAATTCGTGGATTTAACCGGACCAACCGTTTATTTGTGGATGGATGTCCGGACCGTTCGTTAATAGGTTGGATGTGGATGGAATTTTTGAAATCCAACGGATAACGAATCGGGCCCAGATGCAACCTTGAAAATCCGTTGGACATCCATATCCGTTAATTAAGGGAGTTTATAAGGTTCTAGAAAATACTATGGATCATTTAGGAATTTTAAGATGTTTGCTTGGGGTGTTGTACATGTCATTTTTATATTTGTATACATATATAGGATATGTATGTTTTATAAGGAGTTATCTGTGTTAGCTTTATTTTTTTTACTATAAATTTTAACTAAAACAAATCCATTGGATTATCCGCATCCAATCCGTCCATCCGTGCATCCATTGGATGCAAATCCGTTGGATATGGATTGGATGCGGATGCCAAATTTAAAATCCGTAGTTCAGTGGATTGGATGCGGATGAGGCGGAAACCGGTCCATACCGGCCCATGCTCACCCCTAATGCCAACATATTTGGGGCCAATAAATTGTCTTAACATGACTATGAATGTACATGTAAGGTGGCAACATAGACAAGCTAAACACAAAAACACAACTGTACGTAGGTAACCAAAATATTTTAGGCCCAATAAAATGGAAAGGATGAAGGTTGAGGAAGTCTGAAACCTTATTTTCCTGGTCTGCATCTTGCTCCTCCCGTACACATTCCTTCCACTCTTTACTACGAATTAAGCTACAGAAGCCTCACGAATCAGTGCATCTCTAACGGGACCTGGAAAAGGCATGCCGACATCGAGTTGAACTAATTAAACGATCACTGTCTGAGACATTAACTGGATACTATCCGTTGTCTGCAAGAATGAAAGAAGATAGCTCAGTTCCATGAGGGATTCGAGTATTTTGAATCTGGATTAAGAAATGTTCCACTCTATTAAGTTATCGAACCCTCTCTCAGAATCATATAACATCATTCTTCCGCAATTCTTACAAGTTATCTTGCGATATAGTTTGGCGTCTATACCATTCGATTATGTATCCAAATCCAAGATGTTCTGTGGAATACAAGTCGATGTTTTCAAATCACAAAATTGGTTAAAAAGACCAAAATCAAAATTTCTTGGGTGAAAAGGACAGTCAGATTTATATACTGTTTAAATGGACAAAAATTAAAAATAGGCGAGGATGTAACAGGTTTCATCCTGTCCAATTTTCAAATATTTTTTCTTATTTTTATTTTACAGGATGCATCCAGTTTCATCCTTGCTATTTTTTAAGTTTAAGCCAGGATGAATCCAGGTTTCATCCTTGCTATTTTTTTTTTGTCCATTTCACCCATAAAATTTTTTACTCGTCCATTTGAACCGTGTTTTAAATTTTTTTGGACAAATGACCCATTTTCCGGTGTGCAGAGAATGGGCAGTAGTACCCTCAGGATAAGACAAAGTGATGTTGATGGTTTGATTAAAAGGCTTATTGGCTGGGGCAGCAGGAATAGCCAGAAGTGATAGTCTGGTCCATATAAAAAGGGAAGTGCTTAGATTCTAAAGCAATCAATCTCTTCAGAGGCTCATAAAAGTCATGATCTTGAAGAAGGCGTTGCGAAATTCTAAGAATACCAGACGAGATGATGCAAATGTTGCAACTCGCATGCTGGATTAGGTTGCTTCTGTTAACACACGGTAGGCTTTTGTACGTGCGACTTAGGATCGGTTATTCGGTTTAAAGCTCTTTTATCTGTAGGTCTTCCTGAAGTACGTGTATAGGTCTTGCGGAAATGATGGTGGATCTGGGTCTACACGCCCACATACACCTAAGTTGTTGATGCAATAAATGGATAAAGTGGCAATTGCATGCAGGGTTTGAGTGTTCACACCATGTCCTCAAACTTCCTAATATTTTATTTTGTGGTTGCGCGTATGCCCACGTGTCTGCGGCCTAAGAGCATCCACAGTCGTGGAGTATAACCAAATTTTTTGGTAAAAAACAGACGCAGTGGAGACGGAGTAAAGACCAAAGACCGGACTATAACCAAAACCCAGACCATATTTAGTCTTTAATCTGGTCTTTAGTCGGGCGTAAATTGAAGTTGCGCCCCAACAATTAAAAAAAAAAAAAAAAAATGGGGCGCAACTTTGGAATTGCGCCCCAACAATAATAAAGAAAAGAAAAAAAATTGGGCGCAACTTTGAGTTGCGCCCCAACAATAATAATAAAAAAAAAAAAATTGGGCGCAACTTTGAGTTGCGCCCCAACAATAATATAAAAAAAAAAAAAAAAAAAAAAAAAAAAGAAATGGGACGAGATTTGGAATTGCTTTGGTCAGGCGTAACTCAAAGTTGCGCCTGACCAAATTTTAGTCTCCCTCCACTGCGTTACAACACGGACTAAACCCAAATTTTAGTTTTTTTTTTTGCTCTTTGCTCTTTGGTTATGGTCGCACCACTGCAGTTGCTCTAATTGCCTTAACTTGACCATAAATGTACATGTAAGGTGGCAATACAGAGACAAGTTAAACAAAAATACACCACTGTACATGACCAAAATATTTAAGACCAAACAAAATGGTAGTTTTGAAATAAACCACCAGGCCATCAACTGAAACTCCTCGTCGCTTGGAAACTTCTAAACCATCTGTTAGAATAAATGGTTCAAGCTAGTACAATTAACAAATAGAAATGAAGATTACAAATGATTCCGCTATGATCAAACAAGACCACAAAGTTTTCCTCCAAACTCCCTCTCAAGAATCCTAGTTCTTTTTTGTGCCTCATTCTCTTTATTACATGAGTTTTTCTCAAGGCAATACATATGGCAATTGGCAAATAAATACTCTGTTGAGCCAGGTGGGTGGGTAAATAGGTGTTCCACTATGATAAATGCACATGACGGATTAAAATCAGACGTGCGGATTAAGTACAACCTTTGGCGGGCAAACATAATCCGCTGGCGGATTTCCTTAGACCGATCAACTACTTTTTAACTGTCATCGGAACGGATAATATTTCTACCCCGATAAATACTACTTGATCTCCCAAATTCACAAGAATCTTTCATCCAATTAATCCTTTCTCAATTTCGATCGCTTTCACTTTTCAACGTGAACCTGATTTGTGGTGCGGCTACGATGTGGTCGGGCCACACACTTGAAGTATGTGGTCCCTCTTTATGTAATGAGCTGTAGATTTTTTTCTCCAAAAACAGTTTTATTATCTATCTTTTTGTCTTAACTACCTAATTTTTCTCAAAAAGGTAAAACAGTTACGGAGATTCAGATGGGGCAGGTTTTTAATCTGAGTATGTGTCAAAATATTAAGAGGAGTCACATACAAAATATATGTGGCCCGACCACATCTTAATTTGAACCCTGATTTTGATTCTTCTGAGGATGATATGGAGATGGATGAAACCTTATATGAAGAAGAGGAAGAAATGTATATATAGATTTTGCGTCAAATGGATGAAGACGCAATTCAAGCTAGAAGGAGGCGAAATTTTATATTGCAACTACAATCAGGGATAATTCCAAAGCCTTTAAAGCCACATGAAGTTACGACCAGAAGACGGATGTGGCGAGATCGACATTTTTACCACGACAAGATGCTGCATGATTATTTTAATCATGGATATGTCTATTTCGATGAGGATTTTTAGCGACGATTCCGCATGGGCCGCAACTTGTCGCAAAGGATTATTCCCGAGCTTTGTCAGGTACAACCTTTATTTGAATATCAGTTTAATGCACGACATGACGAGGATTTAGTCTCAAACAAAAGGTCATTGTCGCCCTCCATATACTATGTTATGAGTTACCAGCGGATTCTACAGATCAGTACATCTGTATGGGCAAAATAACCACATTTAGGTATCTCAAATTGTCTTGCGAAAAAATAGTCGCGACAGCCCGTCGACATCACGATGATTGATGTTACCGGTTTTTTGACAAAATCTTTTTAAAAATTGTCCATAAAAAGAATTTTTTTTCTTGTGAGCAACCAATGATTTGATCGACTGTAAATAATACATGATTCCTATAAATTGATTCGTCTCCAACCATCGTATATTTGACACCACAAGTTCTAGTAGATCTTGCTTGAGATTGGTGTTGGGATTTTTGCGGTTGTTGTTGGGATTGTTGCGAGGGGAATGCCATTTTATTAGAAAAATGGACTATTGGAATTTTTCTGATAGAGTTGGATGGTAGGATTAGTTGTTTGTGAAAAAACAAGGAACAAATGGTATTGATATGATATGAAATTGAGAGGTAGAAGTGTAGAATATGTGAATTTTAAGTTTGAAATGAACTGAATTTATAATGAAAAGAGTAAAAGTCGTTGGATGATTGGATAGAGATATAGTCATTGGCGTTTGATGGTTATTCTGCTGCCGCTTGGCTGAAATCCGCACAAATTTATTTCACCCGCCAGCGAGTTTACTTCGACCGCGAGGTTGTAATCAGAAGCGCGTATCATGTTGGTCCGCAGTGAACAAACCATCAAATTTGTTGGTTTGGCAACCCGTTTTTCATGTTAGTTTTTTCATTTCATAGGAATTGCTCTTACATATAAAAGAAAAGCTTATTTCCTTTTTTTTTCACCTGTTAGTTTTAGGTTACAAGGATACTAATGGATTGTTGGGCCAGAAAAATATGAGACACGCCTAAACAGAATACAAATGCATTCAAGGCATAAACAAAAGATCTGCGCCTTGACTTGAATACCATCTTCATTTTTCATCATCGTGTTTTCTCATTCCCTCAAGGTATCTCAACACACGCAGACATCAACCAATAAGCAATACTTGAACTTGATACTTGGAACTAGCTTTGTCAACATGTCTGTCAGGTTATATGTTGTGCGAACCTTTAGCATATCTATCTTCGCATCTTTAACTGCATCTTTGATAAAATGATACATATGGTTCTTAGACAAGTGAATGACACTTTGACTATCACAATAAAAAACTGCATTATCTTGCTTGTGCCCCAGATCACCAACCAAATCCATCAGACATATACCTTTTGTCACTGCTTCTGCGTCTGCCTTGTACTCTGCCTCAGTTTTAAACAATGCAACTATACTTAGAAAAATCCGCCTCTAACTTATGGTACTACCACACAATGTGAAAGTATAGCATGTCAATGACCTTATTCTATCTAGATCACATGTATAATAAGAATTCATCATTCTATCTATTGAGACTATGTTGTATGACTTATAGTAGAATTACAAAGAAGATGTTTCGAGTCAAGCTTGTCTTGTGAAATTTTTTTAAATATGATTTAGCGATTAGATATTCGAAGGTCCTTAACAATTTTAGTTTTATGAATTAATTTTTGGATCAATTGAAAGTTGTCCATGCAAATGATTATATCACTTGGGAATGTTTCAAACATCATAAAATAGATAAATATGAAATTACTGAAATTTATACTCAGGGTAGATATCTGAAATTAGAAATACAGGAAGGTTGGGAATCAGTTCGCAAACTGTAAGTTCAGTAGGGTACCGTTCACAAATCAGGTTGGCAAACTGCGGTGAACTGAAATTTAAGTTGGATATAAATTGGCCAGCAGTTGACAAACCCAGTTCAAGAATCGTAATTAACTGTGTTCCGGAGTCTAGTAGGGTTGGCGAACTGTAATTCGGTAAGCTTGCACAATTTAACTTTCGTCAAAGCTTTAAAGGTTTACATTACTTTTTTTGTTTTGAAGCATGTAATAAAAGGAAAATAGTTTACAATTTGTCGTGGGTATTGGTACCCGCGGTATCATGAAATAAAATTTGACTAATGAAGGATGGGATTGACTGGTCCCATATTTTGGTTGATAAACTACCCGTTTGACTTCCATCTGCCGCATTATTGGCTAACCCGTCTGGCGCTTGATTTCCTTCATTGTAGTTGTGCTGAATCGCAGCTTGAAGGATTTGTCGAAATATGATTTTTATTTCTTCAATCATCCTTGATATGTGCCAAGGCGGGGGTGTAGATGAAGTGATGAAACTCATAAGTTTTTCTGAGTCTGTTTCAAAGATAACTCTTGGCCATTGCCTTTCTGTTGCTGTTCTTGATGCCGATAGCAGAGTCCAAGTTTCTGCAGTCGTAATTCCTAGTAGCTAAGCTAGAGCCATTATAATTCGTGCATCAGAATCTCTGCATATGAACCCTGCCCCGCAAATCGTGGGTGACCTCTGGCTGCTCCATCCGTGTTGATCTTAATCCAGTTTATGTTCTGAATGGACCATCCTACTTATATTGTTTATATCATTTTGTCCCTCTTCGGGTGGTTAAATATCGGTGCATCTTCTGGTGTGATTGGTGGTGAAGAGTGTAGTGCCCCGTAGAATTGTTGTTGCATTTTTGAGCCCATACTAGTATTTCTTCAGATGTTGTTTGCTTTTGTTGGTATATTAGGTTATTCCTAGCTAGCCATAAGGTCCAGAATAGAAAACAAAAAGAGGAGATTACAGATGTTGACGCAGGTTGTTGACACTACACGAAATCATGGAATTTGTAACGTCGAAAAAACGTTACTATATATATATTGTAACGTCAAAAATATGTTGGAAAAGTGTCGTTATTATTAGTGTTACAATAATTTATCAACGGTTGATTTCGTTACAATAATTTTTTTATTAAATAACGGTTTCATTCGTTGGAATAAATACACCAATGGTTATCTAGGCAGCACAACATTTATCTGGTTTCATTTTGTTGTAACGGATAGCCGTTATTGTGCAGATCGTAACGGTTGGTCTGTAACAGTTCGGTGTAACAGATACTGTAACGGCGACTGATAGATGCATTTATGAGTCTATTTGGATCTCAATTATGTATATTGTTAGTGCTCGATCTTGTACTTATTTGGTTATTTTATGTCTTTGTAGGTGTTTTTGGAGAAATAAGCTTTTGCGGCGAATTTGGCTAGAAAAGTGGTTTTTGCGCTCGTGGGAGAAAATTACTATACGGACCTCCATTTTGGATAAGGGGTAACCAAATTACTAAGCGGCACCCAAATCACTATCGGCACCCCAGCATCAGGATAAGGGGCACTCATCTTCAAGAATTCAAAATTTGATTTTGGCGGGAAAACTTGATCTGCGGCGAGTTTGGATCGATTTTGAACGTGATCTAAGGAGACTCAATCACGGATTTTGGTTAATTTAGGCATGTTAGGGATAAACAGGCTTAGTATGGGCATTTGGATCGAGTAAATTGGGATGTATGATTGCGTTTGGTAAAATAAGAGAAGTTAAAATATCCGAGGTCCTGTGATTGGTTTTAATGGAGATTCCGTCGGAGTTTTGGCAGAATATCAGTTGGGATTAGTTGGTCACGATTAAACAGGTTTGGTAAGTGATTTGGTTTCGAAAAAAAGGAAGGTTTCAACACATATCTCGATTGAACAGGGAGTATCATATCACGGGAATCATTGGCCGTATTTTTGGACAAGAGTTGGGAGAATTTTCTCGGATATTCTATTGGGATATGATTTGGTACGACAAACCAGGGTTGGTGATAGAGTTTGTTTTGAAAAAGGCGGTGGTTTCCTTGTTTATCTCGGGTACGCAGTGGAGGTGGAATATTCTCGGGTTTTACTATTCCTGGCAGTTACGTGATGAAGTAAAGACATTTTTCCCTGTAGACTTGAAGATATATTTGGAAGGAGTTTAAATAAAGCCAAAGACGCGTACAACAGGAAAGAAGAGAGAAATAAAAGGGAAATATCCTGGAACTTGGGAGAGAAGTAAAAGCAAGATATTGCTCCGGATTTATTTATCCCGTGTGTATAAATACAAGTGTTTGGAGTCCCAGGAGGGGTAGTCGAGGGTTTTGTGGTTGTTAGGAGAAGTACGGGAAGTTGCAGAGTCAAGAACAATAGCTGCAGGAGAGTACCAGAGAAGAAGAAGAAGAACAGCACTCAGAGACATTCGCAGAAACCTTTACCTTTTCTTTTAAATTCCATATATTTTGTAACAATTTCTCCAACAATTAGTTCAAGTTCGCAACAGCTCTGTAACAGTGAGTTCCGTAACAGTTTTTTTTTGTAACAATTATCTCTGTTACAAACTCGCTGCATTATATTATTTTCCAACAAAAACACCTTTTGAGCCATGTTTCTATCTTTTGGGTGTGTTTTCGACATGAGTAGCTAAACCCAAACACTGGGACGACGTAGGAAGCCACGTTTCACAATTGGTTGGTAACTATAATGATTCTTCATGACTTTTTGCATTAATTTATGATTTTTACTAATTAGTTGTGATTGTCTGATGACGTATGCTTAGACTTAGAGCTTTTGATACGTCATGCTTATGATTTACAATTAATCTTTTACAAAATCTACCTTTGGCAAAGAAATAGAGTCCATAAAAGAGCTAGAAGTGTTATGAATCAATATACGAACCAATTGAATGTGATTAATGGTGGAAATCTGAGTCTCAGTAATCTCTCGTTATCGTGACAATTTTGTATATATATTTTCTTTGTTATTAGTGTTTTCTTAAATCAAACCTTTACAAGCCCCAGTTGAACAAACTTTACTACCACTTTCTACAACTTGTTAAAATCACATCAATTTTTGGCGCCGCTGCCGGGGACTTGTATTTAGATTTGTTTTAGGTTTTATTTTTGTTCTCTTTTACGCCTTTGGTATTTTTTCGATTCTTTTCAGATTTGGAGCATTGCCAAAGAAGGAAAGAAAAGAGGAATTCAAAAGGAGTGAAGAAGAAGATTTTGTATATAGCTATTTTGTTTTATTTTTAGAAACTGTAAATAGGGTTGTATTTTTGTAATTTTTCTTTTTCTTTTTGGACACTTTTTGGACTTTATTTTTTTGGGCTGGACATTATTTTTAAAACCCTAAGGAAGGGTTAAAAAAATTAAATATAAATTGTTTGCAAGGAAGGACGACAGTTACGATAGTGTCTCGGCCCATCGGGTTCGTACACTGACATAGGAGTCTGTGGCATGAGTAGACTTCAACGGTTCATCGCCCGTCTGGTACGGGAGGTAAGATTCTATCCACCCACGAATCCCCTGTCAGTGGGTTTTATTTGACAACACAAACCCGTGCAAAAATAGAATGTCGAACTGGTATTATAATAGCCAATACAATGAATATCCAACTGATTTTCAAAATGGACATTACAACTTTTACCATAGTGTGAATAGTGGTTGGGAGCATCCCCCAATTTAAGGTTATGGTTCATACCATGGTGAGCCCAATTACTATTCGCACACCCATCAATCATACGAGCAAAACAATTCGTCTATTTCTCTAGAAGAGGCTTTCAAGAATCATTCCTTATTTATGAAGGAAACCTTTAATATTCCGGACGAGTCCCCGGAGCAGTCGACTAGGATGTCTCTATAAGAGTCTCTCAAGCAATTTACTGAGAATACAAATAGGATTGTGGAAAAACTTGCTCAAGATAATCTTAATTTCCAATATAGTGTTTCCAATGGTACCCTTGAAAATGAGGATAGTTATTTGCATAATCAAGATGACGAGGTTAGAATTGGTAACACTACTTTTTTAGATGAGGTTCGACCATTTTCATGTTATTATAATGATGATTATGACTAGGGCTGCACAATGGGTAGGGTGGGTAGGATATGGCCTATTTCGCCACCCTACCCGTTTACTGGCGGATAAGAAATTTTTTACCCGCCACCCTACCCGCCATTAAATGGGTAAGATCCTACCCGACCCATTAATTGGCGGGTCGGGTAGGATAGGGTGGCGGGTATACCCTTTTTTTTTTTTTTTTTTTTTTAAGGTTTTCTATGTTCTGGTTAATAGTGTATACAAAAAATGCTCCCTAAAAAACAAAAAAAATAATAATCTTGTAATAACACAGCAAATAAGAGCCAGCCTATCTAATGGTACTGCCAATCTAACAAGGAAAAAATGAACAAACAAAAGCATCTTGCTAGGCACAAAGCCATTTGTAGTCTCAAGAAACTAAAGTTCTATTCTTTTCATATAAGAGTATAATCATCAAAAGCTCTTCATATGACCTTCTTCTTCAATCATCATCTACAATGATGGAGTAGTACTAAGATCACCAAATAAAGCTGCATATCAACAGATAAAGCCAATCAACATCAAAATATCTTTATACGCTACATATCAAAGCTGATTAACAAAGATTAATTAAGAGTCGTAGCATATCAACAATGCAGAATCCTGAAAAGAGAACGAGGTTCAAAAGATAATTAGTACATATTGTATATTACTACAAACAGTTGAACTACTTTACAAACACTACGGGAAAAGTCATCATTTACAACACTGTATTAGGGTTGTAGTACCCCTACTACAACGCTTTTTTTGTGTATTGTGTAGGTGGGGTATTGTAGAAAGTCCAAGCTTTTCTACAATACTTGACTAAGTGTAGTAAAGGGTGATGTGATTCATGGTTCGACAATATTTTGCCAAAGTTGTGATTCTCTTTCAATTTTTTTTGAAAGCCTAACACAACTCTTGCTTGTGTTGTAGGACTATTTTACACAACAAAGGATGCGCATCGTAGAAATATGTAACACAACACTTGTATAAGTTGAAGGACTATCTTAGACAACTTAGGATGTGTATTGTAAAAATATGTAACAACTCTTATTACTATTATGAATAAGATTTGCACGACACTTGTTAGAGTTGTAGAACTATGTTGGACAACACCTACTTATGTCGTAAATACATTCTTTCACAGCCTCTGGTTTGTGTAGTTGAAATATGGAACACAACTCTTATTAGAAGTTGTGTGCATAAAAATATTTTGAAAAAAAAATTATAGGTGAAACCGAATTGCCGAAAGTATTTCACATTCACATTAACCTTGCCAAGCGTAACACATTTACATTCATTCTAACATTTATACAGTTCACAAACAAAGTTCAGTTCCCAATTCTTTACCCACCAATGAATACATGCCTCAATACCACACTGCAATTATTCCTATAACATTCTGTTTCTAGAACTAGATAAAGAGCAAAGTTTTCATTTCATTTTTTTCATTTTCCCCCTTCCCCTGAAGAACAGCAGAGCTATTAAGTCATGTCAATATCCAATGACATATTTGGTCTGCGACTCGGTATTCTTTAGATTGTTTGACCATCTAAGAACTTTCCTCAAGCATCCGTTCTTTCCAATAATCCCTACGCCTGTAATGTTGAAGTGTTTTAGTAAATATTAAAGCTTCTCAAACAAAGGATTGACCGGTATTCCTAGTTTCATGTGAATTGGATTGGCGCATACTCCAAACTGCAAAGAAAGAACATATAATTTGATTAGCTGATAATATCCTAGTTTTTTTTTTTCTATTTTGAAAAACTCCAAATTTATAGCTGGGCCGTTCAAACCAGATAGCAGTTCAGCTGATAGATGACAAAACGAAGCTTTCCTAGCAAGCATCAACATCGAGAAAACCATGACTAGAGAGCGAGCAAGATATACGGGAGAGCTAGATCCTAGCTCTGCTAAGAGGGTGACCGTAGAACCACACACAAATTGAAGATCCAGCAAAAAAAATAATATATATATATATATATATATATATATATATATATATATATAAATTAGTAGTTTAGTACCTCTCTACAAACAGGGCACTTGAATTTTGGTTCAAAGTGACCTTAAGACCTTGGAATGTCATCGCGAAAAGCTGAGAACAAGCACATGATTCGCAGAAAATATGGCCGCATCTCGAAGCCTAAGGATTAAAAGCAATCTCCTGTAAACAAAAAACCGAAAAATTGGCATAAGCTTATCTAATATCTGATTAGTTACCCATCACCATAATGAATGAAAAGCAAAGCATCATCACCTCCATCTTACTCATATTCTCCTAAAATACCTAAGTAGAAAATCAAGAGCCTAAAATTTAAAACTAAAATCATATAATCAATCAAAAGTGTCTCTCGGACATCCAAGGAAGGATAGAACTGACATAAACTCTCAAGCCCGCGAAAGGCGAAATCTCTTAGGCGGCAACTGCGAATGTTCTTGAGAAACAAGCCTTAGTTTTATCATCATCGACACTTGACTCATTCAACAAAAAATCCAATCAGATACATTAGGAAACTAAAAATCCAATCAGGTTTAGTTTAAATCTAAAATTGAAGTCCAAGTAGAGGCCAATCGGAATCGAGACGGACTAAAAATCAAAAGCATTAAGAAAAAAAAAGAGTTTGTAAAGATAATGTTTCAGACATCCAAGGAAGGATAAAGCAGCATTACCTCTCAAGCCCGGCGAAAGGCGAAAGCTCTTAGTCGGCATGCGAATGTTATTGAGAAACAAGCCTTAGTTTTATCATCATCAACAATTTACAAACAACAAACTCAAATTCTAAGTAATAAATTTTCCTCCATTCACATTGTCAATGAGAAAAGTAAACCAAAATTAAGAATCCATTTGAGAATTCGAAAAAAGCGAAACGAATGATTTTTGTGATTTTCGTATTGGGGATTGATCATCCCATAGGCACTTAAACAAGCCATATGGGTAGACATAAATTCCCAATTCATAAAGCAGGACTTTTGAAAATCAATAAAATAAAAAACTTGAGTTAAAATTGAGATTTTAAAGTGATGGATCAGAGTACTGGCTTGGAAAATCTCCTGTTGTGAAAGATTTAAACAAAACGCATATTATAATCATAGTCGATAATATGGGGAAAGGATCATCACCTCCATCTTAATAATTTCTCATTCAAAATCAAGTCTCTAATTGAGAAAAACATTAACATTAAGAATATGAATTGAAGAGGTTGCAAGAGTCTCAGACATCCAAGGAAGGATAAATCACCATAAACTCTCAAGCCCGTGAAAAGGCGAAAGTTATCGGCGGCAGCTGCGAATTTTCTTAAGAAACAAGCCAAGCAAACAACGCAAGTCAAGCTATACTCCAGCTTCACAGAATCCAAAACCATCAATGTGAACCTCAAGAAGAACCCCAATATCCCTCTTATATACTAGGATTATAAGACAGGGGAAATTACAACCAAAAACAAAAGACAAGGATACACATAGTTGACCAAGTTTGTCTCATCTTCTGCCGTTGCATATTACAAATCAAGAACTTGTCAACAAACTTTCAGTTGCAAGGTCCGTGAAGGAGAAGATACTACAAAGACTATCAGTCCTGAATACATTGGTGTTGATGGGTGAAAACTACTCCTGCAGAATTTGGTAATTTGGGGTGTGGATGAGGAATGAATCTAAACCTTCAACAAATGCACTGCGCGGTGAGTGCTTGTAGATTCGAGAGATCAATCTGTGCAAGTCCGGCCTAAACCAAGAAATGGCCGTTCCAGACTTGTTTCGGTCACAAAGTGAAGGAGATGGGGTTGATCTTAGGGAGGGAAGCGAAGAAGGTGTTGAGATTGTGAAAGTGTTGGCTTGCTTATGACTTGTGACAGAAAAGTGAGCAGGCTTACGGTTAATGTAAGGAGGCTCTGGATGTTGATTTTCTGTCTCGTCTGAACTTGTGTTGTTCTGTCCGTTATTCCTTGTTATTTGGAAATAGGGCGGAGAACCTATTTATACAAGTCATTGAGCCTCATTCACGTTTCTCGTGGGAAGTGGAGGTAGTGGAATGATGGAGTAGTGGAGTTGTGTGTCGGTAACACACGACCAGTCTTGGCCACTTTTCCTGTTCATCTCTAACCGTCCATGACTTCCTAACACGTTCTTGTGATGGCGCGTTGCACGCTGCACGCTGTAAACCGCCAGACCAATACCCCAGTAAGTATCCCCCAGTTTGTGACATGATTGATGTCTGGAATTTGGATCGTGGATCCACGAAAGATAGCATGTAATGCTGAATTGAATAACTGCGTTATTCAGAAAGTCGATACTTGTGAAGTATCGTGTGTATTTTATGCAGGTACTGCATTACGGTGTGGTAAAGTGATGGGTAATGACTCCTCACTAACCAAATAACTCCCGACCGGGGGTTGTATAACCAAGCTGGTGAAGTCGGACGGATGAGATGACGTTTGAGACACTCATCTGCGACCGTTGATGAAATTAGGGTTTTTAAAGAGGTGCGCGAGCATCACTCTTCAGCTTGGTCGAAACCAAGCATGGGAAGGATTTTGGAGAGGACCGACCATACATGCGTGTTGACGGCATGATGGTGTAGGCGCCTGTATTCCGTTCCCTCATGAAAGCGCGATCTGGGCCACTCGATTTGACCGGCAAAGAGGAGTGGTCGAGATCGATTTTGCGATAAGAGTTTGATACCGCAAGAAGCCGCGCGCCATACTCTCTTCCGGCGCGTTTTCCAAGACGACCTAGCTTGGTCGGTCTTGGCCGGTTGGTTTTGCGTGAAGATGGTAGGCTGATGTTCACGCCCATGTCTCACCGTCCCATGAAAACGTGATCTAAGCCACCCAATTCGTCGGTGAAGTTGAGTGGTGAGATCGATTTGCGGTTTGGGAAGTGTAACCACGCATGTTTGAGCGGGCGTTTTGGATTAGCCAGGCATGATATGCCTTGGCCGACCCTATGAGGAGGTAGATGGGCTCACGGTGGTCATCATTGGTGTGACCGACCCTTGCTCAATCTAATCTGTGACCCTCCATTCGTGCCGGAGAAGATGGACGCGCGTGATGGCTTGAGCCCTAATTTTGGCTTTCAAAGCCGCGCGACCATGCTATTTCAGGCGGACGAATTTGTTATAACCAATCATGGTTGGTTTTGACCGATTGGTCAAGTGTGTAGGCGGTCACATGGTGATTGTGTCGACATGCTCCGGGCCCTTTGAGTCTACATCTACACCATCCATCTATACCTGCGAAGATGGATGGTTGAGACCGTTTTGCGGCACATGTAATATGCCGCAAACCCTAATTTAGGGTTTTCCGCCCATAATGCTTGGTATGGACGGTTTCTTGGCAAGCCAAGGCCAATGGTCGACCATGCGGGGCGGCTGTGTGTATTCCATACCTGCTTGGGGGTGATGGAATTGATCTGGGGTCATCCAATCATGCTTGTGGAGTTGGATGACTGCGATCGAATCATATCCGGCAAGCTAAGGCCGTGGGTATTCCATACCTCGCTTGGGGGTGATGGAATTGATCTGTGGTCATCCAATCATGCTTGTGGAGTTGGATGATCTGCGATCGAATCATATCCAGGAGACTCCGGGTACAATCAAGTCAGGATGCTCAATCGGGCTAGTATAACACACCGGAGAGGGGCTCAATCGGGCTAGTATAACACACCGAGAGGGCTCGGGCTAGTATAACACACCGAGAATCAACCCGTACGGGTATTTCGTACATGGATTCATTATAGTGCTTGGAGGTTCGTGTTACTGCAGAAGAGTAACACTCGGTCGTCATGCCACAGCGATAATGAGTACAGGAAATACAAGGCCGATATGAAATTCACAGGAAGGGATTGTTGCTACATGCTCCAACTGGAGGAATTTCATGTATTCACGAGAATGGGATTGTTGCTACATGCTCCATTCTTGGTGAATTAAGTGAGGAGTATCCGTCACTTATAAATGGCTTTATCTTTTACAAGATGTCGGCGCATGATTTTACGGTTACTCACAAATTTAACCTTAAACGAAAATCCACCATCAACATTAAGTCCCCTGCCTAGCACATAATGGTTACACTATTGTGTGGTAGGCATGAGATGGTGACATACGAAATGACCAATTTGGAGTGAATACATATTTACCGGATAGTTTCACATTGTCGGGCGTTTCCACTGGAACTGGTTGGTCTTGATTAAGGATGCGAAAGAAGCAGGACTTGATCCGGTGAGTCGCTTTGGTTCCTCTTTTACATGTATGAGCTCGACCGCTCCTTCAGGTGTACTTCTTTCATCATATACGGCTTTCCTTAGGTATATCTGATAAGCCTCGTCGATTGTTATCCCGAATTAGCAGCCTTCATAGGTGGTAAGTAAAGACTTCTTTTCCTTACAGGATTACGTGTCGACTTGTGAGATTATAAAGAATCATCTCACGTGGTCGTTTATTCCATATCTCAGGTACTGCTCTGATTTTCTAATTAACTGATCGATAGATTTGATGGTCCTCTTTTTTTTTTTTTTTTTGTGCTCATAACCTCCTCTTCTCTGCAGATTATCATGGAAGCGGTAGACGCTCATTCTGTTGCTTCCCCAGAAAGAAGTTTTGAAGTTGACAAGCACGAAAACCATGCGCACGAAGAAGTAATGGCTAGGATTGATCTTCCACTTGCGAAGTCGGCCGTGCTATACGGGGGATGTCTATCTCCCACCTTCGTATTGTCGGAGGACGTGTCCCAGTGCACTTTCGGATGCAATTGACATGGAGGAGCGGCGGAGGCGCGAGGAAACGCTACGCAGACACTAGTAAGCGCAAGGGCGAGAGATTTGCGGCGCGGTTGAAGATGCGGAGAGTTGAGCATGAACGACCTCCGAATGAAGGCAAGTGTGATTACCGGTTCGGGACGGGCGTGATAATCCTTGATTACGATCTGAGGGAGTCTCGAACATGTGAAAGCAATTTGCGCGGCCCCTGGTGTTGCTATGCCCTTTGATGCTCCCATTGCCGATGTTGGGATGGAGTGCGGCTGGCTGCTGCGGAGATGTCCGATGCGAGAGATTGAGGGAGATTCGAAGGGAGGCGCATCAACGGGTGATGGAGCAGAACCGCGGTGATGCGGCGAGGCGACTCTCTTGGCGATTAGAATTTCATTCTTTCTTTTCCAAGCATGTTCCGTACCTTTGAATGTCTTCCTTGTACTCGGTGGCAGTGAGTTCAAGTTTTCCTTCGTTTTATGGTTTGAACAAAAGTTTTTTTTTTTTTATAATCCTTTGCCAAAAATTGCAAATGAATCTTCTCAGGAACAAGGGTGTTCCTCCACACGTGATTCTTTGTGATAAAAGAAGTAATTATCATGATGGAACATTTACGGACCTGTGATGCAAGATCTTCTGGCTTTGTCAAGGCGGATAGCAATCGTTTTCCTTTCTGTGCACACGTTCTGTTTCCTTCTTCCCATGAGATACTTGCTTAGGGTTTCCCTTCTTGCTCTGCTCTAGTGTGTTGATTTAGGCCGACTCAGGGCTTTGTGTCTTTAGAAGTAGAGAGGTTCTCAGATGGAAATAATACTTCAATTAAATTGAGGATTGAAAATTGGAACCCTAACTATGAATGCAAGCATTGCAATCATTTTTTGGAGGAATTACAAGCATGACATGAAACTGCAAAAGGAAACACGCTGGAAAAAAAATAGCACAGCGTTTTAAAGTGTGGAGAATGTTGGAAAGCGGTAGCACAGTATCTTAAGTTCGGTAAGGTTTGAGCCATCGTGAGTGAATTGTTATGCCCTCCAGGTTATCAGCGTTGATGAGCTTGCAGTAGCCACCTAGGATAACATCCGCTGCAGTGCAGTTCATCTTCTCTTTTGGTGGGTGAGTCGGGTAGAGTGGTCATCTTCACCGTCATGTTTCCAACATTGAATGTAGTCGCCTTCGTCACTAGGTCTCAATTCCGAATGGGTTTGAGCGTGCGAGACACTTGGACCTTGGCCTTGTTGTCTTTGACCAAGACAGCCTTCTATGCTCTGATAAAACGTTTGAAAGGGCGGCTTCCCATTCACATCTCCTAGCCGGGGTTGGTTTGTCGGTTGGAGCCAGTCCCCAGGACTTGTCGAGAATGAGGGCGGTAGTTTGCAAGGAGGGTTGTGTGATGAGACTTACTTGAGACCGGAACCTTTCAGTGTAGGCCGACAGGCTCTCTCCGGAAAATTGTGTCACGTCGGAAAGTTGTCGATGCGGCAGCAAACAGTCATCAGGGGGTCCAGAAGGCGTGTTGGAGATTCTCTCAGGTACTGACACCGGTAGAGGACATACTTCCAGTATGGCTTTGTTGTCCTGCATCCAAGAGCTTCCTAGGATCATGTCGTAGTTGGGATGGTCTTTGACTATGTAGAACTTTGCTTGCGTCGAGGCATCACCCAATTTGACTTCAAGATCAATGTATCCATATGCATCTCTAAGCTCTCCTTTGAATCCCCGACCATGATTGGATGACGAGTAGCTTCTTGCTTCGAGATCTTTGCCGCTCTCAAGGTCTTGACTGTAATGATGTTAAACTCTGAAGCCGTATCGATCAACGCGTTATCGAACTCAACGTTTCTCAAACGAGTGACGGTTAGGAGTCCCCAGTTTCCATTGCTCATGTCTTTCAGGAAAGATGGGGCTCTGGACTGCCATCGGATGCAAACGTCTACACGACACAACGTGGTTGAGGGCCGCAAATATGTCTTGACGCTGTCCCTTGGAGAAATATAAGATTTCACACATGTGCTCCATCATAGATTGCACGGTCTTGCGAACAGAGTCCCCAGAAATCATGCAGTTCCTGATAGGTAGAGGATCTCTATGAACACCTTCGTTTCCAAGCTGGAGTTCCCATGTCTCTACCTTTTCCCCGAATATTTGTTTCAACTCGTTGCAATCTTTGGTTGGATGATGGACGAACCCGTGGTAGCAACGATATCTGGGATCTGCTATTTCTTCCTCGGTCGGAGGACGCTTTGATAGGGGGTAGTTTTACGGCATCATCTTGGATCCACGCTTCCAAGAGCTCTATCACTTCATTCATGGGAAAAGGAAAACCCGTGTCTTTGGCGTTTTGTGCGGGAGTTTTGTCTGTTCCTTTTCGAGACGAAGTCTTGTGTGCCGAGGATGTTCGCTTGGTTTGTTGTTCCGTTATCGAAGCTTTCCTATTTTCTCCTCCGCTTACCACACTCACAGAAGGGCCGGTGTTGTATTGTTTGTTTGTGAGGCGCTTTGCTTCCTCGACTTTCACGCAAATCTTCACTTCGAACAACTACGGGTTCTTTCTAGTAGTCTTTGGTGCGATTGTTCTTTGAACGTTTTGCGGCTTCGTGGAGTTGAGAGAATGTTTGAAAGCCAAGATTCTCTAACAGAGCGCGATATATGGGTATCATCCCATTGATGCATGATTCCACCAATTGCCGATTCGTTAACATTCGGGTCGGATGATCCAGTGCTTGGGTTGAATCTTTTAACGAAGTCGTTGGGATGTTCATTGTTCCATTTGGAGAATTCTTCCCAGTGTCTGAAAACGTGATTTGTTAGGACACGAAGAAATACTTCTGTAGAAAGCACTCGACCATCTCGCTCCAATTGGATATCTTTGTTAGGCGCAATGTTGTTGTACAGTGTATGCCCTCCCGTGAGTGATTTTGAGAATTCTTTTAGGCGTAAAACATGATTGTATTCATGTTCCCCCAAGGCTTCAAGAATCAAGAAATGTGTTCACGAGCATTACCAGATACTGTCGTAGAGGAGGCGGGGAGAGGTGTAACCTCTTGGTAGAGAATCCGTTGCACATCTTGAGGGTACTGTGACCGATGTTGGTGTACGTCCGTTCGGTCCCCTTTTCCTCGATTTTGGAGAAGTCGCTCTAGATCTTCACGCGTAATGAAGTTGGAAGACTGGTCTCTCTCCCCTTGGCGCTCGGGAGCAACACGAGTTTCTTCATTCATGTGAGTCCGAGTGGAAACACACTCTCAGGGTGTATTGAATGCATCTCTCGCCGAGCTCCAAGGGTTGCCGTGAATCTTGCGGCAATCGTTCGATCAAAGTTTTAAGGAAAGTGAGTACCTCTTTCGAGTTGCGGCCATATCTGTTTGAGTTTTAGCAAGAATTTCTGTTTCTCCATCAAGTCTGCAATGGTACTAGACGGCGGCCTTCCTCTTGTGTCTCCGGCTCCTCGTCCGATGGAGGAGTGAAAGTTGTTGCTCTAGTAACCACCGGAGGCGTTACGCTCGAAGAGATGCCAGGATTTTGCGGCTGCAAGCTCAGTGATGGGAGGTGTTACACCTCTTGGGATGTCTCTGCTCCGCTAGTGTTGGTGATAGAAGTGACACTCCACGAGATGTATTGGCCATTGTGTAGCTCCACCGAAGGGTGTATCGACACCGGAAGTGTCATCCATGCTGGCTCCATCAGAGTTGATTGCTGATCCGGACCTCAGTTCCACCATCTTGGAATGAATTGCTGATTGAATTGGTTCTAAGACCTACCCTTTTTGAAATTGATGAAATTGAATCAGATTTCAAAGAAATTGATTTTACGACCGAGAGATTAATCTCCCACTGTGGTCGCCAATTGTTGATGGGTGAAAACTACTCCTGCAGAATTTGGTAATTTGGGGTGTGGATGAGGAATGAATCTAAACCTTCAACAAATGCACTGCGCGGTGAGTGCTTGTAGATTCGAGAGATCAATGCACGTGCAAGTCCGGCCTAAACCAAGAAATGGCTAGTTCAGGACTTGTTTCGGTCACAAAGTGAAGGAGATGGGGTTGATCTTAGGGAGGGAGCGAAGAAGGTGTTGAGATTGTGAAAGTGTTGGCTTGCTTATGACTTGTGACAGAAAAGTGAGCGAGGCTTACGGTTAATGTAAGGAGGCTCTGGATGTTGATTTTGTCTCGTAAATGTCCCGAACTTGTGTTGTTAAATCAGTTATTCCTTGTTATTTGGAAATAGGGCGGAGAACCTATTTATACAAGTCATTGAGCCTCATTCACGTTTCTCGTGGGAAGTGGAGGTAGTGGAATGATGGATTAGTGGAGTTGTGTGTCGGTAACACACGACCAGTCTTGGCCACTTTTCTGTTCATCTCTAACCGTCCATGACTTCCTAACACGTTCTTGTGATGGCGCGTTGCACGCCTTGTTGTAAACCGCCAGACCAATACCCCGAGTAAGTATCCCCCGATTTGTGACATGATTGATGTCTGGAATTTGGATCGTGGATCCACGAAAGATAGCATGTAATCTTTGAATTGAATAACTGCGTTATTCGGAAAGTCGATACTTGTGAAGTATCGTGTGTATTTTATGTGCAGTCTTGCATTACGGTGTGGTAAAGTGATGGGTAATGACTCCTCACTAACCAAATAACTCCGACCGGGGGTTGTATAACCAAGCTGGTGAAGTCGGACGGATGAGATGATGTTTGAGACACTCATCTGCGACCGTTGATGAAATTAGGGTTTTTAAAGAGGTGCGCGAGCATCACTCTTCAGCTTGGTCGAAACTAAGCATGGGAAGGATTTTGGAGAGGACCGACCATACATGCGTGTTGACGGCATGATGGTGTAGGCGCATGTATTCCGTTCCCTCATGAAAGCGCGATCTGGGCCACTCGATTTGACCGGCAAAGAGGAGTGGTCGAGATCGATTTTGCGATAAGAGTTTGATACCGCAAGAAGCCGCGCGCCATACTCTCTTCCGGCGCGTTTTCCAAGACGACCTAGCTTGGTCGGTCTTGGCCGGTTGGTTTTGCGTGAAGATGGTAGGCTGATGTTCACGCCCATGTCTCACCGTCCCATGAAAACGTGATCTAAGCCACCCAATTCGTCCGGTGAAGTTGAGTGGTCGAGATCGATTTGCGGTTTGGGAAGTGTAACCACGCATGTTTGAGCGGGCGTTTTGGATTAGCCAGGCATGATATTCCTTGGCCGACCGTATGAGGAGGTAGATGGGCTCACGGTGGTCATGCTGGTGTGACCGACCCTTGCTCAATCTAATCTGTGACCCTCCATTCGTGCCGGAGAAGATGGACGCGCATGATGGCTTGAGCCCTAATTTTAGCTTTCAAAGCCGCGCGACCATGCTATTTCAGGCGGACGAATTTGTTGTAACCAATCATGGTTGGTTTTGACCGATTGGTCAAGTGTGTAGGCGGTCACATGGTGATTGTGTCGACATGCTCCGGGCCCTTTGAGTCTACATCTACACCATCCATCTATACATGCGAAGATGGATGGTTGAGACCGTTTTGCGGCACATGTAATATGCCGCAAACCCTAATTTAGGGTATTCCGCCCATAATGCTTGGTATGGACGGTTTCTTGGCAAGCCAAGGCCAATGGTCGACCATGCGGGGTCGGCTGTGTGTATTCCATACCTGCTTGGGGGTGATGGAATTGATCTGGGGTCATCCAATCATGCTTGTGGAGTTGGATGACTGCGATCAGATCATATCTGGCAAGCTAAGGCCGTGGGTATTCCATACCTGCTTGGGGGTGATGGAATTGATCTGTGGTCATCCAATCATGCTTGTGGAGTTGGATGACTGCGATCAGATTATATCCGGAGACTGGTACAGTCAAGTCCGGATGCTCAATCGGGCTAGTATAACACACCGAGAGGGGCTCAATCGGGCTAGTATAACACACCGAGAGGGCTCGGGCTAGTATAACACACCGAGAATCAACCTGTACGGGTATTTCGTACATGGATTCATTATAGTGCTTGGAGGTTCGTGTTACTCTGTAAGAGTAACACTCAGTCGTCATGCCACACTGATAATGAGTACGGGAAATACAAGGCTGATATGAAATTCACAGGAAGGGATTGTTGCTACATGCTCCAACCTGGAGGAATTTCATGTATTCACAGAATGGGATTGTTGCTACATGCTCCATTCTTGGTGAATTAAGTGAGGAGTATCCGTCACTTATAAATGGCTTTATCTTTTACAAGATGTCAGCGCATGATTTTCTGGTTACTGATAGGTGTAGAATACACCGTATTTACTATATAGAGTTTATGCTTTCTTTGCTATTTTTCTTGTGAATTATGTACTTTACGCGTGCTTTCGAGTTTTATAGGTGCAATGGAGTCGCACGGAGGAAAAGAAGCAGAAATTACCCAATTTGAGAAAAAGGGCGAAATTGTCACATCACATGCAAGTGATATATGGAGCTGACCCAAGGTTAAGGGACAACTTTCTTTGGAGAGGTGTTAAATGAAAGCTTGACAAATGTTAAGGGGCTACCAGTTGGGTACCCCTTATCCATCGACCTGGGTGGCTATATCCACCATCATCTCTTACACAAACCAGTCCCAGAATCGAGAGAAAAACTCAATCATTTGCATCTGAGTGAGAAGAAGAAAAAGGAACTATGGCTGCTGTTAATCGATTGGAAGACGAAGGAGATGGGTTTGGCTTATGAGAAATCGAGGAGAGGAGTAAGCTGCTGCTGATGTGAATCGAGGAGACGCCGTTGTTGAGAATAAGATTCAGCGCTCGAATTAGTTAGGGTTCATGGTGAAATTGCTGTAATTCTGAGTTCGATTTATTGTTGGTCAAGATCTGAGAACAAAGAAGAGATCGGGGTGTTTGCTGCGTTTGTGGCTGGTTGCAATCGATTGAAGACTACAAAGCAAATCTGAGACAGAATACGATGGGTTTGAGGTTGGAATTACAAGAAGCGATGTTACGAGGTTATGGGTTTGTTGGTGGTGGAAACATGGGTTGCATCTGGGCTGGAAATGGTGTTGAGGTAGCATGGGTCTTGGTGGTTATGAGTGTGGATTTGGATGGATATTCCGAGCTTGTGAAATGCAAGTGAACTGCAATTGCAGGTCAGGGGCTGGTGATTGGCCAGGGTTTGATGATGTGTGGACTCAGAGAGGATGATTCTGAGATGTATGGTGTTATGGCTCTGAGATGGAATTGCGAGGCATGATCTTTTGGTGAACAAGGGTTAGTGGTGGTGGTCTGTTATGGCCGGTGCTGCGGGGTGCCTTTGGATGGATGTGGAGGAAGATTGCAGGTGCAGATGCAACTGGAGTTTGAGTATGGCATTACAGGGAGCAGAATGGACTGATGCTGAGCTGTGTGTTGTGGCTGAGTTGCTGATAGTAATGCAGCTGTGAGTATGGCAGTGAGTCAGGGTCGGATGTTGCAGTGGTGGAATGAAGCTGAGATTGCAGTGATTGAGGCAAGCAAGAATGGTGGCCTGGATGAACTTGCAGCTGTGGCAGAGTTGCAATGGGAAGCTGTGTGAGCAGATGGGTTCTTGAGTTGATAGGTGGTTGCAGGGAAGGTGCCATAGAAAGGCTTGATGGAGTTAAAGCAAGGGATGACAGAATGGTGCTAGAACTGGAGCAGAGTTTCAGGTGGTGGTTTTGCAATTGAGCCAAGGAATTAGGAACAGGCAATGGAGCTGGCAAGATGGTATTGCAGGTGGGAGGCAGTGAAGTGTTGCTGGTTTCTGCTGCTGTAGCCAAGAACAGGTAACTCAGGGGTGGTGGTGCTGTTAAGATGTTGATCCCTGTGGTAACAGTAATTGAAGAGAAGTTGGGTGTTGTATGCTTGGCAGTTCTGAATGTGTTGAGAATGAAGAAATCACGGGGGAAGATTGAATGAGTTGTACACAGCCATCATGGCTGGAAGTGCACTGGCGATGCACAATCATGGTGCGGACAACATACGGCCCGTGCACTTGGCCGGCACAGCTAAGTTAAATCACCCAAGGCAGAACCCGACTCCATCCAACTCGGTCTTGACCGACCCGACTCACCCGACTTGACCCGTTTCGACTCGATGCCGTGACCCGAGTTGGCCCGACCGTTCCGACCGTTGACCCGGTGGCGGTTTGACTTTCCGGTCACTGAAATATTTTCCGGCGACGATTCCTACGGATCGGCCATAATCCCAGTTTTCCGGCGAGCGTTTTTGGGACAAAATTTCTACACGGGTTTCTCTCCATGGTGGGCCGGGTGAATTTCCAACTAATGGACTTTGAAGACAAAACCTAGTTTTGGAAGGAGAAAAAGACTACAAAAGGGAAGACTTCTACAATTTTTGGGGACGACGTTTTATTATTATCTCTTCTACTTTATTCTAGGGTTTAGAAACATGAAGTCTTTTCTCTTTCTTCTTGTTATGAACTCCTTGAATATGAGTACCTAAGTTTATTATTGGTTATGGAATAGTTGGATTTCACAAAGCATGATTCTTTGATTCAATATATTAGTTTTGTCTCATATCTATCGTTTGCAATTCTCTGAAAATATTGTTTTATGATTGATTGATTGTTTTGTCAAGTTGCAAATTGGTAGAACTTCTAATCACATCTATTGCTAGTTTAGGGTTTATTATACGCAAAAGTGATATTCCTTGGATACAAGTAGCATAATATGATTATAGTTTGTAGTGATATATTCTTATGATCATATGTGAATCGTAACCTTTGTTAAATTGAATTAGTGCGCTTTCCACGTTCAATTGCTTTGATTGGCCCTGATTTCATAGAACTTAACGCATCTAGGGAATTAAACTTGATTAGTGCTTTTACACGTTAGGTTGTTCCTTTAGGTAGAATTCATATTCGCATCTTTTAATGTGTTTGTTGATGACATGAGGAGGTTTCGGTATATTCTTGCGATCAAGGTATTCTAGGGTCTTTGATAAAATTTTAGATTAAATATCAATTCTATTTATTGTGAAAAGCATGTTAGTGAATGAAAACGAAATCCTTAACCAATATCTCTTCTATCTTATTTGTTTGCTTATTTCTTTATTTGCTTTTATTTATTTTATTTCATAAAATCACAAAACTACCGGTAATTTATATAGGAAACCACAACAATTTGACAACCTAGACCTCTCTGTGGGATCGATCCTTTCTTGCCCTTGCTATATTTATATTTTGAGTAGTAAGAAAGTGTAATTATATTTGTGTCGCTTACGACAATGGTCAAATTTAAGGCGCCGTTGCGGGAGGCAGCGGTTGTTAATTGTTTTTTGGTTTCTTATTTTTGTATTTAGTTTTTGTTTTATTTTTTCTTATTTTCTGGGTTTTAACCTTGGTTTGAGAATTATTTCTGGTGCTAATTTCTATGGAAGGAGCATATTGGAACAATGGATACGGTTTTCAACAACCTCAACAATATGATAACTACCAATTCCATGGGTATAATCAAAACCAATTCATTGGTTATGACCAATATTCCATGGAACCTTGTGGTTTTTTCTCAACAACCTTATGGTGAGTATGTGTGTGAACAACAACAAGGATGGGAGGATTCTTATGCTCTTGAACAAAAAGTCTCTAATTTTATAGACAAAGTTTCCACCTTTTTACAAGAGGAATTTCAAAAAGCAAAAGAGACTACAAACGAGCAACTCCACGAACTTCGTGAAAGTATGACTATCTTGCGAAGAGACATTGATCAATACAAGGAAGATATGGATAATTCTTATGTGCATATGGTTTGTGATGAATATTTGATTGATGCTAATGTTGAAAAAGGCCAATCCTTGGGCACTTTCGTTGATAATTGTGTAGTTAACTCAACTCTTGATCGTAATAATGATCATTCACCTATTCAAAAGGATGAGTTAGAGATTAGCAACACTAAATTCAGTGAGGAACAATCTTATGTTGACTATGATAGTGACGGTGATTATGATACATTGCTTGAAACAACTCATGGTGACATCTCCGAGGAGTCTTTTTGGGATCAAGATGAAGATGAAGAGGAATATGTCGACACTTGTGTAGATTACTCAAGCATTGATCTTAATAATGATCAAGAGCCTATTCAAAGGGTGGAGCTTGAGGATGATGCATTTTCGAGTGTTCTAAAAAAGTTTCTTATAATAAAATTTGGATCCGCAAAAGAGTATGTGCCTTACAACAAGGAGGAATATGTTGAGAATGAGACCGTTATGACCAATATTGTGGAAGACCCAATTGAGCTTGCAAATAATTGTAATGATGATGTTTATGTCGATACTTTGGTTAAGGCAGAAACGGACGAAGAATGGTTGCAAGGTTTGATAGAGGACCATGATACACAAGAGGTGAATAATTCACTTGAGTTTTTCAAGGATGCAGAGGATTCCGTGATACAAGAGATTGTGCAAGGTTTATCTAACCCTTTGCCTATTATTTCTTCTCCTTTACCTCTTATTGGTTTGAATGTATGTGCTTCGAGAATATTGTTGAATGACTTTGTTTCTCGTTTTCCGCCATTAGAGATACTTGATTCTCATACTATGCAGGTTATGGAACAAGCAACCATGGAAGTACCCGACTCTTATATTCTCTATACACTTCCAAGTGTGGACAAGAATAAGTGTGGGGGAAGTTTTTATCGGTTCATAGCTTCACTTTTGCTTTATATTACTAATATTTGTGTGAAGCTAGTGTTTGCAAAACAGGTTCTATGGAAGGATCCCCAACTTTTCCGATTATTGGTGTATGGGGAATGAATCTTACAAGAAGCTAAGTCGGGCTGACGACTTTAAAACAAGCGCTAAGTGGGAGGCAACCCACCGGTTTTGTATCTTTTATCTTTTTGCTTTTTATTTTTATTTTTGTTTCGTTTATTTATTTTTTACTGTTTTTATATCATATTTGCATCCCTATGTTTAATTTCATTGAGTCCGTAATCTATCTTAGAAGAGAATTATGACGAATACCTTTTCGTCAGAAAATTTCAGACTGCGCGTAGTTCAGTCCAGAGACCATAACTGTCAGACCGTTTATCTCAACACTGTGAAATTTTGACACTGTGTAGAAAACACGTAGGTGAACAACTTTTGTGAAATGGAGTTTTTCCAAATTCCTTACCAATTTGCACAGTTTTTGCGTTTTATCTGCTGTTACGTCAGAATTCAGAACTTTCGGTTTTACACATTGAGGACAATGTGAAGTTTAAGTGTGGGGGAGCATTTATATGTTTGTATAGTTTTTTTTTTGACACCATTAGTGGATGGAACCATTTTGAATGCAGGAGTTGAGGAACTAATTAACTAAAAGGGAAGAATATAGCTCAGAAATCACAAATTAACATGATAGTTGTTACCATATCTCGGAATATCACCATATCACATTCTATTTTTATTTTTCCATATTTATCTATTGTTCTCTAAGTGCTTTGGTGGGTCACTAAACATCGACGTGTTATTACTGCTAGGATGAAATAGTGTGGTTGAGTTACTAGAAAAAAAAAAGAAAAAAAAATGATGAAAAAAAAATATATATGAAAAAAAAAATAAAAATGAAAAATTTATGAAAAAGAAAAAAAAAGGACCGATCAATTAGACCAAAACGGAATAAAAAGACACTTGGGAATAGCAGTATGTGTGAAACGTAGTCCCTGTCTCCGTCGCCTAAACAAGCGTGGAATGCAGGATCCAAGGCAACTATCATGTACTTGCTGACAAGAAGCATGCGCTTGGATCCAAAAGATCTAATCATGCCGTCTAAAAAAAAAAAAAAAAAGAGAAATTGGATCCAGTTTGATCCAATCATATAAAAAAAAAATATATATATATATTATTGTGTTGAATAAAGTCACTCTTGGTTCCCTTGTATATGCCAATTGATTTGATGTAGCATTCAACACTAAGTAGCTCAATCCAATAGGATTAGGTTCATCTTAGCAGTGACCTTCAGACAGATATGGGAAACATCGAACACTTGTGAATATTCGCCAACATCTACATCTATATCCATCTTCTTAATCTTTTCATTGTGATTGTGGTTTGTTAGTTTTTAAGTATTGTGGTTTGTTCGACTATCTAATTAGAGTTTATTTACTAATATTTGAATTGAATTTGCAAGGTACCTCCTCCTGTAGTCATTTTGGATTCGTTCATTGATTTGTCATAAATAGACGGAGTTTGGAATATAGGTTTTGTAGGTAGACCTCTTGTAAACCTTCACGAGACTATAACTCGTCCACTAGGGACACCTAGGGGTTTAAAGGCTTGTTATTTATGCTAAAAGTGACCGTAGCCTCGACGACACGGAGTTGTTGTATTTTATTGTTTTGTTTGATTTGCTCGAGGACAAGCAAAGTCTAAGTATGGGGGAATCTGATAGGTGTAGAATACACCGTATTTACTATATAGAGTTTATGCTTTCTTTGCTATTTTTCTTGTGAATTATGTACTTTACGCGTGCTTTCGAGTTTTATAGGTGCAATGGAGTCGCACGGAGGAAAAGAAGCAGAAATTACCCAATTTGAGAAAAAGGGCGAAATTGTCACATCACATGCAAGTGATATATGGAGCTGACCCAAGGTTAAGGGACAACTTTCTTGGAGAGGTGTTAAATGAAAGCTTGACAAATGTTAAGGGGCTGCAGTTGGGTACCCCTTATCTGTCAGTCCTGGGTGGCTATATCCACCATCATCTCTTACACAAACCAGTCCCAGAATCGAGAGAAAAACTCAATCATTTGCATCTGAGTGAGAAGAAGAGAAAGGAACTATGGCTGCTGTTAATCGAGAGATTGGAAGACGAAGGAGATGGGTTTGGCTTATGAGAAATCGAGGAGAGGAGTAAGCTGCTGCTGATGTGAATCGAGGAGACGCCGTTGTTGAGAACAAGATTCAGCGCTCGAATTAGTTAGGGTTCATGGTGAAATTCTTTTGTGAATTCTGAGTTCGAGTTATTGTTGGTCAAGATCTGAGAACAAAGAAGAGATCGGGGTGTTTGCTCTGCGTTTGTGGCTGGTTGCAATCGATTGAAGACTACAGCAAATCTGAGACGAATACGATGGGTTTGAGGTTGGAATTACAAGAACTGATGTTACAGGTTATGGGTTTGTTGGTGGTGGAAACATGGGTTGCATCTGGAACTGGAAATGGTGTTGAGGTAGCATGGGTACTGGTGGTTATGAGCTGTGACTGGATGGATATTCTGAGCTTGTGAAATACAAGTGAACTGCAATTGCAGGTCAGGGGCTGGTGATTGGCCAGGGTTTGATGATGTGTGGACTCAGAGAGGATGATTCTGAGATGTATGGTGTTATGGCTCTGAGATGGAATTGCAGGCATGATACTGGTGAACAAGGGTTAGTGGTGGTGGTCCTGTTATGGCCAGTGCTACTGGTGCCTTTGGATGGATGTGGAGGAAGATTGCAGGTGCAGATGCAACTGGAGTTTGAGTATGGCATTACGGGGAGCGAGAATGGGTGATCTTTGTTTGTGTGTTGTGGCTGAGTTCTTTGATAGTAATGCGTTTGTGAGTATGGCGATGAGTCGGGGGTCGGATGTTGCGGTGGTGGAATGGGCCGAGATTGCGGTGATTGAGGCAAGCAAGAATGGTGGCTGGATGAACTTGCACTGTGGCGGAGTTGCAATGGGAAGGCTGTGTGAGCAGATGGGTTCTTGAGTTGATAGGTGGTTGCAGGGAAGGTGCCATAGAAAGGCTTGATGGAGTTAAAGCAAGGGATGACAGAATGGTGCTAGAACTGGAGCAGAGTTTCAGGTGGTGGTTTTGCAATTGAGCCAAGGAATTAGGAACAGGCAATGGAGCTGGCAAGATGGTATTGCAGGTGGGAGGCAGTGAAGTGTTGCTAGTTTCTGCTGCTGTAGCCAAGAACAGGTAACTCAGGGGTGGTGGTGCTGATAAGATGTTGATCCCTGTGGTAACAGTAATTGAAGAGAAGTTGGGTGTTGTATGCTTGGCAGTTCTGAATGTGTTGAGAATGAAGAAATCACAGGGAAGATTGAATGAGTTGTACACAGCCATCATGGCTGGAAGTGCACTGGCGATGCACAATCATGGTGCAGCACAACATACGGCACGTGCCTTGGCACGGCCGGCTAAGTTAAATCGGCAGGCGTAACCTCCGACTCCATCCAACTCAGTCTTGACCGACCACGACTCACCTGACTTGACCCGTTTCGACTCAGTGCCGTGACCCGAGTTGACTGAACGTTCCGACCCGTTGACCCGGTGGCCGGTTTGACTTTGCCGGTCACCTGAAATATTTTCCGGCGACGATTCCGGCGGGATTCCGGCCATAATCCCAGTTTTCCGGCGAGCGTTTTTGGGACAAAATTTCTACACGGGTTTCTCTCCATGGTGGGCGGGTGAATTTCAACTAATGGACTTTGAAGACAAAACCTAGTTTTGGAAGGAGAAAAAGACTACAAAAGGGAAGACTTCTACAATTTTTGGGGACGACGTTTTATTATTATCTCTTCTACTTTATTCTAGGGTTTAGAAACATGAAGTCTTTTCTCTTTCTTCTTGTTATGAACTCCTTGAATATGAGTACCTAAGTTTATTATTGGTTATGGAATAGTTGGATTTCACAAAGCATGATTCTTTGATTCAATATATTAGTTTTGTCTCATATCTATCGTTTGCAATTCTCTGAAAATATTGTTTTATGATTGATTGATTGTTTTGTCAAGTTGCAAATTGGTAGAACTTCTAATCACATCTATTGCTAGTTTAGGGTTTATTATACGCAAAAGTGATATTCCTTGGATACAAGTAGCATAATATGATTATAGTTTGTAGTGATATATTCTTATGATCATATGTGAATCGTAACCTTTGTTAAATTGAATTAGTGCGCTTTCACGTTCAATTGCTTTGATTGGCCTGATTTCATAGAACTTAACGCATCTAGGGAATTAAACTTGATTAGTGCTTTTACACGTTAGGTTGTTCCTTTAGGTAGAATTCATATTCGCATCTTTTAATGTGTTTGTTGATGACATGAGGAGGTTTGCGGGATATTCTTGCGATCAAGGTATTCTAGGGTCTTTGATAAAAGTTGAGATTAAATATCAATTCTAGTTATTGTGAAAAGCATGTTAGTGAATGAAAACGAAATCCTTAACCAATATCTCTTCTATCTTATTTGTTTGCTTATTTCTTTATTTGCTTTTATTTATTTTATTTCATAAAATCACAAAACTACCGGTAATTTATATAGGAAACCACAACAATTTGACAACCTAGACCTCTCTGTGGGATCGATCCTTTCTTGCCCTTGCTATATTTATATTTTGAGTAGTAAGAAAGTGTAATTATATTTGTGTCGCTTACGACAGCGATCAGTTACTCACAAATTTAACCTTAAACGAAAATCCACCATCAACAATTGGAATAGATCAATCGCAACCGCAACCACAAAACATCACATGTAAAACTGAATCAACAAACTGTTAGGCTTCCGATATCACAAAAGATAAAAATATTTATGAACAAATATGAAATAAGGTTTGACTGCATGCGCTAGCAGATTGAGAATGTAACTTGATAGACAAAATGAGCAGCCAAAAACGACTAGAATTTGGGCAATCAAACAACATATTTGGATGAACGCGAGAAAAGAAGGTTAAGCTACCAAAGATGGGCAAGCGATTCGGTTTGTAACTGATCGACAAAATGATCAGCCAAAACAAACCTAGACTTTGGACTATCAAACAACATATTGAATGAACTCCGAGAAAAAAGGGTTAAGCGAGAGAAAGTGCACTCACCTTCCATTTCCTCACCCTCATCAAGTGGCGCATCTTTGTTGAACTCAAAACGTTCCCATCCTGCTCCCATCCCCTTAGAAGTATCCTTTTCAACTGCATAGCACAATGTATTCAAAAAAGAGGGAAAAGAACTACTAAATATTATAAATTGTTAAAATCACCATATTACCCTTACTAGAAATAAAGGTAATAAATATTATGGAGACTGTAAAAATTACCAGACTACCCTTAGCTGAAGTGAGTAAAGTAAATATTACGGATAGCGTGTATGTGATTGTTTACGAGAGAAGGCTTGTCTTGTTTTGCGGCTCAGTCACACCGAGCATTACATTTTGTTTTACAACTCTTATGAAGGGTTGTCATAAAGTTAGTGTATTAAAGAACCACAAACTTGACATAACATATAATAGTGTAGGTATGGTTAATGGTGTATACTTCCATACAGGAGGTTGAGGATCAAATCCCCCCATCCTCATTTCTTCTAATGTTCTATATTTTTACTTCAACAACACTTATAAGTGTTGTTATATATTTTTATTAAAAAAAGAAGAAAAAAAGCCAAAAGTTGTGAACGGTAAGGATGGTTGATGAGCTAGACGTCCATGCAGTAGATTTATGTTCGAATCTCCCCTATAACCTCATTTTTTCCAACATTTGTATATTTTTACTTCAACAACACTTATAAGTGTTGTTGTAGGTTTGTATTTAAAAAAAAAAGAAAAAACTGAAACTTGTGATTTGAAAGGGTGGTTGATGAGCTAGACTTCCATGCGGTAGGTTCATGTTCGAATCTCCCCTCTAACATATTTTTCATTATCATATTTTTGTGTTCTTCAACAACACTTGTCAGAATTGTGATAGGCTAAGTCACTACATATATGGAACATTATATATTTTTACTTCAACAACACTTATAAGTGTTGTTGTAGGTTTCTATTTAAAAAAAAAGAAAAAAAAATCAAAACTTGTGAACTGAAAGGGTGGTTGATAAGCTAGACTTCCATGTAGTAGGTTCATGTTCGAATCTCTCCTCTAACATATTTTTCATTATCATATTTTTGTGTTCTTCAACAACACTTGTGAGTATTGTGATAGGTTAAGTCACTACATATATGGAACAACGTTGTTATAGCTAAATGTTGTCACAACTGTTTTGCTTAAGGAGTTGTGGTTTGTTTTCTTAGCGCAACCCCTTGTTTCCTAAGGGTTGGCAGTGATGATATACGACAACTCTTCCTTTGAAACCAGTTGTAAAACATAGGACTTTCTACAATACTTAGTGAAGCGTTGTGAATCTCCAGTTGTAGATGTATATTTTTCCTGTAGTGAAACTAAATGAACACAAACGTGCATATGACGAGAGACAAAACAGAAATAGTCACTCTCTGAAATTACATGTGTCAGGTTGAGTTCCATAGCATTTGTTGGACTTTTGACTAACTGGGCAGTTAAAGTGGAATAATTACATAAGATTTGCAAACATTGCATCATTTGTTCATGCACTTAACTACGAGCTCGGAGAATCAATTCACATTTTTTTCATAAATGACTTTCCTATAAATGTTACATCAAGAAAAACTGATATTTTCGAAAAACAAGCGACAAAGGCAAAACAGCCATTATTTCATTGCATCCATTCTTAGAATAGAAGGTCATTTCTAAGCCCAAGTTTTACATGGCTGCTACAGGCGAGTCCCCAAATTTCACAAAAAAATAACAAAAAACGCGTGTATTAAAATCTGAAACGGATGAAGACTTGGTGGATAGATTCTAAATAGAATGAGATACATGCTTCTTGCCAATAATTATACTACCGGATAACTACAAATCCATCTGAAGGCAAACAAGAACTAAAATTATTTTCTGACCAGCAAACAACTAAACATAAAGGGAAATATCAGTGTTTCTACCATTTTTATCGTGTCAGGAACTTTTAGTCTTTCTGGGATTCTGAATCAATTTCTGAATTTGATTATGCTTTTTATTTAAACTATTTCAGAGCTATAAGCAAGAACAATAATGCAGCTACTAAGGTTGAGAACATTTGAAGAGGACTTACAAGTGGTGAGCTTACCAACCAAGGGTTTATTGTTAGCCACATGATCTATAACTAACCAAGTACAAGGGAAGGATTTTGACAGCTTTTGACTTAATGATAGATAACAGCCATTACCTCATTGCATCTATCTCCAATTCCTTGGAATTGGTTCAAATCAATATATGTATGTAAACATGATATTCTACAGAGCAAAGGTAAGGTAAAGTAACAGATGTTATTGGATTTAGCAATGTAATCAACCAATCAATGAAACAATTACTGATGCACCACACAAATTGATAAATCAAAGATAACTTTACTTAATTATGAGAACAGAATACTTTTACTTTAGAGCAGTACCTTATTCTCTTCATTTGAGAAAGTCTTCAAGCAGTGTTGGATCACATGGTGACCATTTGTGTCCTTGGTCAATTCAACAGTACCTTTACTCAGCACATTCAAAACTTTGGTTATGTGTTGTCCTGATGTCAAGCTTTCCAACAATTTCTGCACAGACCTAGTTCTGTAACACAAGAAAAACTCCATTAAAATACATACTCACTTATAAACTATCATACAAAATTCAACGAAAAAGAAAGAGTTTAACAATTAGTATTTACCCGTACCCATGATCATCAAGGAAAATATTAATGAGTTCATGTCCACTGTTGGTCAAGTATATTAACAATCTCACCAATCTCGTGCTTCAGTACACTTCAAAAACATCTTCTGTACAAGAAAATTCCCAGCAGAATTGACGACAAGCCTTAATATCAGTAGTCAATACAGTAATGATGAACTGAATATCTTGATAACTTCCACTCTCCAATTTTCCATGGGTGAGCATTGCTAAAACACTCTAAAAAAAAAAAAAAAAAAAAAAAAAAAAAAAAAACTAAAAAAAACTAGCAGACAGTTGAACTATTCCTTCCACTTGTTGACATATCTCAGGAAAGCCTTGGCTGGATTATCTCTTACTGGGGCATGGACACATTTTGATCGCCGAACAACAGCCTCTTCTAAAGCAATGTTGAAAGCGATATCCTTCGACCTCTTCTGCAAGGCCAGGCTGCAAAGAGTGCAGATGGTAAACAAGATATAATCTTCGTTAGATGTGGAAAAAATAATTGAACATCTTACTTTAAAATGCCCATGCAGCGGTTAATGGTGAAACTTTACGAGTCGGACTGTTTTCTTTTTCCCTTAAGCCAACACAAGCTAAGCAGGAATGTATTTATATGACCTGGATTTAGCAATCCCGAATGTAAAAATAGGTATAATCTCGATTAGACATTTGGATAAAGAGTCATTTGACGACACCATAAAAATTTCAAAATCAGTTACTAACTCAACTGATTTTAAATAATTTCTTCAAATACAAACGAAACCACCAAGCAATACAACATACTTCAGGTATAAAAAGAAAAATCCATTCAGATTATCAACTAAATTATTATGGACTTACCTAAGATTGGACGTCAATTTATAACTTCTCCATCAGATTTGCCGGAATTAGATTATTAGGGTGTAAGCGAACCAACTGAGTAAAGGGTTTTAACCGAAACTTGAAAGATAAACATGAATTCGAGAAGAGTAAGGTCTAGGGTTAGCACTGGGAAAGAATTGGGTTTATGTGACTCTGTGTTCGATTTGAGGAAGAAGAGGGGAATAGAAAAGGCCAGTTTCCATTATACCCCTAATATGTTTTAAAATAACAAAAAAATAGGCAGGAGGAAAAAACAATACAAGGGTTACTTTGTCTTTTCATTATTATATGGGTAAGCGGGTAGGATAGGATAATTTCGGTCTTTACCCGTCATCCTACCCATTTAATGGCGGGTAAGAAATCTCTAACCGTCACCCTACCCGCCAAGTAGTGGGTAGGATAGGATACGGTTAAAACACTGGCGGGTAGGGTAGGATTGGCGGGTACGGGTAGGGTATGTGCACCCCTAATTATGACGAGGATAGTGTCGATAAAGAATCTGAAATATGTAGGCATAGTAATCAGGAATTTGTTACTTCAAATATTGACATTCAAGAAAATAATGTTATTTCTGGTTCAGATCCTAATAATTTTAACAATTATTCACCTATTCAAAAGGACAAGGATTTGACTAGAGATACTATTTTAGACGACGTAGAATTTCCTTTTTACGAAGCTGATAATGGTTTAGAGGAACGAGTTTATTCTGAGAATATTATTTTAGAGTCTAGCAATTTAGAAATATTAGTCTTAGACGAAGAAGATGAACTCGTAGGGCTTTTAAATTTGAGTGAGGATGCATCACCTGAGTATAATCTACATGAAGCAATTAACCATTTTCAGGATTTTGATGATCTAGAAATTAGGGAAATTGTAACTAGTCTATCTAGAGACACCCAAAACTCTAAGTTTGGGGGTGATTATCATTCTCCTTATGCATTACCTTTAGCTCTTACATAGATCCCTCACTTGGGACTTGACATATGTGCCTCAACCATTTTAAAAGATTATCTTCATACACGTTTTCCTGAACCTAGTGATGTCCATAAGGAAGTTCAGTTATTAGAAACCCATCCTCTGGTTGATGTGGTTTACCCATCCGTGATACCAGTTGACTTTGTTTTCCCACTAAATATTTTTCAACCAATTGTGGGAACGTATAAGTTTCAGATGTGTCAATTATTAAGTTTTGAGACTGAGCCTAAGTACTTTAGGAAATTAATATCGACACATTTTCTTATGATTGACTGCCAGTTTCATCGTGGTCAATTGTGTGAGTCAAAACTGATTAGCTTTAAGGATCTGCAATTATTCAGGTTATTATTATGTGCTTCTAAGTTCTTATTTGAGTTTTTACAGACTTTAAAACCTGAACCGGATCTTAGCTTTGAGGAATTCCAGCACATGAAAATATTTTATCTCGATCCAGTTATAGAGCCTGAACCTGAACCACAACTAGATATAGTTGTCTTAAATAGGAAACTAGGCAAGGGTGTGCTTTATTTGTTAATTTTCTTGGCATGTTGCAGATTCCTTTACTTGTGATAGCTCTATTTGGTTTTGATGACCCACAGATATTTCAGCTATTACTTTATGATTTTATGAGGTGACTAATCCTTTCTTAGTCCTGGTGAAGACTTTAAACTTAGCACTTCTTGGGAGGTAACCCAATATTCATGCGACACGGTAATATCTTTCCTTAACTCTTTTACTTCAAATGGTAACAGTTTCTCCTTGTTCATGCTTTTAATTTTATCTTTAGAACATTGAGGACAATGTTAGATTTAAGTTTGGGGTATGGGAGAAACATTTTGGTTGCATTGTTAAACTCCGGAGCCTAGAAATTTATGCTTATTAAGGATGGCACTAACCAATCTAAGTGGATGGAAGCATCTTGGTTATAGGAGTTGAGGAACCAATCTGCTTAGATGGAAACATCTAAAGAGTCTATTCATAAAAGCACAGAGCTCAGGAGTTAGAATTAAAGAAAAAAACATGGTAGTTTCGCCATATCTCGTAGAATCCTTTTCACTTCTGTTTTTATTTTGTTTTTTTAAAATATGTTTCTCTAAGTGATTAGGTGGGGCTCACGATTCAATTTTTTACCACTGTTAGGGTGAAATATGTTACCACTGCTAGGGTGAAATAGAGTGATTGAGATACCTACAAAAAAAAAAAAAAACCAGACCATCAGACCAACCGGAATAAATTCAATAAAGTCGACCACTGGAACCCTTGTATATGCCAGTTGCGTTGACCTAGAGTTAGGATTATCGACCACTGGTACCCTTGTATATGCCGGTGTGTTGATACTAGTCCAGACCAGTATCTCAGTCCATTAGGATAGGTTCATTTTGGCAGTAGCCTTCAGACAGATATGAGAAACACCGTTCACCTTAGTCAACATCAAAACCATCTATGTTTTTCTACATTCATCTTCTTAATCTATCCATGTGATTGGTTGACTCCTGTTATGATGTCCAAAAACTATCTGAGTAGAGATCTGTGACTTATATATGAATTTTAGTATGCTTGAGTGAAAACTCGTGTACAACAATTGGAATTTCGCATCGGGGTACTTCCTCCTGTAGTCAATAAGTATGCCAACCAAGGAGATTCTTTAGTGCCTTCCAAGGTTCTGCGTAGATAGTTAAGTGCAGGTAAAGGTTTTGTGGGTATATCTCTTGTAAGCCCTCCGAGACTATACCTCGGCCACTAGGGCCACCTAGGGGTTTAAAGGCTTATTGCATACGCTAAATGCAATCGACGATGCCTGCGACAGTGAGTTAGGATTTATTTTGTAGATTTGATTTGCTCGGGACTAGCAAATAATAAAGTTGGGGGTATTTGATAGATGCATTTATGTGTCTATTTGGATCTCAATTATGTATATTGTTAGTGCTCGATCTTGTACTTATTTGGTTATTTTATGTCTTTGTAGGTGTTTTTGGAGAAATAAGCTTTTGCGGCGAATTTGGCTAGAAAAGTGGTTTTTGCGCTCGTGGGAGAAAATTACTATACGGACCTCCATTTTGGATAAGGGTGTTTATGGGTGAAAATCGTTTCTTCCGATTTCAGTAAATTCGGTAGGTGAGTGAGAAACTGGTTTAAACCCTAAAAAAATGTGCTGCACGTGAGCACTTTATAGATTCGAGAGATCAATCTGTACAAGTCCGGCTTAAACCAAGAAATGGCCATTCCAGACTTGCTTCGGTCACAAAGTGGAGGAGAAGGGTTGATTTGGGGAGGAAGCAAAAAAGGTGTTGAGACCCGAGAATAGTTACGGGAGAGTAGTGTCTCGACTTGTATCAGAAAGTGAAAGCTTAGGAAGCTTGCAAGAGATGAAAGCTTTTTTTGGAGAGCTTGCAAAGTTGCCTTTTCTGAGAGTGTAGTATTTTTCTCCTGACCGAGATCTGTTGTCTGGTGGAAATATGTAAGACCTATTTATACAAGTCGAGATTGAAACGTACCCTGGCCTCATGAAGGAAGAGAGTAAAGGGTGAAATAATGGGAGGAGGTGGTAACCGCAAGGTGTTTATGGGTGAAAACGTTTTCACCATTATTTCCTCATTTATTTGACCGCTTTATTCCTTTTCACGCTTTCTTAATGTGAGCGTAGTGTACGCTGCAAGCTTTGACCGCCAAACCAAAACCCTGGAAAGCATCCCCCAGTTTGTGTTGATATCTCGAGTGTTGGTTGCACCTTGAGTGCAAGTGGCGCTGCTAGTGGCGCGTGTTGCATGTGCCATTGGCATGTGTAGAATGCCTTGGTGGTAGGTTGTACGTTGAGTGTAAGTGGCAATGCCAGAGCTGCTAGTGGCGTGCGTGGCATGTGCCAATGGCATGTGCGGAATGCCTTGGTGGTAGGTTGTACGTTGAGTGTAAGTGGCAATGCCAGAGCCGCTAGTGGCGTGCGTGGCATGTGCCAATGGCATGTGCGAAATGCCTTGGTGGTAGGTTGCATGGTTTGCAAATTAGGCTACCAGCGTGGGTTTTGGCGTGTGCCGGTGGCGCGCACTGGGTCAATTGGCCTAGGTTGCATGGCTTGCAAGTTAGGATACCAATGGCGCATTAGGGGCCACGGCTAGGTGATGAAGGCTACCAGCGAGCGTGTTGGCATGTGCCAATGGCATGCGTGGCCGTTAGGGCCGTGGCCTTGGTAGGAAAGGCTACCAGCGAGCATGATGGCATGTGCCAATGGCATGCGTGGCCGTTAGGGCCGTGGCCTTGGTAAGAAAAGCTACCAGCGAGCATGTTGGCATGTGCCAATGGCATGCGTGGCCGTTAGGGCCGTGGCCTTGGTAGGAAAAGCTACCAGCGAGCATGTTGGCATGTGCCAATGGCATGCGTGGCCATTAGGGCCGTGGCCTTGGTAGGAAAAGCTACCAGTGAGCATGTTGGCATGTGCCAATGGCATATATGGCCATTAGGGCTGTGGCCTTGGTAGGAAAAGCTACCAGCGAGCATGTTGGCATGTGCCAATGGCATGCGTGGCCGACTTGGCCTAGGTTGCATGGTTTGCAAGCCTAGGGCGCCATATTTGGCATGTGCCAATGGCATAGCGGCTTGGAAATATGGCTTGTGGTGCGTGTTGGCATGTGCCAATGGCACGCACGGCCATGTTGAACTAGTTGCACGTTTTGCAAGCCTAGGGCGCTATATTTGGCATGTGCCAATGGCGTAGCGGCTTAGTTTGGCATGGTTGCCAATGAGTGCGATATGTAGTTTGGTTTTAGCGTCGATGCCATGGTGCGCAGCCAGTGTGCGGCTTGGTTTTAGCGTCGTTGCCATGGTGCGCAGATGTGCGGCTTGGTTTGGCATCGTTGCCATGGTGCGCGATGTGCGGCTTGGTTTTGGCGTCGTTGCCATGGTGCGCGAGAATGATGTTTGGCTTGGTTTGGCATTGTTGCCATGGTGCACAGTGTGCGGCTTGGTTTGGCATTGTTGCCATGGTGCGCAGTGTGCGGCTTGGTTTGGTATTGTTGCCATGGTGCGCAATGTGCGGCTTGGTTTGGCATTGTTTCCATGGTGCGCGGTGTGCGGCTTGGTTTGGCATTGTTGCCATGGTGCGCGATGTGCGCGGCTTGGTTTGGCATTGTTGCCATGGTGCGTGATGTGCGGCTTGGTTTGGCATTGTTGCCATGGTGCGCAGATGTGCGGCTTGGTTTTGGAATTAGGGTTACGTGTCGAAAACCCTAATCGGGTATTTTGAAAAAAATACCCCTATTAATTTTACACACGAGTTAAATGCTCTTAGTTAATGTGTTGCGGGTAACACTAGGTCATGGGGTTTTACGATTTTACCTCTTGTTTAAAAACCACCATCAACATTAAGTCCCTGCTTAGCTCGGAGCAGGGGGCTTTGTTGCGAGGTAAGCATAAGATGGTGACAAACTATCAATGAAGAAACCGTAAAGAGAATTGAGGAGGCTTGTCGACCTTTTATAAATAGGATTTGGAATCCTTGCCTCGGTAGTTTTGCACGAATCGGGAGGCTAGCACAATTGGTGGGGCCGGGAGCTTGGGCGACGTTGGGAAGTTGGCGTGAGTTGGGAAACCGAGCGTGCTAGGCTGGTGGGACCGGCGCAAGGTGTGGAAGCTGTGCGAAGCAGGCGTGACTTGGGCAGTCATTGGGAAGTCGGTGCGATTGGTGGGGCCGGTGCAGCTTGGGCGACATTGGGAAGTTGGCGTGAGTTGGGAAACTGAGCGTGCTAGCTGGTGGGACCTGGCGCAATATGGGGAAGTTGTGCGTGCTTGCTGGCGGGACCGATGTAAACAAGGAGAGAGTAGGTGTTTCTACAGATAGCAAAGTTTCCTTATTTTGCCTTCCTTCACGCGCGGCTTCAATCGGGGCATTGTCCATGCTAAAATCTGGAAGCATTATGTCCCTCATTGCCTCCTTTCCTTTTTTTAAGGTTCCGTATTCACACCCAACGCAATTGCATCATCTCCCTCGTTTGAGAAAGGGTTCTTCACGGTTGAGTTTCTCTCTTTGTCATGTCGCAGAGACGAATCATCTTCTAACCAACCCGATTCTCCAGTGAAGGCGCGAGGTCCGATTCTTGCGGGAGCATCCCAACAAGGGTTATTCGGGTTAAGAAAATCATACCGGTATGTTTTCTTCTTCTCTGGTGGACTGACGTACGCTTTACCGCTTGTTTGATGAATGGAAAATTTCCCTTTTGTGCAGAGATATCCCGTTGGAGCATCCGTTACCGTTATCGACGAGGATGACCTAGTCGTTCCACTCCCTTCAAATCCAACCTTGTTGACTGTTGCAAACTTGGAGAACGCTGATTTAGGGCTCTCTTGTCATGAATACCCCTATGCAGGTTTGTCGTTTGGGACTCGTATGAGGTGTCTCTCCTCCAATTACCGGAATGTTGGCGGTTTCCTGGTGCGCAAAGAATTCGTGGTCCTTTATACGAGGATATGGAAGACATACGGCCATATCGCTACCAAGAGCGTAGTGAAGTGTTGTTCGTCCGCCTTGGTTTCCGTAGTGAATTATCTTTTGCCAATGATTGCTGAGATGGAGAATATGTCCATCTGTGCTGCTGCAGAGTCGGCCATTCAAAGGTGGGAGAACATGGTGTCCACCTGTGAATCCTTGGAGTTTAATATCAATTTGGTTGCGGCATCGTCTCAATATTGTGAAAGTCGATGAGCTGGTATTCTTGCTTTGGTGTGATTGGCGATTTTTAGCACCAAATATCCTCTTCCTTAAAAACCCTGGATTTTACATGGCTGTTGTACGCCATGGAAATCCTGTTTCTGTGTGCTTGTGCATGGCCGAAAACTTTTGGCACCCCGGGATGAAATAGGGAGACGTTCCATTGCTGATGTGCTGCTATCAAGTCTTCCAGGACTTTGTTCCAAGTTAATCCTTCAAACCATCTTGAATCTTGGACTATAAATACGGAATGGGATGCGTTAAGAAGTCCCCGGTCATACTTCGGTTTGACATGATGGCATGGATGAATACGTGAATGTAACCTTCTGGCGTGCTTTTGGAGTTTTGGTGCACATGTACGGCTTCATGTTGAGAAATTCCCGCGGCTCGTAAAACCTCGATAGTGATGATGTTGAAATCAGTAATAACCTGGTTGAGGGGAGTGAAAGCATCTCACGCTGGTAGTCCCCATGCATAACCTACTTTCATTACATCGCCTTGAATCCCCCTCCACGGGATTTGATATAAGCCTATCGTACTCTTACGGATGTGACTTTGGGATGCTCGAAATTACATGATGACGTATTCGGATAGTGCAGGCTCGGGATCCTCCACGGCCTCGTAAAGTGTTAAAGGCGTCTTCTAGACGAGAGAGGTGATGATATTCTTGCTTTGCACCCTTGAAGAGTAGAGGACCTTGTTGTGGGTACGGATTTTTAGTGGACCGTGTCTTGGAGCTTTGTGGTGAAGGGATCCCGTGTATATCTCCCGTCCTCAAGTATGGTTTACGTGTTTCCATTTTTGTAGTAATTCTGCTTTGCGGTGAAGCTGGGTTGGTATCAACGAATGAGGGACAACGGTTCTTGGTAGGAGATGTAATCGGGAGAGACTACATTGTTGTGGTAACAAAGTAGGTTGGGCGACATTCTATGGGCTTCCGTGGAAGTAAAAGGATTGGCTGGATGCGTAAGCGAGCAAACCGTCCATGATCACGAGTTTTAGTGAGATGGATTAAAAGGTGTCCATGACTACAAAGATTGGCTGGGTTGTGACTATGTTCCTTGATATGGGGAGTGTGGCGGCACGACCCTTTGCAGGAAGGAGTGTCGTTGAAGCGAACGTTGAAGCGAAGCCGCTGCTGGAGAACGTTGATGCGTAGTTATTTCTCGGAGAGAACGTTGAAACGACGTCTTGCAACTCTCGAGCCTTGGCGGTTACCATTTTGAAGTCGGAGGCCGCGTCACGTTCTGTCAAACTCGACATCCCTCAAGAGAACAGAGGTTAGGAGTCCCCAGTTCCATCTATCGATCGTGCTTTCTAGGAGAGGTTGGGGTTTGGGAACGTCTTCCCTGGCTGGAAACGCCTGCTTTCCTGATGCAGTGCGGTTGAGGGGTGAAAATATGTCTTGACGCTACGCCTTGGAAAAACATAGAATCTCACATAACTGTTTCATCATAGGCTGTACGACTTTGTGGGAGAAGTTCCCTTCGTGCGGGTCCTGACGGAAGAAGGGTCTCCGTGAACTCAGGAGAGTTGTTGATTTCCTTTGCTTTCAATTTTGGAGAAGTCTTTCCCAGCGGCGGAACTGGAAATCCTTCTAACCCCTGGCTTGACCAAAATTTTGCCCCTGGCTTAAGCCAATTGTTACTATAAATTATCTGGCTCAAAATTAATTAGGTAACAAAAAAATTGGCTTTTACGTTTTTAGGGGTGGCTTCAGCCAGGTGAAGCCTGGCTATAGTTCCGCCCCTGGTCTTTCCTGATATTTACGTGTGACGAAATTGGATTGCTTATCCCCTTCTCTTTTGGGCGTTTAAGATCAACGCGAGCCTCTTCATCTATAAACGCACGTCCTGCTTTGAAGTATCTTTTGTCTTTTCATCAAATCAACGAGTGCTCAAAGGAGGTCGGCTTCTTCCGGATCTTCCAAGTATCTTGCCCTTATGGTGGAGTAGCGTGCGGTGACGGTTGGAGCTTCCATGCTTGAAGAACCGTTGGGGTGGCGAAGCGGCTCCGGGTTCTAGTGATCGTAAGTGTATCGTGCGAGAGATGACACGGTTTTGATCACGAAGTTCGGAGTCATGGCGGCTGTTTGAAGGGAGAGGATGGTCTTGGAAGGGCGCAAGATGTTAGCTACTGGAAGGATGCAAACTGTTAGCACAGAGTGTGGTACTGCGGCTAGCATGCGCGTGCGGCATGTGTGCCCGGCATGTCGTCAGTAAGCGTGTCCGGTAAGCGCGTCTGGTAAGCGTGTCTGGTAAGCGCGTCTGGTAAGCGCTTCTAGCATGCGCGTCACGGTAGGAGCTTCGGCATGCGCGTCCGGTAGGCGCTTGGATCGTCTTAGAATGGGCGCCGGCTTGGTGTGGACGCTGGTTAGGCATGGACGCTGGCTTGGATTTCGGCATGGCGTGGACCGTTGGCTTGTCACGGTGCTGGCTTGGCGTGGCTCGGACTTTTTCTTGCGGGCCCAGTTGCCTCTTCCCATACGTAGCTCAAACAGGAAATCCTTTCCTTATTCAAATTCCAAAAGTGTTATGCTCATGAAATGGGTTGGCTCCCCATTTTTTTTTACCTCGTATGTTTGTTATCACGTCATGTGTTAGCGGTAGCGCGGTAGTGATAAAGTGGGCGAGCATATTCCAGCTATGTACTCCAGCGTTTCTCTTTCAATTTGTTTTATTGTTTTCTTGTGCTGGTGCAAACCATAGCCATAGGTATGCCTTTCATAAACTGGAAATACTTCATCATAAATAATTCTTCGAATGTCACTGTAGTAACATCTTCTAATAGTGACAGGTAATTATTATTGTGCAAAGTAGGCACGTACGGGTAGGTGGCTTTTTTTTTTTTTTGAAAGGCAAACAAAGCGCCTGGTTTATGGTTTTTGTCTTCCTGGATTTCTTGGGTTGATAGATAAATGTTACCTTGACAGTTTGGGTTATTCTTTTTGGAATGAATTGTTTAGGAGTTGATTGTTTTAGTTATGATTGAAAGTGACACAAACATCCCAGGAAAACCATGGAACCGTGTGTTGGTAGATGACATGGGATGAAACATAACATGGCTATCGGTTTTATCAGAACTTGAAAAAGCAAACCACGTATTTTTGTCTAGATAAGACTTACTCGGTTTCTCAGGTCTTCTGATGAGAATTAACTTTCCGGGTGCAAGACCAAGTTTTTTTTTTTTTTGAGAAACATGGTCATGGGAAGTCCCCAGTCTTCCAAATCGTTGCTGAGTTGTCGGATAACTGTGCCGTTAATCCCTGGGCGGATCGTTTTGCTTCTAGCCTGTGAGAAGTCCCCAGTCGTCCCTTGTCATGTCATGACTGATAATCGAGCCATCGAGTAACTGAGTCGGAGTGGATCGCCTTCCTCTACCATCTTGACGTCTGGGTCGAAGAATGAAATCGCTGGTTGAAAATTGACATTGTAACCGAAAGATCGAACCTCCCACTGTGGTCGCCAATTGTTTATGGGTGAAAATCGTTTCTGCCGATTTCGGTAAATTCGGTAGGTGATTGAGAAACTGGTTTAAACCCTAAACAAATGTGCTGCACGTGAGCACTTTATAGATTCGAGAGATCAATCTGTACAAGTCCGGCCTAAACCAAGAAATGGCCGTTCCAGACTTGCTTCGGTCACAAAGTGGAGGAGAAGGGTTGATTTGGGGAGGGAAGCAAAGAAAGGTGTTGAGACCGAGAATAGTTGCGGGAGAGTAGTGTCTCGACTTGTATCGAGAAAGTGAAAGCTTAGGAAGCTTGCAAGAGATGAAAGCTTTTTGGAGAGCTTGCAAAGTTGCCTTTTCCGAGAGTGTAGTATTTTCTCCCGACCGAGACTTGTTGTGCGGTGGAAATAGGTAAGACCTATTTATACAAGTCGAGATTGAAACGTACCCTGGCCTCATGAAGGAAGAGAGTAAAGGGTGAAATAATGGGAGGAGGTGGTAACCGCAAGGTGTTTATGGGTGAAAACGTTTTCACCATTATTTACTCATTTATTTGACCGCTTTATTCCTTTTCATGCTTTCTTAATGTGAGCGTAGTGTACTTTGCAAGTGTGACCACCAAACCAAAACCCTGGAAAGCATCCCCGGTTGTGTTGATATCTCGAGTGTTGGTTGCACCTTGAGTGCAAGTGGCGCTGCTAGTGGCGCGTGTGGCATGTGCCATTGGCATGTGCGGAATGCCTTGGTGGTAGGTTGTACGTTGAGTGTAAGTGGCAATGCCGGATTTGCTAGTGGCGTGCGTGGCATGTGCCAATAGCATGTGCGGAATGCCTTGGTGGTAGGTTGTACGTTGAGTGTAAGTGGCAATGCCAGAGCTGCTAGTGGCGTGCGTGGCATGTGCCAATGGCATGTGCGAAATGCCTTGGTGGTAGGTTGCATGGTTTGCAAATTAGGCTACCAGCGTGGGTTTTTGGCGTGTGCCAGTGGCGCGTACGGTCGAATTGGCCTAGGTTGCACGGATTGCAAGTTAGGCTACCAGCGCGCATTAGGGCCACGGCTAGGTGATGAAGGCTACCAGCGAGCGTGTTGGCATGTGCCAATGGCATGCGTGGCCGTTAGGGCCGTGGCCTTGGTAAGAAAGGCTACCAGCGAGCATGTTGGCATGTGCCAATGGCATGCGTGGCCGTTAGGGCCGTGGCCTTGGTAAGAAAAGCTACCGGCGAGCATGTTGGCATGTGCCAATGGCATGCGTGGCCGTTAGGGCCGTGGCCTTGGTAGGAAAAGCTACCCGGTGAGAATGTTGGCATGTGCCAATGGCATGCGTGGCTATTAGGGCCGTGGCCTTGGTAGGAAAAGCTACCAGTGAGCATGTTGGCATGTGCCAATGGCATGCGTGGCCATTAGGGCCGTGGCCTTGGTAGGAAAAGCTACCAGCGAGCATGTTGGCATGTGCCAATGGCATGCGTGGCCGACTTGGCCTAGGTTGCATGGTTTGCAAGCCTAGGGCGCCATATTTGGCATGTGCCAATGGCATAGCGGCTTGGAAATATGGCTTGTGGTGCGTGTTGGCATGTGCCAATGGCACGCACGGCCATGTTGAACTAGTTGCACGTTTTGCAAGCCTAGGGCGCTATATTTGGCATGTGCCAATGGCGTAGCGGCTTAGTTTGGCATGGTTGCCAATGAGTGCGATATGTAGTTTAGTTTTGGCGTCGCTGCCATGGTGCGCGATGTGCGGCTTGGTTTTAGCGTCGTTTCCATGGTGCGCGGTGTGCGGCTTGGTTTGGCATCGTTGCCATGGTGCGCAGTGTGCGGCTTGGTTTTGGCGTCGTTGCCATGGTGCGCATGTGCGGCTTGGTTTGGCATTGTTGCCATGGTGCGATGTGTGCGGCTTGGTTTGGCATTGTTGCCATGTTGCGCAGATGTGCGGCTTGGTTTGGCATTGGTTCCATGGTGCGCAGTGTGCGGCTTGGTTTGGCATTGTTGCCATGGTGCGCAGTGTGTGGCTTGGTTTGGCATTGTTGCCATGGTGCGTGATGTCTTTTGGTTTGGCATTGTTGCCATGGTGCGCAGTGTGCGGCTTGGTTTGGCATTGTTGCCATGGTGCGCTGCATGTGCGGCTTGGTTTTGGAATTAGGGTTACGTGTCGAAAACCCTAACCGGTATTTTGAAAAAATACCCCTATTAATTTTTTACACCTGAGTTAAATGCTCTTAGTTGATGTGTTGCGGGTAACAGTAGGTCATGGGGTTTTACGATTTTACCCCTTGTTTAAAAACCACCATCAACAAAGGGGTAACCAAATTACTAAGCGTCACCCAAATCACTATCGGCACCCCAGCATCAGGATAAGGGGCACTCATCTTCAAGAATTCAAAATTTGATTTTGGCGGGAAAACTTGACAGTCTACTGGCAGAGTTTAGATTCGAATTTGAACGTGATCTAAGGAGACTCAATCACGGATTTTGGTTAATTTAGGCATGTTAGGGATAAACAGGCTTAGTATGGGCATTTGGATCAAGTAAATTGGGTTGTATGATTGCGTTTGGTAAAACAGGAGAAGATAAATATCCGGGGTCCTGTGATTGGTTTTAATGGAGATTCTGTCGGAGTTTTGGCTGAATATCAGTTGGCATTAGTTGGTCACGATTAAACAGGTTTGGTAAGTGATTTGGTTTTGAAAAAAAGGAAGGTTTCAACACATATCTCGATTGAACAGGGAGTAGCATATCACGGGAATCATTGGCCATATTTTTGGACAAGAGTTGGGAGAATTTTCTCGGAGATTCTATTGGGATATGATTTGGTACGACAAACCAGGGTTGGTGATAGAGTTTGTTTTGAAAAAGGCGGTGGTTTTCTTGTTTATCTCGGGTACGCAGTGGAGGTGGAATATTCTTGGGTTTTACTATTCCTGGAAGTTACATGATGAAGTGAAGACATTTTTCCCTGTAGACTTGAAGATATATTTGGAAGGAGTTTAAATAAAGCAAAAGACGCGTACAACAGGAAAGAAGAGAGAAATAAAAGGGAATATCCTGGAACTTGGGAGAGAAGTAAAAGCAAGATATTGCTCCGGATTTATTTGTCCCGTGTGTATAAATAAAAGTGGTTGGAGTCCCAGGATGGGTAGTCGAGAGTTTTGGGGTTGTTAGGAGAAGTACGGGAAGTTGCATAATCAAGAACAATAGCTGCAGGCGAGTACCGGAGAAGAAGAAGAAGAACATCACTCAGAGACAGTCGCAAAAACCATTACCTTTTCTTTTAAATTCCATATCTTTTGTAGTAATTTCTCCAACAATTAGTTCAAGTTCGCAATAGCTCTGTAACAGTGAGTTCCATGACACTTGGTTTTGTAACAATTATCTCTGTTACAAACTCGCTGCATTATATCATTTTTCAATAAAAACACCTTTTGAGCCATGTTTCTATCTTTTGGGTGTGTTTTCGACATGAGGAGATAAACCCTAACACTGGGACGACGTAGGAAGCCACGTTTTACAATTGGTTGGTAACTATAATGATTCTTCATGACTTTTTGCATTGTTTTAATTGATTTATGATTTTTACTAATTAGTTGTGATTTGTCTGATGACGTATGCTTAGACTTAGAGCTTTTGATACGTCATGATGCTTATGATTTACAATTAATCTTTTACAAAATCTACCTTTGGCAAAGAAATAGAGTCATAAAATAGCTAGAAGTATTATGAATCAATATACGAACCAATTGAATGTGATTAATGGTGGAAACCTGAGTCTCAGTAATCTCTCGTTATCATGACAATTTTGTATATATATTTTCTTTGTTATTAGTGTTTTCTTAAATCAAACCTTTACAAGCCCCAGTTGAACGAACTTTACTACCACTTTCTACAACTTGTTAAAATCACATCAGCGACTTTGTGTGTAACGGTTGACTTATTGCTACATGTCCTTCCTTGTAGCAGATACTAATCGTTGTTTAATTTATTGTAACAGATTGGGTTTAACAGTTATTGTAACGATTCCCAACCGTGATAGCTCAGTGTAACATCTGCCGTACGACACGTGTCAATCTATTCTAACGTTTAAAGTAACGGCTTCAAATGCTGATGATTGACTGTAAAATTTTTGATATAACAGCTTGTTGTAACGATTCGATTCGTAACAGCTGACTGTAATGTTTGCCGTCTGCCACGTGTCTATCGCTTGTAACATATAGACTAACGGCTTTAAGACGTTGATAATTCATTGTAATAGTAATGAATTTGCCAAGTGTGCTAATTACTAACAGATATTATAACGTTGATTAGACGTTGGTAAAAAAAAATAGTTTTAAAAAAAAAAAACGTTTTTTTTACTGTTATATAAATAAGCTCCCATAATTGGACCCTGCAATGCAATCCATTTTTGAAGCTACAATACAATTAGTTTTCAAGCTGCATTACAATTCATTTTTCGAACCTCGCACATCAATAAAACCCATAATTCAATCTCATTCAAAAGACATACATTCTTATTCTAGCACAAGGAATTCATTCATTCAATTATTCTGGAATTCAATCTCATTCCACAATACATATATTCTCATTTTAGCAGCATAAGGAATTCATTCATTCAATTATTCTGGAATATATACTCCTCAATCATTCACATATGTAAAGTATATACGAGTATCATCTTTACATTGGAATAACTGCTTAAGCCTAAAAGATACATGGTTCCCTATATGGTTATAATTAAATGAGAAGGGTTGTGTTTTTCAGCAGTTTCTAAATATAAGCAAATATTGTTTTGCATTATATATACCTTGGCTGAAAAAAGTATTCGCCAAAAGAAGTTGTCCATTGACATCATAGTAGCCTTAACCAGCTCTTGCCATCAATTCTAGTATCTGATAGGTGTCTAAAACACCTTGATATTTATCTATTATTTATGCTTTCTTTGTTATGTTTTCTTGTAAATTATGTATCTTTTATTTGATTTTGAATTTCAGGTACTTTGGAGCAAAAGAAGAGGAAACGTCGCTTAAAAGGGCTAAAGTGTCATTTCATGTGCAACTACTGTTGGAGGCGACTTATTTCTCATTATTTACTTCTTTTCTATCTGTAAGGCATTCATCCTTAGTGATGTATAAAAATTGAAGAAAAGAAGTGAATATGAGAAGTAAGAGATGCCTGCTCGAGAAACTACTAAAAGCACCCAGAAAAGTGTTAAAGGCACCCCCAGAAATGTCCCGGAAAAGTTGATAAAGTCACCCAGGAGTTTTTCACTATATACATCCCAAAAGTCATCTTTGTACCCCACAAATTGCTATTCGCAACCCCAAGAATTGCTAAATGTAGCCCAAATTACTAAAGGGACACCACTCTGGGATAAGGGGAGAGTCATCTTCAACCTTTTGAAATTCGAATTTTGGCGGGAAAAGAAGAACAAAATTAGGGTTTGGATTTTGATGTAGTTAGGAAGAGACTAAAGCGCTGAGAATCATTGGGTTTGTTCCATAGGTACAAACAGGGATGGTGATGGTCTTTGTTGTGACCAAAATTGACTAGATAATCCGAAATAGGTGAATCAGTGCTCATGTATTTTGGCGGGAAAATGTGTTCTTCATGAACAGATTTGATGTTCGGATTTTGGAGAGGTTACAGGGAGATTCGATCGCTCAAACTTCTTGGATGGGCCTGTTTGGTCGAAACAGGCTTGGTAAGGTGATCGGATTTGATCCAGTTGGGCTAAACAATCCCGGAGAAGAAAACAGGGAAGATATTTTATATCGGGTATGATTCTCTATTATTGGAAGTGGTGACGTATATATTTATGAGTTTAGCTTGTACTGGCAACGTGATTGGACCATGCACATCACCAGAAGACGTGTGAAGAAAAAAGACATGGAAATAATTCTCAAAACAAATAAAGAATCCCGTGAAGAAGAAAAAAAAGGAAAGGAGATCAATGGAAGTTATTACACGAGATTTATGGGAGCTGTCGAGTATAAAAAGGGTCGTATGGAAGCAGAGAAGGGGACGGATACCTTGGGGAAGAAATAGAGAGCTTAGAATTGAGAAATCATAAGTTTAAAAAAACCTACCTGCTGCTGCAAAAACACTCAAGAACACGAAGAACATTACACCACCAAAAGCGGTCGCAGAAGGAGTCTTAAAAACAACGACAGAGAGAATCATTTATCGTTCTTCAATAGTGGAAAAACAAAGACCCTCAAAGACGGTCGTTTATCTCTGGAAATCATTGTAAGCACTTTTATTATTATTTTTAATACAATGATTAATGAAATTTTCTCCAATCTTCGATCTATGAGTAGCTAAATCTATTCTCTAGGGTTTTGGAGGAAACTATTTTTAATGGGTAATATTTATTAATTAATTTCTTTGGAATATTTACTCCAAAATTGTGTTTTAATTTGTCTAAAAATTCTCTCTTCTTTACATGCTTCGTAATAACTATTTTGGGTAGTTTCTACCGTTCTTTTATAAGCGAAGGAGGGTTAGGCCTTAGAATAGCGACGAAAGTCATAAAAATGCTTGTAACGTTATATTTTCCAAAGCATGAGATTGGGTTCGAAACTGTTTTGAGTAAAGTCGGAATATTATGTCAAAGTTTTAATTATTGAGTTTACCATCATTAGAAGTAGCGGAATCCAAAGCCCTATACTCATCTCTCCTTGGTAACAAAAATCAGTTTTATTTAGTTTGTCTTAGTATTTTCTTTTAATAATCAAAAACCAAATCTTTAAAAAGAGTCCGAGTAACGAATCTGTACTTATCACTGTAAAAACTACATCAGTTTTTGGCGTCGCCGACGCGGACTTGCCTTTAGGTTAGGTTTTTGATTTTTATTTTCTTTTTTTAAGTTTTTGTTTAATTTAATTTAATTTTTATTTCTTTGATTTTACTTGGGTATTTTTCTTGTTTTTATTGTGGAGGTAATATTCTATGTGGAATTGCCTACCAAAAGAGGTAAGTAACAAAACCCAATTTTTTTTTTTAAGTTTTATTTCCTTTTTGTGTATTTTTGTTTTTTTTTTTTTTTTTTTTATTTAAAAAAATTAAAAATTCAAAAAATACACGTTGCACACACCAATTGCATCGTCTGATTACCGAATTTAGGAAACCTGTGGAAAAGTATGCTGAACCCGTGCCTTGGGCCATTTGGGAGTTACCAGCCGAAATTCCACGAGCCTCAGCCTTGTACCTTTAGGTATATTTTGCTGAGGTAACCCAAGCTTACCTAATTTAGTAAACCCTGCATTTGCATGTGCACGATTTTCTTGCTTCACTAGTATTCTTGCTTGTGTATGCGACATTGGAAACGGGTAGGAAATAGACTTGAGGAGAACGACCTTTTTAAATTTGACACCAGTTGGCGAGAGTGCGTCGGCTATGCTATTAAAGAAGATGCCTACAAAGTGTACGGATCCCGGCGGTTTCACGGTGCCAATTACTATTGGTAAGAAAAGGTTTGAACATGCTTTACTTGATTTGGGAGTGATGTCGGCCGAAATATATGACTCCTTGAATCTTGGACCTTTAAAAGAGACGAGAGTTATTATCCAATTAGAAAACAAGTCTAACATTTATCCAAAGGGACTTGTAGAAGACGTGCTAGTGCAAGTAAATGAGCTTATTTTTACGGTTGATTTCTTCGTGGTGGATATGGACAACAATGAGAATCGATCATCTACTTCTTTACTTCTTGGGAGGCCATTTATGAAGACCGCAAAGACAAAGATTGATATTGATAAGGGTACACTCACTATGGAATTCGACAAGGAGATAATACACTTTAACATATTCGAAGCCATGCGCTACCCAAGTGATGTGCATTTCGTTTACTCCATTGATGTGGTTGATTCATTAGCGCAACAAATGGTGGAATTGAATCAAGAGGATGAACTTGATGTGGTGTTGCAAAAGAGCATTGAATTGGACATCCATGGCTTGTCTAACTTGGATGTGGAAATCTCCAAGGAATTGGTGGAGATGTGTGGTGCCTTGGCGACATTGCAAGAAGCTAAAAAGGGTAATGTTTCATATATTTCTTTACCCGTGAATGATGAAATACTTGTACCATCTATTGTGAAGGCGCCCAAACTAGAATTGAAGCCACTTCCGGACCATTTGAAGTATGCTTTCTTGGGAGATGGAGATGAGCTTCCGGTGATTATTGCAAAGAAACTCACACCGGTACAAGAAGACCGTTTGCTTAGAGTCTTGAGAGAGCACAAAACGGCTATTGGGTGGACAATTGCGGACATCAAAGGTATTAGTCCATCCATGTGCATGTATAGGATTCTAATGGAAGAGAACGTGAAGCCGGTACGTGATGCTCAACGTCGGCTTAATCCTCCCATGATGGAGGTTGTGAAGAAAGAGATACTCAAATTGCTAAGTGTGGGGGTGATCTACCCAATTTACGATAGCAAGTGGGTTAGTCCGGTACAAGTGGTACCAAAGAAGTCCGGAGTTACGGTTGTTCGAAATCAAGACGATGAACTTGTTCCTACAAGAGTTCAAACCGGTTGGAGAGTGTGCATTGACTATAGAAAGCTTAATTCCGCAACCCGAAAGGATCACTTTCCTTTACCTTTCATTGATCAAATGTTGGAGCGGTTAGCGGGGCATTCTTATTATTGCTTCTTGGATGGTTATTCGGGATACAACCAAATTGTTATTGCACCGGAGGACCAAGAGAAGACCACTTTCACTTGTCCGTTTGGAACGTTTGCATATAGACGGATGCCATTTGGCCTTTGCAATGCGCCGGCTACTTTCCAAAGATGCATGGTAAGTATATTCTCGGATTATGTGGAGCGCATCATCAAGGTATTTATGGATGACTTTAGTGTTTATGGCAATTCTTTTGATGGTTGTTTAAACAACCTTGAACTAGTTCTTAAACGATGCATAGACACAAACCTTGTCCTTAATTGGGAGAAATGTCACTTTATGGTAAACCACGGCATAGTACTTGGTCACATTGTGTCCTCTCGAGGGCTCGAAGTGGACAAGTCAAAGATAGATTTAATAAGAAACTTACAATATCCCACTTCGGTGAGGGAAATCCGTTCTTTTCTTGGCCATGCAGGTTTCTATAGGCGGTTTATCAAGGATTTCTCCAAAATCTCCATGCCGATGTGCAGGTTATTACAAAAGGAGGTACCTTTTGACTTCAACAAGGAATGCAAGGATGCTTTTGACAAATTGAAGGAAATGTTGACAAGTGCGCCGATTATCAAATCACCAGATTGGAATCTTCCGTTTGAATTAATGTGTGATGCTAGTGATTATGCGGTTGGAGCCGTTTTGGGTCAAAGAGTGGACAAGTTGTCCTATGTTATCTATTATGCATCTAGGACCCTTAATGATGCACAAATCAATTATTATACCACGGAAAAGGAGTTATTGGCTATAGTTTTTGCATTGGAAAAATTTCGATCATACTTGGTGGGCACAAAGGTTATTGTGTATTCCGATCATGCCGCACTTCGACACTTAATAAAGAAGAAAGAAGCTAAGCCAAGACTAATCCGGTGGATCCTATTGTTACAAGAGTTCGACATAGAAATTCGAGACAAGAGAGGTGTGGAGAATACCGTTGCGGATCATCTTAGTAGACTTGTTATGTCTCAAGAAGAACTTCCATTACAAGAACGCTTTCCGGACGAACAACTTTTCTCCATGGAAGAATCAACACCTTGGTATGCGGATATAATGAATTACTTGGTGACAAGGAAAGTACCTAATACAATGTCTAACTTCCAAAAGATGAAACTTAAGAAGATAGCTAAGCAATATGTGTGGGATGAACCATACTTATGGAAATATGGTGTTGATCAAATAATACGAAGGTGCGTACCTAACTCCGAATTTCAATCCATTCTCTCTTTTGCCACACTTTTGCTTGTGGTGGCCATTTCGGTTCTAAACGTACCGCTCTCAAAGTTCTCGAGAGTGGATTTTATTGGCCCACCTTGTTTGAAGATTCATATGTTTTTTGTAAATCGTGTGATAGATGTCAATGAACGGGCAATCTAGGTGCTCGAAATCAAATGCCACTCGCACCAATTCTAGCCGTTGAGATTTTTGATGTGTGGGGTATCGATTTTATGGGCCCTTTTGTCAATTCGAATGGAAACTTTTATATACTTCTTGCCGTAGATTATGTTTCGAAATGGGTGGAAGCTAGAGCCACCAAAACTAATGACTCTCAAGTTGTATGTGATTTTGTAAGAGAAAACATATTCACAAGGCATGGTACACCAAGAGTGGTGATAAGCGATGGAGGCTCACATTTCAAGAAGGCTTTCCACGCTCTCCTCAAGAAGTACAACATAACACACAAAATTGGTACGCCTTACCATCCACAAACTAGTGGACAAGCGGAAATTTCAAATCGTGAGATCAAGTCCATTCTTGAGAAAACGGTGAATACCACAAGGAAAGATTGGAGCTTTAAGCTCAACGATGCACTTTGGGCATATAGAACGGCGTATAAGGCACCGATTGGTATGTCTCCATATCGGTTGGTTTATGGCAAGGCTTGTCATCTTCCGGTTGAACTTGAACATAAGGCTTATTGGGCGATAAAGAAATTCAACATGGAGTATGATGAAGCGGGGAAACAAAGGAAGTTACAACTAAATGAGCTAGAGGAGATACGTAATGATGCTTACGAGAGTGCCCGTATTTACAAGGAAAAGACCAAGCTTTTTCATGACAAGATGATTTCTCGTAAAAGCTTCATCGTGGGACAAAAAGTCCTTTTATATCATTCTCGCCTTAAACTATTTCCTGGAAAGTTAAGGTCTCGTTGGATTGGACCATATGTTGTTACTAATATTTTTCCTCATGGTGCAGTTGAAATTACTAGTCTTAGAGACAATTCGGTTTCCAAGGTCAACGGCCATAGATTGAAGCCATACTATGAGAACATCGCTTATGTGAATTTGGATGAACTTCTATTTGAATATTCACTCCCTATGGAGGAGTAATGTGAATCAAGGGCTAAGTCGGGCCGTCGACTTTAAAACAAGCGCTTCATGGGAGGCAACCCATAGGTTTTGTATTTCTTATCCTTTTGCTTTTTGTTATTTCTTTTTCTTGTTCCATAACATGTTAAAATTTTCCACCTTGACTTTACTAGGACGATTCAATTACATTGAGGACAATGTAAGATTTAAGTGTGGGGGAGTGGTTAAGCATGTATTTTAAAAAAAAAAAAAAGTTTTACATAAAACCTTCAACTTTTAGAGATTTTAGAGTCACTAGCATATTTCTAGGTACGTTTACATAGAGATTTTGACCGACATAATTGAACTTGGAAGTGTTAGGGAACTACATTCTGATTTCTTACTTGTTAGAGTTTTAAATAATGGATTTAATCATACCGGTGATGCAAATTTGGTGTAGGGAGAAACGCATCATTAGAGTTGCTGATCAATCATTAGTGGAGACTACCCGTATTTATATCATGTGAGGCACCGACCAAATATTTTTGTAGCTGACTAAAGAGCTTTCTTTGAGTGTGTGTCACCATACGTTAATTTCGGGTAGAATGGTGAGCTACCCAACCTCCCACCAATAGAAGCACTACTCTTTGATCTTTTGAGTGCTAATTTTATCAATCATAAGGGTGACATTTATAGATGAAAGCCTCCTTCTTGTAGTTCGATTTGCAGTTAGCACCATTCTCTCCACAACAACGGATCCATAGAAACACCATCATCATCAACAAAGAGCGACATCAAAATCTACAAGGAAAGTTGAAGAAGTTCAAGGTTTACAAGCAACAAAACGAAAAAAAGAGCAAATTTCATATTCAAATAAAGTAACATACAAAGAGCAGATTTTTACATATATGTTGAGGACTTACAATACAATGAGGTAATTTTATATTCAAGTATGAAGACTTATTCACAAGAGCGAAGAAAATCAAAAGGTGAGAATTTTTTGAAGTTTATGATTTTGAGACGATACAAGTTGTGATGAATCAAGCGGTAAAATACTTCTCCCACGGCCACGGTTTGTTTATGTATTTTATTTCTTTTGTTTAATAAAAAAAAAAAAAGAGAGAGAAAAGAAAAGGAAAAAAAAAAAACAAGAGAAATATTGGTTTTGATTTTATTTATTTAATAAGCCGTGGGGAAGGAAAATCTATAAGGAAGTTTCAAGCGACAAGGATTTAAGGTAAAAAGAGTTACAAATTGTTAAGGATTTATGAAATTCGAGAGTTTATCACCAATAGTTGAAGCCGAAGACCAAGAAGATAAAGACAAGGAGCGGAAGACGTTTCTGTTGGATGCCGTGAGAGTGGTGTTATCATAATTGGCGATCGGATGTGAAGGTGAGTAAGTAATCTCATCCTCGATAATAGTGGTTGATTTCCTTTCTTAGAGATCGTCGGAAAAATGGTTTTTTAAAATGTTAAAAGATGTGGGTTTTTTTAAAAATATTTCGGAAGTTATCCTTCCCACCATTCAACGTGTCGCAGGATTTCTCTCTTCATTCCTACCTTCACACATGTGAGACCCATAAAAAAAGGCCGTCTTTTTGAGTGCAATTATCATAAAATCCTTCTTGGTGAGGCAGAAGTCGAGGCGAAATGCTTATTGATCGTTTCTCAAACACGTGTTCTCTCATTATGGTGTGGTTATTTCTCACTCAACATTTAAGAATGAGAATACGTTCTTTAGTATTTCTAACTTCTTATTACTAGCATGCATAAATTCTATGTCCTCATAACTCTTTGGATGCTTGGGACGCTTGAACGATTTGAAGTTGTGAGTTTTTTAGTTTGATTTGCTCGAGGACTAGCAAAGTCTAAGTGTGGGGGAATCTGATAGGGTGTAGAATACATCCTATTTATTATCTATTGTTTATGCTTTCTTTGCTATTTTTCTTGTAAATTATGTATTTTACCCGTGTTTTTGAGTTATTAGGTACTCTGGAGTCATGCGGAGGAAAAGAAGAAGAAATCACCCAATTTGAGCCAAAAGGGAAAAATTGTCATTTCATGGGCGAACATTATCTGGAGCCCAGTCAAGGTTAAGGGGAAACTCTATTTGGAAAAGTACTAGACACAGACCAGCTGCGGTTAAGGGGTTGCCAATCAGGATGGCCCTTATATAATGAGTGGGGTGGTCCCTATCTTTGGGGTGTAACCATCCATCCAAACAACCCTAATGCCTTTACCCTAAATTCTAGAGGAGTCTGCTTCTCATTCATTACTCCCACCTGAAATTTGAGAAGACCCTGCTGATATTTGATGCAGGTTTGAAACAGGGGGTTTTTGATTGAAATCGAGAGAGAGAGCAAAATCGAGAGAAAAGATGAACGACGAGAAGAATTAAAAGAGAAGAAATCGGAGATCGAATTAGGGTTTCTTTCAGTTCTTCCCCAAAAATGGAATTAGGGTTCAATAGCGATAGATGTAAATTGGGAAATCAGAGAAGATGATGAGATCGAGATGGATGAAGCTGTCGTTGTTTGTGAGGGGTATCTGTCGCTGTAAAGATTTCAGAAGAGATGATGGTATTCATTGAGGCACAGCCATGAAGAAGAGCAGCCGTTGTTGCTGTGATGGATTGTTTGGATGAATAGAATATGGGTTTGGGGCTGTTCGAGAAACATTGGCTTGCTGTGGAAGATGGATGGGTTTTTGGATGAAACTGATATGGGTAGCCGAGATTGAGAGTGTGCTGTTGATGGTCACTGCTAAGAGATCTGGGAGATGAGTTAAAGGGTCTGATGAATTTCTGATGAACTACGAATGGATTAGAGAATGGGTTTGAGAAATTGATGTTGCTATTGGAAGTAAACTCAGTGGATAGTAGAAGTTTAAGGTCGAATTGACATATGGGTTCGAGTGAAGAAGGTGGATTAATTGATGGCTGCTGTGGAATCAAAGAAAAGTTCTGGGTGGTTGAAATTATGAGTTGAGCTGCTGCTGTTTTGGGTTTGTGAATTTGAAAATCTTGTGGTGATGGTTGGTTTGAGTTCAGTAGAGAAGAGAAGCAGAGAAGATGAGAGTGATGCTCTGAATGAAATGGGTATGAGGTTGTACATAAGAATGAGAAGCTGATGCTAATGAAGATAGTACTGCAGTGAAGAATGTGTTGGAATTGCTTTAGATGTATGCTAGGAATGTCACAGGTATGGAGCTGAAAAGTGAGGCCTGAATTTTGCCGGGAAGTCCAGAAAACAGCCAAAACTCGGCCGGACTCTGGTTCTGGCGAGTCAACTCAATGAGTCTGATGAGCGATCCAACTCAGATGAGTTAGACCAATCAGCTGAGTAAGAAGCTGACTCAGTGACTGACTCACTCTGCCCCTTTGACCATTGACTAACAGCTTGACCGTTATTTCTGACGGTATCGTAACGGAATATTCCGTCGACAGAGAAGAAGATTTCAGGTGGCCGGCGGCGACCTTTCTGGCCGGATTCCGGTGATCCCAGGATTTCTCCAGCGATTCAATATGTGCAGAATTTTGTGAAGAGTATTCTAGACTCATGGGTGTGAAGACTTGGATTTGGAATTGGATGGAGAATTTGGCTCAAATTTGGAAAGAGAAGATGGAAGATTTGAGAAAGACTTGAATTTGGAAATTGAATTATTATGGAATGAGGATTCTATTCCTTGGAAGATTTGGAGAACATTGAAGCCTATAAGTAGAGAAGTTCTCTACACACTTTTAGATATCTTTTACACACCTCTCTACACACACAACACTTGTGTTTTTGCTTGTTTTTCAAAATTCTTCTTTTTAATTATTTGTGTGAACTTGAACAATTCTCCTTTTAATTATTTGTGTGAATTTCAAAAACATGAGTAGCTAATTTTCTTATTGATTGAGGATGAATTCTTAGTTCTTAATATATGATTTGAGTTTTTGTTTTTCAATTCTATCTTGAAGTTTTTCACATGATTATCGTTTGTTTTTACTAATAGGAATGTTTATATATTCATGGTTGATTGATAGATTGTTTAGGTGGCCAACTAAATTGATTTGTTAATTTGATCTAAAGCTAGTGAAAGTTAGGGGATAAGTAATCGTTTCTTGACTATTTACATAAGTAGCAAACACGAGACCTTGCGGAGGGATTCCGTGGAGCAATTGTGTGTGAAAACAACGTTAGCAAGTAGACCTTGATCTAAGAGTCTAACTACTAATATCAACCTAATAAGTTCATAAATCTTAATGCGTTTATTTAAATTACATCTTGAGTGATCTACTACTAGGTGGTTTGGTAAATAGAATCCGGTAGTCGAGAACTTCCGTATCCGGTGATACAAGGGATTTAGAGGTTTAGCACTGATCTAGCTGCTTTACCTACGGTTGGTGATAATCTGTGACTAATAACATGTGGATGAAAAACATAATTTGAATCATTGTTTTGCAAGGAAGAAGGATTCCTTGGTCTTGTCTCTCTTATTGATTTCAACTTTATCTTTGAAATGCTTTGTTTATTTTCTTTTGCTTTATACATCCCCCCTTTTTATAACAATTAAGACAACTAAAGCCTCTTGCTCCTCGTGGGAACGAACTTAACTACCACTATATTACTTGTTAATTAGGTGGAAAAATATTAATTAATTTGTTGTGGTTACGACACGCATCAAGGCCGGACTTGTACAGATTGATCTCTCGAATATAAAGTGCTCCCTTGCAGTACATTGTTCAGGGTTTAAATTGTTTCTCACCTGCACACCCGCAATTACCGAAATCAGCAAAAATCATTTTCACCTACAAACAATTGGCGACCACAGCGGGAGGTTCGATCTTTCGGTTACAATATCAATTTTCAACCAGCGATCTCATTCTTCGACCCAGACGTCAAGATGGTAGAGGAAGGCGATCCACTCCGACTCAGTTACTCGACGGCTGGATTATCAGTCATGACACGACAAGGGATGACTGGGGACTTCTCAGAGGCTAGAAGCAAAACGATCCACCCTGGGATTAACGGCGCAGTTATCAAACAACTCAGCAACGACTCGGAAGACTGGGGACTTCCCATGACCATGTTTCTCGAAAAAAAAAAAACTTGGTCCTACACCCGGAAAGTTTATTCTCATCAGAAGACCTGAGAAACCGAGTAAGTCTTATCTAGACGGTTTGCTTTTTCAAGTTCTGATAAAACCTATAGCCATGTCTCATCCCATGTCATCTACCAACACACGGTTCCATGGTTTTCCTTGGATGTCTGTGTCACTTTCATTCATAGCCAAAGACAATTCAATTCTAAACATTTCATTCAAAAAAAATAAATATATAATCCAAAACCGTCAAGGTAGCATTTATATATTAACCCGAGAAAATCAGTAAATCAAAAACCAAAACTAGGCGTCTCATTTGCCTTTCAAAAAACAACCTAAAGATATGCGGTCTAGAAGACAGATATATATTCAAGGGAAATTTTCCAACAACGGATTTCTCCTTTTGGAAAAGGCCTCCCTCGTGCTTTGGAGAGCCGCCCTCTTAAGTTTCAGCTTCCTGCACAACTTCTTGAATTCCGCTTCCTGCTTCTTCACCATGTCTGCGGAAGGACCTTCAACTGCTCCAGCCAACGACCTTTCAACATCAGAGAGACCTTCAACGAACCAAGGAACGTTGAATTCGAAGCCCACGCATATGTCACGATGGAACTTCCAGCTCGAGATTACATCCTCAGAAATTGTATGACCAGTCACGTCGCACATCTCATCAATCGAAGACAAGGATTCCTCCACACGCTTGACCAACGCATGTCGACTAGTGATCTTCTAAGTCGTGGCAATGTGACCATAGCTTTCCCAAATATTGGTGTACAATGTCGCATGTTTAGCTGGCACGCTAGATCCACCAATCAACACATGACCTGGGAAATGGGCCAGATACGGAGGATTGAAGGTGGCACCTACAACTGAATCAACAACTGGCAGGAGATCCCTAACTACGATTTCACCCCCCGAAGTGCTCTCCTCCACCTGAGTCACGACAGCGCCCTCGGGACGATGAATCTCCATGTCCAAGTCGCTAACTGGCACAGTTTCCGCAGTGGGAAGTACGACCACGTCTTTACTCTGGTGGTCTTCCACTTCAAGGTCATACCCAGAAACGGTTTCCTCATAAAAATCAAAATTTAGTTTTACTGCAAAAAAAAGAAGGAAAGAATTAAAACATGGAGGGGACTCACCGTTTCAGTTTCAGACCAAATAGACGAAGATTCAGCACTGTTATCGGAAGAACTACTCTTGCCATCGCTGGACTCTGAACTTTCATCCTTTTCGGAATCCCATCACCATGGATGAGCTCGACACCCCCACACTATGTCTCGAACGATGCTTTCTGACTACTTGCAAGTTTGGCAAAGGCGTTCGTGCTGCTGAAACCCTGGAAGAGATACAAGGACGCGATCTCAGAAAAGAAACAAGGATATACGTGATCCAGCTGAAGTCAAGAAAGAAATCACACGTACCCTCATGTTGGATGAACTAAAAGTCGGTAGAGCTGTGGAATCTGACTGGAAACCGCCTGCACAATTCTTAGACCTTCGCTCCTTCACTTGGGGACTGTCCGCGTCCAGACCAATGGATTTCCTTTTGGTTAAAGAAGTATCCCTCAACAACGGATTTTTTGCTAAAATGTCGGCGGAAGGCCTACCACGAGTGTTCTCCACTACGGCTTTCACAAATTCCTGGATGACGAGGAATTCACTTTGTCAGAATGTTATACTTGGAGGTAGTCAACGGATTTCGTTCCGAAAGCAAGAAAGGGAGACTTCTGCCCAAAGCAAGAATACTAGCATCAAAAACGTCCGATATTGGATCCTCTGGAGCTGCCAGCTGACGAACAAGAGGATCCCCTTGGTCGAAACCCATATGCCGAGCTGCTCGCTCAATATTATAAGACACTTCCTGACACGATACTCGAAAGAAAGACGGTATATATCCAGACGTACAACTTCGCATGAATACAATCTCACCGATGCCCATATTCCCTCCATCAGAAAGCAAAGACATGTTTAATGCAGTAGCAAAAGTATTAACCTGGGCTATGGATGTACACACTGAGGCCCATGGACGAAAATTAGCGGCGCACGAGTTATCAAGGAAATCAGCCAGTTTTGAGCCAGCTCTTGGGCGCCTATTCGACCACCGAAGTATTCTCGAACTACCCCAAGAAGCGGGAAGTGAAACCAACGGTTTTGGAGCATATCTTTCAAAATGCTCCCATAGCCACGCTTGGAGAAAAGAAACATGAACATACGAACCCACTTTCATGTAAGTGTTTGAAACACGCATGTCCATAGCCAAATGATCCAAGTGTGTGTACAGAGAACCGAGAAACAAGCCGCCAATGGGGAGAATGACTCCTTTCGCCAATCTTATAGAAAAATTGATGAGTTCCAGCCTTATCTCCTTTTTACCAGGGCCATCATCGAAAATATCCTGGGATAACCAGAGAGCCAAGAATGCCGCGACATGGAGTGTACTATTCTTCTGATCCAGTGCCAGCTCATCGGGAAACCATTGAGACATCCTCCAGGTATAGAAACACTTCGTCTCGTTCTCCTTTCGGACAAACCCTTTCGACTTCGCAACCTGGGAGGTACGCATTTTTTTTCCTCATCATCAGACAACTTGGTTTTAAGGTTTCCTGTCATGGGAAGATTCAGCAGGATAGCCACACTTTCTAAGGATATGGTCAGTTCTCCCCACCTACATATGGCCGTATGAGTATCTGGACACCACCTGGAGATGAAAGCAACCAAGCTCGGGATGTCTTTCCTAATTTGAAGTGATGCAGAGGCTGTGACAGCATCAATGATTTGCGCCTTGGTCAAATTAGCTCTTACGCACTCTTGACTTATCATAAAGTACACCCATTTATCAAACGAACGCAGTGGACTCATAGGGATTTTGAAATCAATAAGAGAGGCGGAAAACTCTTTCCTCTGAAGGAAAAACCGTATTACATTTCTAGGAGGAACCGACCGGTCCCTTCCCTTACTCTCTGAACCGGTCAGAAGCAGTGGCGCATGCTTAAGTGGACTTCTCCTGGAAGAGACTATCGTGAAGAATTCATCAGCCACGTTTGGCTTGGAGTTGCCAACATCATCCTTCGGTATGGCAGATTATTTCTCAAGCGACGTCATAATAAATATTCTCTCACAGTACCTCCGCTTTCCAAGCAACTACAATAGAACAATACAAAGAGAGATTATTACGGAAAGCGCACAAAAATTATTTTCACCCAAGACGCAAGCCAGTTTATTTCAAGGCCGTACCCTGCGGCATAGAATTCTTGTCCAACCGAGGAGGAGTAACCCACCAGGGGAACCATGCCCACGGCCACGCCACAACAAGGAGTAAACCCTAAAAACTAGGTTTTCATGGAAAAGGATAGCAATTACTATCGCGTGCTTACTTTGCACAGCGAGTTGAGGCGATCAACATTATTACGGTCATGGAAAGGTACACCTAAAACTAGTTTTTCTTTTTTTTCACCAACAAAAGAAAACAAAAGAAAAATCAAATAAAATAGGAAGTACTGGAAGACATACCTAATCCGCTCGCCCGCTTCACCGCTACCAAGCAACAATAAGAAACAATAAGGGCGTGAATCAAAGGGAGAGGCCAGCCATCCTTTTTGTAGGCGTGATACTTGGAAGTTTGAACAAGAAAAGGATTTCCAATTTTGAGCCAAGGAAGGAAAAGAGGAAACCGGTCCCACAAAGACCAATTTCCACGTCCAAGACCACTCACGCCACACCAAGGCCCCGCCATGCCTAGCCGTCCTTGCACGTTCCACCATGCCATTGCCGCGGCCCCCCTGCCAAGCCATTCGCTCCATTGCCGAGGCCCCACCACGCCTAGACGTCCGTGTACGTCTCGTCTTGCCAAGGCCACACTATGCCAATCCGTCTGCTCCACTGTCGTGACCCTATCATTTACACGCGTTTTCCTTACCAAGACCACGCCACCTCTTGGCCCCTTGATCCAAGCCGTCCACTTGCGTCGCCTTCCATGACCGCGCCCCCTTTGCCTTGGAGATGTACGACCAGACCAAGCCGGTAACTTTCATCTCACCACTCCACGGGCCCGCATTCCCAGTACAACTTAGCGGGGCCGCCAACACGGGAAGCCAAAACTCTCTTTACCACTCAAAAAGGTTAGTCGGATTCTCCTGACAATCTTTGCAATGATTTACACCTCGATTCCGTCCTTGTCTGTCACCATCATATGCTTACCTCGCAACAAGGCACCTGTTCTGAACTAAGCAGGAGACTTAATGTTGATGGTGGTTTTTAGCTTAGGGTTAAATTCGTAAAACATTAAACCCTAGCAGACAGTGATGTCACAACATTTAAAGTAACAAGCATTTACTAGGCACATTTACTGAAACCTTTAATGTGTCCCTAAATAATTACAGGGGTATCTTTTTCAAATTAGGGTTACGACAAGCCAAACCCTAATTCCCCTCTGTGCCAATGGCAAATCATGCCAGCCATACCGACCGCGCCAAAGCATGCTAACCATGCTAGCCGCACCTCTGTGCCAATGGAAAATCATGCCACTCACACCGACCGCGCCAAAGCATGCCAACCATGCTAGCCACACCTCTGTGCCAATGGAAAATCATGTCAGCCACGCCGACGGCGCCAAAGCATGCCAACCATGCTAGCTGCACCTCTCGTGCCAATGGCAAATCATGCCAGCCACACCTACCGTGCCAAAGCATGCCAACCATGCTAGCCGAACCTCTGTGCCAATGGCAAATCATGCCAATCATGCTAACCGTACCTCTGTGCCAATGACTGATGCGTGTCGTAAGTGCAACAAATTAATCAATATATTTCCCACTAATTAACTAGTAATATAGCGGTAGTAAGAGATCGTTCCCACAGAGAGCTGTGTAATTGATATGTTATTTAGATAGCAAAATAATAAAAGACAAGGGGGATTGTTTTAAAGTGAAATAAAAAGAATAACAAATAAAAGAAAGATATGATCAAGGAATCCTTCGCCGTTACCAAGCGATAACTGGATTAGTATACTTATCTATCTTCGTTAGAACCATTCATCACCAACCGTAGGATTGCAGGTACGCTTAGCTATCCCCAAAACTCCTCATATCACCGGATAACAGGTACGCTTAGCCACCGGATTCTATCCAACTGAGCCGCCTTGAGGTACGCTTACAAGGTGTAACTCAACCGAATGCTTAGGCTTTGTGAATTTAGGTTTGATCCCAGCAGTTAAACTCAGTACGCTCGGTTCACTTACTGGTGTTGTCTTCACACATGATTGCTTCACAGAATCCCTCTGCAAGGTCTCACGTTCTCTACATGTGTAGGAGATGCACGACAATTACGGATCGCTCCAACTCTCTACTAGCAATAGAATGATCAATATACTAATCTAGTATGCATCCCAAATCAATCTAAGAATCATTCATAAACCTTAAATATAGAAAAGACAATCGATGATGATTAAAACTTCGAATAGATTTATATAACTAATAAAGCTTCACGCTAGCACATTGAATTCATCCTTAATCAATAGAATTTAGTTACACATGGATTTACTAAAACCCACAAAAATATAAGAAGAAAGAAGAAGAAAATAGCTTGGTTTCCCCCTAAAGGGGTAAACCCTAAGATATGGATTAAGAACCTTTCCTCTCCTCTCTCTGTATTTTTCTCTCTACCAAAAGTTGTATAAGAAAATAATAAAAGAAGTAGTCTTTTCTTTTGGTCTAGGTAGCTATTTATAGGCTTCAAATACCCTAGGAGATCCAAAATACCCGTCAAGATAGAGATGCAAAGTCGGTCGAGTCTATCTTTGCTGATAATTGAGTGCAACGCGCTGTATTCTAATAACGTGCATACGGCTTATGATCCGTTCGATCCTCTGAGGAATCCATGTATCTTAATCTGAACCATCTATCTATCCAGCTTCGATGCTCCGCCGCACACACAATCATCACTTCTCCAAAACACGTCAAAGCCGCCTGCAAAATTACTGCAAACTCGCGCCCACCACATGCTCCACCTGCTTCTGATTTGTACGACTCTTGGACTTCCCTCATCACATGTGGGTCCCCCTTCACGAACCAACAGACTTGCATTCGTTAATGGTGACAACAACTTCTCGAGCTCCTCACAGCTAACCTATCTCTTCTTCACCGATGCATCCACAGCTTCATTATCAATCACCGATTGAACTCCATCACTTTCCTTCTCGAGCTCTACTTCATCACTATGTTTCGTTAACGACAGCAGCATTGCTTCTCCGTCTTCATCATGAAACTCCATCGAGCACAGCATCATCTCAATCAACAACAGCAAACTAAACTCAACTCCGCAACTGCGCAACTGCCAGTATCCATTCTTCTTTCTCCATTTATCACCGATGGCAGCAACTCCACCTTATCACCGTCGTGATCATTACGAGCTTCTCCATCAAACACCGGTGATAATGGCAGCAGCCATATTCCACCCCCAAGCTCGAGTGTCACTGCTTTATCGAAATCAAGCCAGTACCCATGTTTTCTAATACCTTCAGTTACCTGATGATACAGTTGAACTCGAGATTTTCTCTAAACCATCATCTCATCATGATCATCACCATTCTCTAATCATGATGGCTGCACACCCCTGATGTGAAATCAGGCTTATACCCATGCTTTCTGTCGTCCCCAGGAACCCATTGATGTATTTAAATTCGAGTATAACGTTAATCAAGATCCATCATCCTCGTGATCATCATGATCATCGAGTTCCATCTGCCATTGCCTGTGTCTGTTTCAAGAACAGTGAAGACGAAGTGCCCTTAGTAATAAGGGGTGCCTTTAGTAATGTTTGAATTCTCGCTTCCCCCTTTGTAAATGACCTAGGACTCCCTTTAGCATTTCTCTTGAACTTGACTCGCCCCTTAGCAAGAAGGTGTCCCTTATCGTACAGCGGGGTGTCAATAGCACTTTCCCGATAAAATGACCATTCTGCCCTTTATGCTTCTAGTTCTTGTTTTGCTCATAACTTCTTCATACGAACTCAGAATGACTCCGTTCTTTCTCCATTGTCTTCATCTTCTCGTCCTCTTGATAGGTGTAGAATACACCGTATTTACTATCTAGTATTTATGCTTTCTTTGCGAGTTTTCTTGTGAATTATGTATTTTACGCGTGTTTTTGAGTTACTAGGTACTCTGGAGTCGCACGGACGAAAAGACGGAGAAATCACCCGAATTAAGGCGAAAAGGGCAAAGTGTCATTTCACATGCTATTGGGAACCAGACCAAAGGTTAAGGGGCAACTCTATTGGGAGGAGAAATAGAAAGCAGCCAGCTGAGGTTAAGGGGTGACCATTTGTTATAGGGCACCTACTGGGGTATCCCTTATCTAAAGAATGGGGTGTGATTATCGAACCCTACTTCCTACACCCTAAATCGAGAATCTCAAAATCAGTCTCAATTTAACCTGAAACTGAAAACAAGAACGAGAGCTGCTGTAACACCTGAAACAACAAATTCACAGAGGATGAAATTGAGATGGATGAATCAGAACGAAGAAAGCAGAGTGGGTAAATGAAGTTCTATCGAAATTGATGTTGCTATGAATGATGAGGTTGAACTCGATTTCAGAAAGGAAGAACAGAAAATCTTGGGTTTGTGTTTGTTGTTGGTTTGTGAGGAAATTCATGGCTATCTGAGGGTTTTCTGAGGAATAAAAGATGGGTCTAAGACGATTTTGGGTTTTGAGAAGTCACGCAAGTTGAACTGAAATAATGAGTGGTTAAGATGGTGAATTTGGGTTTCTGAATTGAGTTAGGGTTTACTGAATTTGGAAGCAAATGAGTTCGATTGTATGTTGAGTTCCCGAGATTGAGTTGATCGATTCGGAAGGGGTCTCCATTGTAATTTGGTTTAGGTTGACAACTCGGATGGAGAAGTGAAGTCTGCAAGTGAGCCGGTGATCTTTGAAATGGAGATGAAGCTGGGTTGGATGTGCCAGTGCAATGGCTTGGTGGTTATGGAGCCCGAATCGAACCGTGAAGTGGTGGTTTGGTGCAGTGTTCTTGGTGGTGGTATGAAGATGCTTTTCGGTGCTATTTGAGTGGTGGTGGTTATGTGTTTGAACCGAGCTATGAGTGACAAAGAATGTGGATGAAGCAATTGCAGTGCAGATGCAACCGGAGTTGTTTGGTTCTTGTGGTGTAGGAATGTATGGCCGAGTTGGAGCCGTTAGTGCGGAGGAACAAAGCAATGTGAGGATCTTTGCATTGCAGTGGAGCCTGTTGGTGGTAGTGACTTCAAGGATGTGGTAATAATGATGCGCAGAGCTGAAATTGCGTGGTTGTAGGCCTGGTCGATGGCAGCGCTGTGGGTCATGAAGCTAAGCTGGCCTGAGGTGAAAATGGAAGCTGCTGCCGAGACAGCTTATGAATTGTGACAAGGCAGAGGCTTTGATGGAGTTGTTCCTGGGATTGGCAGCTTGGCTGTGTTGCAGGCGATCCGCAATGGGTTGCTTTGAAGCTGAGATTGCAATGACACGGGATTATGGAATTGCAAATGAGAATGGAGAAGCTAGTGTTTAGCCCGTGTTCTTGCGAGATAATGGCGGTGATGGTCTCTGTGGAGTAAATAGTACAAGGAAAAGGCGGTTTAGTTTGGTCTTTGTTGCTGCATAAGTTCGAAATGGAGGTTGGCTTGAGTTGAGGCGATGATGTGTTGGAATTGAATGGCACTATGGATGATGCGTTCGGGGGAAGATGTTGCAAGGAAATAGTCAGTCTTTGGTGATTGCCGTGGTTTTGGTGGTGATGGGTCCGAGCTTGTGTATGTGACAGACTAGAGTTTCAGTAAAAGGCCGGTATGGTTCTGTGTGTGTCAATGATGAGGGTAATAGTGGTGACTTTGGGGTTGCTCGGAGGGAGCATGGTAAGTGAGCTTGAGTAATGGAGAAGTTGCGGTGCTCCGAGTTGGATGTGTGACAAGGGAGTCGAGCTGTTAATAGCAATGGTGTTGCTGGGGAATTTAAATGGTTGTGGAAATTCTGAGGTGGAAAGGGACTGAAGTTGAAGCTGCAGGTTGAGTCAGGCATGAACTAAGATTTGCAGCCCAAGGCCATCATGGCTGAGTTAGTGGTGCAGCACAATGATAGTGCAACATGAGGTTAAGCCTTGCAATGGCTCAGCCGAATCGCTTGCCACCAAGTCAAGATATGTGACTCAGTTTAACCCATCTGACTGAGTCCAACTGACTCACCTGATGACTGACTCATACTGACCCGAGTCCTGACCGAGTTGACCCGATCCGACCCAGTTGACCCGACCGAGTTGACCCGGTGGCCGGTTTGACTTGGCCGGTCACCTGAGCTAGTTTTCCGGCGACTATTCCGGCGGGATTCCGGCCATAATCCCAGTTTTCCGGCGAGCGTTTTTGGGACAAAATTTCTACACGGGTTTCTCTCCATGGTGGGCCGGGTGAATTTCCAACTAATGGACTTTGAAGACAAAACCTAATTTTGGAAGGAATATCCTTTATGGAAGTTGGAGAAACATATAAAAGGGAGGACTTCTATCTTTTTGGGGAATATATACCACGTTTTATTATCTTTTCTCTACTTTATTCTAGGGTTTAGAACCATGAAGTCTTTTCTCTTTCTTCTTGTGATGAACTCCATGAATATGAGTAACTAAGTTTTTATTATTGGTTGAAGATGTAGTTGGATTTTGCAACCAAGTTATGATTTTTATGAATTAGTTTTCTCTCAATATTATCGTTTGATTTCTACGGGTTATAATAATTGCATGATTGAAGTATTGCAATATGATTGAATGTTTGTTTAGTCGAGTCTAGAATTGATTGAACTCACATCCATATCTATAGCTATTTTAGGGTTTTCATCGAGCGATAACTTTGAATACGAGTAGCATGATATGATTCTAGGTTGTAGTGATACATCCTTGTAATTATATGTAGAAATTGACCTTTGTTCGAATTGTTTGCGCAATGTATTTCAATTGCATTGATTAGCCTATTTCTGAAACTTAATGCTCCTAGGAATTGAACTTGATTAGCGCAAGGCGTTAGGTTATTCTTTAGGTAGATTTCACATACGCAGCCCTAATGTGTGTGTTGATAACTTTGGAAATTTACGGAGTATTCTTGCAATAAGGTATTCCATGGCTTTTGATGATAGAGAGATTAAATACGAATTCTATTCATACATTCATAAACTTGTTTACAATTGAAGATGAAACCTTTATCCAATATTTTCACATCCTTGATTTGCGTGTTTACTTTTATTTGTTTTGCTTTTTTGTTTATTTTTATTTACACAATCAGAAAATCCTCGGTGTTTTATATAGGAAACCATAACAATTTGACAACCTAGACCTCTCTGTGGGATCGATCCTTTCTTGCCCTTGCTATATTTATATTTTGAGTAGTAAGAAAGTGTAAATTATTTTTGACGCTTACGACAGCGATCACCTCTACACAATGAAAAGTAGAAATCTTGTATTTGAACGAGTTACAATTGGTCTTTGGCCCTTCTCCACTTGTAGCCAACTTCTTTCCTTGCACAATCACTTCTTTTGGATGATTCATCTAATAAAACACAAATAAAAGAAAACATGCGTAATATACAATAATTTGCAAGAAAATATAGCAATTACTAGCATGGATTCAACACTAAATATATGCAAAATATGCACTTAACAAATTCCCCCACACTTGGCTTTTGCTAGTCCTCGAGCAAACTATCTAAAATACAACAACTCCATGTCGGCGAGGATACGGTTACTCTTAGCATGAATAACAGGCCTTTAAACCCCTAGGTGTCCCTAGTGGACGAGTTATAGTCTCGTGAAGGTTTACAAGAGGTCTACCTACAAAACCTATATTTCCAACTCCGTCTATTTGTGACAAATTCATGAACGAATCCAAAATGACTACAGGAGGAGGTACCTTGCGCAAATTCAGTTCATATATTCAATAAAGCTCTAATTAGATAGTCGAACAAGCCACAATACTCGGAAACTAACAAACCACAATCACAATGAAAAGATTAAGAAGATGAATATAGATGTAGATGTTGGTGAATATTCACAAGTGATCGATGTTTCCCATATCTGTCTGAAGGTCACTGCTAAGATGAACCTAATCCTATTGGATTGAGCTACTTGGTGCTGAATGCTACATCAAATCAATTGGCATATACAAGGGAACCAAGAGTGACTTTATTCAACACAATAATAATTTCTTCTCTTTTTTTTTATATGATTGGATCAAACTGGATCCAAGTTCTCTTTTTTTTTTTTAGACGGCATGATTAGATCTTTTGGATCCAAGCGCATGCTTCCTTGTCAACACGTATATGATAGTTGCCTTGGATCCTGCATTCCACGCTTGTTTAGGCGACGGAGACAGGGACTACGTTTCACACATACTGCTATTCCCAAGTGTCTTTCTTATTCCGTTTGGTCTAATTGGTCGGTCTCTTTTTTTTTTTTTTTTTTCTTTTTTTTTTTGTTTTTTTTTTTTTTTTTTTTTTTTTTTCTTTTTTTTTCTAGTAACTCAATCACTCTATTTCATCCTAGCAGTAATAACACGTCGATGTTTAGTGACCCACCAAAGCACTTAGAGAACAATAGATAAATATGGAAAAAATAAAAATAGAATGTGATATGGTGATATTCCGAGATATGGTAACAACTATCATGTTATTTGTGATTTCGAGCTATGTGTTCGTCCCTTTTAGTTAATTGGTTCCTCAACTCCTGCATTCAAAATGGTTCAATCCACTAATGGTGTCATCCTAAAGGCACAAGTTTCTAGATTTCTGAGTTCAAAAGCACAATTTTTCTTGGTTTTTTCTTCTATTTTTCTGATTTTTTTTTTTTTTTTTTTTTTTGTTGAAGGCATAAAACAAACTAAAACAAACTATACAAACATATAAATGCTCCCCCACACTTAAACTTCACATTGTCCTCAATGTGTAAAACCGAAAGTTCTGAATTCTGACGTAACAGCAGATAAAACGAAAAAACTGTGCAAATTGGTAAGGAATTTGGAAAAACTCCATTTCACAAAAGTTGTTCATCTACGTGTTTTCTACACAGTGTCAAAAGGTCACAGTGTTTCGATAAACGGTCTGACAGTTATGGTCTCTGAACTGAACTACGCGCAGTCTGAATTTTTCTGACGGAAAGGTATTCGTCATAATTCTCTTCTAAGATAGATTCCGGACTCAATGAAATTAAACATGGGGATGCAAATATGATTTGAAAACTATAAAAAACAAAAATAGAAGGGTTTAAGATACAAAACCTATGGGTTGCCTCCCATTAAGCGCTTGGTTTAAAGTCGTCAGCCCGACTCTCTTGTTATCGTCCATATACCAACAATCTGAAAATCTGGTAGTCTGCCCAGAAAACAATCTGAAATTCTAATAACAACTTCGCACAATTATTAGCATAATATATGAATAGTGAAATTGTTATAGCTTGAAAGTTTCCCCCACACTTAGTCCTTTCTACACTCGGAAGTGGATAGAGAACATAAAATAAGGGAACTTCTTTGGGTTCCTCTCGATGAACCTGCACAATGCTAGAATCACACACATCAAGTGGTAGATACTCAGAAGTAAAATAATCCTTCAGAATTTTAGAAGCACAAATACCCAATCCTAAGTGATGTGGATCAAAAGATTTAGAAATATGCGAAGGATTAGACAAACCTTCCACAATCTCTCGTATTACGGGATCCTCATCATTCTTAAAGAATTGCAATGAATTATTTACCTCATTTGTATTGTGGTCCTCTATCAAACTATTTAGCCATTCTTCGTCGGGCCGCTTCAATCGAAATCTCAAAGCATCATTATAATCCTTGGCTAGCTCAATTGGGTCTTCCACAACTTCAATAAACTTGGTTTCATTCTCAATCACTATCTCTTCAACAAACTCGTCATCAGAATCAGAAGCATCTCCTAGAAATTCTAGTTCATTGGTGCAAATCTTAAAATCATTGTTTGAGTACGTTACACCATTTATAACAACGGTTATGTCATATTCATTCTCCTCCCTTTGAATAGGAGAGTGATCGTTATTATGATCCGGAGTTGAAATAACATTACCATTATTGCAAGGATTTTCCAAAGGTTGTTCGTCTTCATCCGAGTCTTCATCAACCTCATAATCTTCAATATCCCAACGACGTTGAAGTTCTGTTCGTATTACCTTGTTGATTTCTTCGAGAGTCTTTTCTGATGCTCCAGCTTCTTCTAATTGATCATATTGCTTTGAAAGTTTTCGGATATTAATACGTTTTCCGCCGTTATTCACGATGAAAAGGTCAGACCGTATCTCTTCTTTTGACATAAATGACGAAAGAACATGATAAAGAGGAGTAGGTCTTTCCAAACTCTCTGTCATCTTCACATTACTAGAAAACAACTGATCAGAAGCATAACTATCCTCCCATCCCTTTGATTGCTCACGTACATACCCGTCATAAGGTTGTGGATATGCATGAGAGTATCCATAAGGCTCCGTAGGGTATGGTTGGTAGTTATTACATGAATGAGATTGAAATCCGAATTGATTACCACTATAATATGATGATTGGTCTTGTGCTCCGTACATGTTATGTCCGTAAGAAAACATGACGACTCACAAGAACACAAGAAAATTTTTAAAAACAAAAACAAGCTAAACAAATAACAAATCAATTAACAACCGCTCCCCGGCAACGGCGCCAAAATTTGATGCGTGTCGTAAGTGCAACAAATTAATCAATATATTTCCCACTAATTAACTAGTAATATAGCGGTAGTAAGAGATCGTTCCCACAGAGAGCTGTGTAATTGATATGTTATTTAGATAGCAAAATAATAAAAGACAAGGGGGATTGTTTTAAAGTGAAATAAAAAGAATAACAAATAAAAGAAAGATATGATCAAGGAATCCTTCGCCGTTACCAAGCGATAACTGGATTAGTATACTTATCTATCTTCGTTAGAACCATTCATCACCAACCGTAGGATTGCAGGTACGCTTAGCTATCCCCAAAACTCCTCATATCACCGGATAACAGGTACGCTTAGCCACCGGATTCTATCCAATCGAGCCGCCTTGAGGTACGCTTACAAGGTGTAACTCAACCGAATGCTTAGGCTTTGTGAATTTAGGTTTGATCCCAAATAGTTAAACTCGAGACGCTCGGTTCACTTACTGGTGTTGTCTTCACACATGATTGCTTCACAGAATCCCTCTGCAAGGTCTCACGTTCTCTACATGTGTAGGAGATGCACGACAATTACGGATCGCTCCAACTCTCTACTAGCAATAGAATGATCAATATACTAATCTAGTATGCATCCCAAATCAATCTAAGAATCATTCATAAACCTTAAATATAGAAAAGACAATCGATGATGATTAAAACTTCGAATAGATTTATATAACTAATAAAGCTTCACGCTAGCACATTGAATTCATCCTTAATCAATAGAATTTAGTTACACATGGATTTACTAAAACCCACAAAAATATAAGAAGAAAGAAGAAGAAAATAGCTTGGTTTCCCCCTAAAGGGGTAAACCCTAAGATATGGATTAAGAACCTTTCCTCTCCTCTCTCTGTATTTTTCTCTCTACCAAAAGTTGTATAAGAAAATAATAAAAGAAGTAGTCTTTTCTTTTGGTCTAGGTAGCTATTTATAGGCTTCAAATACCCTAGGAGATCCAAAATACCCGTCAAGATAGAGATGCAAAGTCGGCCGAGTCTATCTTTGCTGATAATTGAGTGCAACGCGCTGTATTCTAATAACGTGCATACGGCTTATGATCCGTTCGATCCTCTGAGGAATCCATGTATCTTAATCTGAACCATCTATCTATCCAGCTTCGATGCTCCGCCGCACACACAATCATCACTTCTCCAAAACACGTCAAAGCCGCCTGCAAAATTACTGCAAACTCGCGCCCACCACATGCTCCACCTGCTTCTGATTTGTACGACTCTTGGACTTCCCTCATCACACGTGGGTCCCCCTTCACGAACCAACAGACTTGCATTCGTTAATGGTGACAAAGAACTTCTCGAGCTCCTCACAGCCTAACCTATCTCTTCTTCACCGATGCATCCATGACTTCATTATCAATCACCGATTGAACTCCATCACTTTCCTTCTCGAGCTCTACTTCATCACTATGTTTCGTTAACGACAGCAGCATTGCTTCTCCGTCTTCATCATGAAACTCCATCGAGCACAGCATCATCTCAATCAACAACAGCAAACTAAACTCAACTCCGCAACTGCGCAACTGCCAATATCCATTCTTCTTTCTCCATTTATCACCGATGGCAGCAACTCCACCTTATCACCGTCGTGATCATTACGAGCTTCTCCATCAAACACCGGTGATAATGGCAGCAGCCATATTCCACCTCCAAGCTCGAGTGTCACTGCTTTATCGAAATCAAGCCAGTACCCATGTTTTCTAATACCTTCAGTTACCTGATGATACAGTTGAACTCGAGATTTTCTCTAAACCATCATCTCATCATGATCATCACCATTCTCTAATCATGATGGCTGCACACCCCTGATGTGAAATCAGGCTTATACCCATGCTTTCTGTCGTCCCCAGGAACCCATTGATGTATTTAAATTCGAGTATAACGTTAATCAAGATCCATCATCCTCGTGATCATCATGATCATCGAGTTCCATCTGCCATTGCCCGTGTGTCATTTCAAGAACAGTGAAGACGAAGTGCCCTTAGTAATAAGGCGGAGTGCCTTTAGTAATGTTTGAATTCGGCTTCCCCTTTGTAAATGACGAGGACTCCCTTTAGCATTTCTCTTGAACTTGACTGCCCCTTAGCAAGAAGGTGTCCCTTATCGTACAGCGGGGGTGTCAATAGCACTTTCCCGATAAAATGACCATTCTGCCCTTTATGCTTCTAGTTCTTGTTTTGCTCATAACTTCTTCATACGAACTCAGAATGACTCCGTTCTTTCTCCATTGTCTTCATCTTCTCGTCCTCTACACAATGAAAAGTAGAAATCTTGTATTTGAACGAGTTACAATTGGTCTTTGGCCCTTCTCCACTTGTAGCCAACTTCTTTCCTTGCACAATCACTTCTTTTGGATGATTCATCTAATAAAACACAAATAAAAGAAAACATGCGTAATATACAATAATTTGCAAGAAAATATAGCAATTACTAGCATGGATTCAACACTAAATATATGCAAAATATGCACTTAACAATGACAAATAATGCCAGCCACACCGACCGCACCAAAGCATGCCGGCCATGCTAGCCGCTCCTCCATGCCGATGGCAAATCATGCCAGCCACACCTACTGCGCCATGCCAAACGTACCTCACCATGGCCCCATGCCGCACCACCATAATGGCCTTCACTATGCGGCTATCAAAACGAAGGCGTGAAACAATCAACGGTTTCCCTTCAATCCCAGGAGCAAATCCTGGCCGTCTAAGGTTACCAAACGACCTTTGCCCAAAAACCTTAGCTTGGTCATGCACCTAGCCCAAGCTAGTCACGCCATGCGCCTATGGCAAACCCTTTGCCCCACATGCCAAGCCAAAACCGCACCTAGCCCAAGCTAGCCACGCCATGCGCCTATGGCAAACCATTGGCCCCACATGCCAATCCAAACCAAACCTAGACAAGCTAGCCGCGCCATGCCAAATGCCCTTGCCTTGGCCCTAGCCACGCCATACGCCCATGGAAAACCCTTGGCCCCACATGCCAAGCCAAAATCGTACCTAGCCAAAGCTAGCCACGCCCAAGGCGAACCCTTGGCCCCACATGCCAAGCCTAACCACACCCTAGACGCACCACCCTGTTGGCCCTCACTACGCGACTACCAAAACGAAGGCGTGCAAAAATCAACGGTTGCCCTTCAATTCCAGGAGCAAATCCTAGCCATCCAAGGTTACCAGACGACACATGGTAACCTTTGGCCCAAAAACCTAAGTTTGGCCACGCCTTGCCATGCCAACGGCATGCCGACCTAGCCGTGCCACCATGTTGGCCCTCACTACGCGGCTACCAAAACGAAGGCGTGCAACAATCAACGATTGCCCTTCAATCCTAGGAGCAAATTCTAGCCATCCAAGGTTACCAGACGACACATGGTAACCTTTGGCCCGAAAACCTAAGTTTGGCCACGCCAAACCTTGCCATGCCAACGACATTCCAACCTAGCCGCGCCACCACGTTGGCCCTCACTACGCGGCTACCAAAACGAAGGCGTGCAACAATCAACGGTTGCCCTTCAATCCTAGGAGAAAATCCTAGCCATCCAAGGTTACCAGACGACACATGGTAACCTTTGACCCAAAAACCTAAGTTTGGCCACGCCAAACCTTGCCATGCCAACGACATGCCAACCTAGCCGCGCCACCACGTTGGCCCTCACTACGCGGCTACCAAAACGAAGGCGCGCAACGATCAACGGTTGCCCCTCCTCTCAAGATGCAAAACCTCGACCGTCGAAGGTCACCAGGCTGGCAAGTTTTCGAGCTTGACATGCCAAGCCACAACAACGTGCTACATGTTTTCCAAAACATTCGAGACATCAAAACAAACTGGGGGATCCTCTTTGGTTATTGGTTTGGCGGTTTACAACGTGCGGCATACACTACGCCCGTCATAAGGAAGTGTCATAAGGGTGAGGCGGTTAGTAAATACGGGAAGTTATGTCTGAAACCTTCATGGGACATAAAGCACATGCTTTAACAACTTTATGTGACATCAATTCCATAACGTTAGCAGTTTCATGAAAACCATTTTCATGAGTTAACCACTTTATGGAACATCAATTCCATGCATACGGTTACCACCTCCTCCCATTTACTTCCCCACTCCTTAATGAGACCAGGGTACGTTTTTACTCCGACTTGTATAAATAGGTCTTACCTATTTCCATTGAACACCAATTTCATACGGGAGATACAACACTCAGAAATACTTACTTGCTAGCTCACCTTGTGAGCTCTCTTACTTTTCTGATAACAAGTCGTAGTAACCCAACTACTCTTCCAGAATCAACTATTCTGGTATCACCACTTTCCTTGCTTCCCTCCCCAAAACCAACCCATTCTCCTCCACTTTGTGATCGAAGCAAGTCTGGAACGGCCATTTCTTGGTTTAGGCCGGACTTGTACAGATTGATCTCTCGAATCTAAAGTACTCCCTTGCAATACATTGTTTAGGGTTTAAATTGTTTCTCACGTGCACACCCGCAATTACCGAAATTAGCAAAAACCATTTTCACCTACAAACAGCAGTGCAGGAGAAAAGGATTAGGTTGGCGGAAATGGCGGAGATCAAGGCAGAAGAGGCAAAAGGATATGGGCGGCATGATAGTGATACAAGTGCTACCGAAGATGAAGAGCCATTTGTTGTTGTTCATAGTTTCATTAATATCTCCAATACATACTGTTACGAAGCTGCATCTGACCTAGATGAGGCACTTGAGGTTTTTTGCGAAGATGAGATTCTTGGGGTTAATGATGAAATTTTGGCCCGAAAGATCGATTCCGAAGCGGAGTCAGATGAAGATGAAGAGGAAGAGGGGTATAATGAACTGGAACATGTACACGAGGAAGAGTCTGATGAGGAGGAAGAGTCTGATGAGGAGGAAGAATCTGATTCCGAGTGATCGGGTATAACAAGTAAGCCTTATCAAAGGGAAAATGGTAAGTCACTGAATCATGATTTCTTTTTTTGGTCATGGCAATGGAGTCTGAAAATGCAGGAGATGATACAGGGGAAAGTTGCGTTTATTTTGCTTTTCTCATTTTGTTTTTGGTACTTGGATTTTTTTATGTGTAACTGGATATTATGAACATGATAGTATTGCTGTCAAATGTTGCTTAACACTGAATAAACAGAAAGGTTGTAACTTTATGAAATGCAATATAATGAAGTCAGTTTATTTATATTGTCCGATGATTGTGTGTCGATAATGTTGGAGATGCAGGTTGTAATCTAGAAACTAAAACTACAATGCAAAGAACTGTAACATGTACAAGACTAAACTGTAATGAAAACAAATGTATACTGAAAACAATTCACTTTAGTGTTTTTTTTGAAATTACAACATGTTTGAAATTCAAAAAAAGATTCTCTATCCAGTCTAATTCACTTGATGGAGAGGCATATACACACCTAGTCTTAATCTACAATATGACGAAGGGTCAAATTACGAACATCTATATATGTTTGATCTTTATATCTTCTGTCAATACCTGACTAACAAAACTTTTCTTGTGTTGGTTGCGTCATATTCGACTTGCACATAATTGACACAAACCTTACTTACCATATGCAACCCACACATTTAATTTTACAATTTGACAATGAATACAAATCACAAAGATTCCTGAGATGTTGATTCTCAAAACAGAATACAAGCTTTATTCACCAATGCTGACATCCTATAACCAAATAATATGTCTGAGTCTAAGATCATATGTCAACTGACATATAAAAGCACTTGGTGGAGGCATAAAGCATGCAATCTAGATGTTCATAATCACCAAAAGACTCTCAAAATAGGATACAATTCACATCAACATAAAAATAAACCTAAAATCTAAAACATAAAGATGTTCATACTTCATAATCACCATCAGAAATTGTACCATTCAAAATCAAGAGTGTGTAACCTCCAATTTGTAAAATCATTAAACCCACAAATTAATGAATAAGAAATACCTTATATGAATATGACCAAGATTTGCATTTCCAAAATTATGAATCACTATCAACACTTCTATGAGATATCGATTAAACTAAAATCTAGGCTTGAATCGATGTTTCATAGAAGAATCGATTGATTCATTGTAGTTGATGAAGTTTTTTGCAGCTGAATCTCCAAGAAACCCCCAAATGAATGAATGAGAAATACCTTGGATTATGAATCAGTGTCAATACTTCTATGAAAGATCGATTAAACTTAAATCTAGGGTTACATCGAAGTTTCACAGAAGAATTGATTGATTCATTTATTGTTGTTGCTGAAGTTTTTTGCAGCTCAAATCAATGGAATTAGATGAACTGATAATGAGTCTGCAGCTCAAATCAATGGAATTAGATGAACTGATAATGAGTTATGTCTCAAGCGCTATTCCAGATTATTGTGGATCATTTGAGTTGTTGGTCAGGGACCATGGTATTGAGATATGGCATGATGCCTGAGCCAAACCATGTTGCAGTTCAAGATATGGGACATCTATACACAAGTGTGCTGATTTTATTTTGCTTGAACTATGTTTGACCTGATTTGTTTGACATTAGTTGATTAATTAGTTGTTGGTCATGACTCAGTTACCAGGGTATTGAGATATGACATGATGTCTGAGCCAAACCATGCTGCAGTTCAAGATATGGGCCATCTATACACAAGTGTGCTGATAATATTTAGGAAGATAATAATTGTATAAATTTAATACAAGTCCAGCTAATGTCGAAAACAGTAGGGGGAACAGTGGTTCGCTTTAGTTTAAGTAAGTTTGAGGTCGGAGGTTCGAAACCCCCTAGACCTTTTTATTTTTCTTTAAAATTTAGGCATTATGTGGCACAGTGCTGATTTTATTTTGCTTGACCTATTTTATTTGACCTAATTTGTTTGACATTAGTTGATTAATTAGTTGTTGGTCAGGACTCAGGGACCAGGGTATTGAGATATGGCATGATGCCTGAACCAAACCATGCTGCAGTTCAAGTGAAGATATGGACCATCTTTTAACTAAATAAAATTAAATAAATATACACAAGTGTGCTGATTTTATTTTGCTTGACTTGTCAGGTTTGACCTAATTTGTTTGACATTTGTTGACCTATTATGTTTGACCATTTTTTGTACACTGAAAAAATTATCTCATGAATGTTAAGCCATTTCAGGTGTGAACACTGTCATTATAGATGCAGTACACCAGCGCCACATAATGCCTCTCAACAGGTGCTAGCTCTTTAGTATCTACCAAAAATCAAATATGATAATTAGTGTTTGGTTGAAGTGTCTATCAACCCCTTAATGGCAGTTATTAGATATTGAGAATCGAAAGAGTCTACAATTAGGCTAATGGGGGTGTACCAAATTAGTGGGGGGCGTACCATCCCCAAGGCAAAACCAGTTTTCTCTTATATGATTTTGGACACCCCCCATTAATTTGGTACACTCCCATTAGCAATGTTGGAGTGCAGGAGTTAAGGAGGAGTTATAATGGGTTTAGGACTTGTTGCGCATGCCTTTGAATATGCGTAAATAGCTAAGGGACGAGACGTTCCACCAAATGCCTTAAATGACTATTTATGGCATCTTCTCTACAAAAGGAAACTAAACAGAGAATTTCCAAAATATGCAAAAATCATCCTAAAAGATCAGGCAAGGAAATTAAAAAAAAACATAGATTACGGAGGAAACAATGGGTGATCAAGGAGGAAACAATGCTAACGGATATAATCAGCCTTTTGGACCTTTTAAATTCTCCAAGAAAGTTGCCAAGACTCTGTGTACTAGAGAGTTGGAGAATTTGAGGGATTTTCTACAGCAAGAAAATGACAAGAGAAATCATCAGATTGAGTACGAAAGAGTTCGTCTGGAAAATGCTCCACAATATGAACTATGGAAGAGGAAGAGAATTGCAAGAGATGTGAAGAAAGCTAGAGAAAGATATGAGGGAGATGAGGGGATAAGGAGAAGATTTGTTTGGAGAAAGACCTGTAGTGTAACCGAAAGTGATTCTGAAGAGAAAGAGAATGATTTTTAGAGAAGTGATGATCATAAGAGAAATTCTAAGACAGGGAAACGAAGGAGGAAGAGACAAAAGAAGCTGGAGGATGCATGGTATGAAATATTTTTAGCAGAAAAAAAAATCCCTAGGCTTTTTGCAAGAACCATGAATGAGAGACTAAATGTTGATTCTGATGGAGAAAAAATTGATGGTCTTGATGAGAATGGTGAACCAGTTGAGGTTGGAGATTTGGAGGAAGAGAATGAAGATGATAAAGGAAGTGAAGATGCAGGTGATAAAGGTTATGGAAGTGCAACTGAAACATGCAGTCAGTATGAAAATGAGTACAATGATGATGAGATGGGCATCAACGACGACGACGACGATAGGGCAACTGAAAATTCAGGCGGTCAGCATAGCAATGAGAACGGAGATGGTGATTCTGAATAATCATCCCTGGAACATCAACAAGATTTCGATGGGAAAGCTTCGATTTTGTGAAATCGGGCTAAGTGCTTCTTCTTGAAAATTCAAAGAAATCTTGTAGGTGTTTGCTGATCATTTTGCTTATATTGCTGATTTTGCTCATATTGTTGAAGCTGCTGACAGAATAGGTATTGGTTTTCTTGTGGTTATTTGCCATTTCGGATGTTTTTTTTTTTTTTTTTTTTTTTTTTTTGGAGCAGATGTGCTTGTTTTGATACTGTTATGCAGATGGGAACTGCTAAAAGTTTAAAGGTGTTAAGGTGTTTGCAGTGGGGTAACAGTTTTAGTATGTGTGTAATTAAGGTGTTTGCAGGGGGTCGAACAATATAGTTTTTCCTGGTATGAATAGTTAATCTCTCAGAAGTTTGAGGGAATTACAAACTAGGTTTTGGGTCATGTTTTGATGTTGATATTGTGAATGGGTTTGATTGTAATGGAACTACTTAGTAATTAGGGGTCTGATCAGTAATAGTGATGGTATTTGTAAATCTGGTTAATGAAATTGCAATTTCGGTTTCTTTTTGTGTTGATTTGAATATAGTGGGTTACATTTGGTACGTTGGAGATGTCTTTGTGATTTCTAATGAAAGGAACAATGGTATGTTAAACTGTGGTATGTTGAAATGTATTATATGATCTATGAATTTACTAATTAAAGCATTATATGAATTCTATCAAGAACTAAAATCCTAGTACAAGGTAAGGGAACATATTACGAATCCTAAGTCTCTCCGCTTTTCATCTAAAGTGCAGAAACTGCTTCTCAAAACATACTAAAATCTTGATTCACTAATAGTAACAATATCCTACACCCAAACACTATAACTGAGTCTAAGTTTATTAACAAAAGGGATAACAAGCTGTAGATCATCTGTCAAAGTCGTAATAACTTGACTAAGATTGATTCCTGTGAAACCTACATGATTCCACTGACCCACAGAACTACTTGGTGCTGGTGGAGGCATATACACATCTAATTCTAATCTACAATGTATTCTGACCACTAACCCAAGAAACTACTTTGGCAATGAATTCATAAAGAACTAGAATCTGACTAGGTAAAGGGAACAAATTATGAACAATAGCTTCTCTCTTTGGTTTAAAACTAAATTGTTGAAACTGGTTGGGATTCTCATTAGAGCTACTGCTTCAATACACAATTGATTGATTCACCCATTTACAAACAAATGGCGATATCCTATAAAAATTGTGACATCCTACAAAGAAGTAAAATACTATGTCTGACTCAGTCTAATTATCAACTAAACCTACAAAGTACACTGAGATATTCTTAAAACTTAATACAATGTACTGCAACATCCACAATTACATATACAAATCTTCTTAATCACACTCAACAAACACAAAAACCATAAACCTAAAATCTACAATCACATATAAATCTAGAAGATATATATGTTCATAAACACCATCATAAATTGCATCATTCAAATTCAAAACCAATAGTTTCTAACCTCAATTTGTAAAATTATTAAACCACCAAATGTTGAAAAACAATGATTCAGAGAAAAACCAATAAATGAAATACCTTAGATGATGATAACCCAGATTTTCATTTCCAAGATTGTGAATCATTGTCAAAACTTTTATGAGAGATCGGTTAAACTTAAATTTATGGTTACATTGATGATTCACAAAAAAATTGACTGATTCGTGTTGTTAATGAAGTTATCTGCAGCTGTATCTCGATGTTTCCGAAGCTCAAATCGATGGAGTAAAATGGACGGGTAGGAAAAGGGAAATGGGTGGAGAAATGTCTCAGTCTCTCAGTTGTTCTCGACATATTTATTGTCTTTTAATTTGCGCACAATTAAAAAAAAAACAAAAAACTAATTTGATTGATTTTAGTTTTGTTTTCTAATTTTCGGTAATTAAAATGAAGAGTTATAATGGGAAAAAAATGTTGGAGAAAAAAGCCAGAATCATTGGGAGGCTGGGTAGCCCTTGAGTGTGAGATGAAATTGGGAGCTGATAGTAGTAATAGAGGCGCTAATAGTAGTAATGGAGGGTAACAATGTAACTTGGCAATTTAAGTTGAGGATAGGAAGCTAATTACGCACAACCTTCCCGAAACTCTGTAACATATACCAATTATTGCAACGATTATCCAATGTTACAAAGTTACCAGCGTCGATACGACGTTACTTAAAAAATATCCGTTATAAAATCGGGCGTTACAAATTCCTTGATTTCGTGTAGTGTGAAGGATTTTGGAAATGGTTGTCTGAGGCGTTAAGGTGAAAGTGTGGTGGGGGTTGAAGTTAGGTGAAATTGATAGTTGAGTGAATAAGTTGTTCCAGGAGGTAGTTGCTGTTGTACAATTAGAAGGTGACTTGCCAATTCTGGGTCAGTGTTGCATCTAGGGCATATGTCTGAGTTGGTCAAATGGATGTGATATAAAAGTGAGCAGGTTGGTAATCCTTCATTGATGGCTTTCCATAAGAAAAGCCGAATTTTTGGTGGACATGGTAAAGTTTATAGGAATTTGGTAGGTGGTAAAGGGGTGTGAGTTTGTTGACCATGGGTTAGACATTGGTATCCCGATGAGGTAGTGTAGTTTCTAGATTTTGAGTGTGGCCAGATAATTTTGTCTTGGGGGCTATTTTGGGGGAGATGTATGTTCATGATTTTTTAGATTATATGGATGGGGAGGGTGCTTAGTTTTTCATGATTCCCTGAGTGGGAAATTAGGTCGATAATATATGCTACCATTCGGATTGGGTAGCATTGTGAGGGTCTAGATTTTTTGATTGTGAAATCCAATTGTATTCTATTGGAGTTGATAATCCATCTCCAATACGATGAAAAATCAAATTCTGCATGATAAGGACAATTGAAGCCAATTGTCTCCATTGAGGACTGGAGGAGGATGGTATGGAATTAATGCCATGAAAAATTGGTTGTTGATCGAGATATTTGCACTGGAGAGACTTCCACAAATAGAGTTAGGTTGTTCATGTAAATTACAGATTCTCTTCATGAGAAGTGCCTTATTATGATCTCTGCTCTTTCTTATTCCCAATCCTCCTTCGGATATCGGTTCTGTTACTTTATCCCAACCTATCGGGTGAAGATTTTTAATTGCTGAGTCATGTCCCCAGAAAACATTTCTCGCGATACGATCTATTTGGTTATGAACATTGCTTGATAGATTTTGTGTTTGCATAATGTGATTTGAGGTGGGAATTAGGGAGGTTTTGATGAGAGTGATTCTTCTAGCTGGAGTTAGGAATTTTTTCATATATCCTTTAGCTTTTCGGGATAGTCTTTGCAAGAGGGATGGGTGGGGGGGGGGAAGGTTTGATTGGAAGCTCTGCCATGTTTGAACTAGACTCCTAGGTAGGTTGGAGGTGTTGAAGTAGTCGACATATTGAAGAATTGCTGAAGTTCGTTACTCTGGTTGGAAGCTTTATATGTGATCAGTAAATCATATTACATTAAATAAATTATGGGTGGTGCTTTTTTTTTTTGATATATTAAGTCCACGAACTAACTTTTGGTTTTGAAGGTTTCCTAGATTTGTAGATAGGATTTCCGCACAAATGATGAAAATATAGGAAAATAGCGGGTCTCCTTGTCTGATACCTCTGGTTGGAGTGATGTAGCCATGGGGTGTACCATTTATATTGATTGAGTATATCACCGTTGTGACGCATAACATAATGTAGTCAATAAAGGCTGACGAAATCCAAGTTTTGTAAAAGAGGTTTTGATGAATCCCCAATCTAAGCTATCATAGGCTTTCTGGGTATCTAGTTTGAGAGTTATTTTTGGATCTTTTGTGAGGTTCGAGGTTTTGATATGATGGAAGAGTTCTCATGCGATTGCTATGTTATCGTGTACAAAAGCACTTTGGAAAAGACTAGTTAAAAAGGGGAGAAGGGGTCTAATTCAGCTGACTAGAATTTTTGAAATTATTTTATATGTGACATTACCGAGCCCCATGGGTCTGAACTGAGATGGTTTTGAAGGGTGGTCGATTTTAGGTATTAGTGTTATGTTTGTGTGGTTCATGAGAGGATGCATGTTTAAAAAAACTCTGAACCATTGCTATTAATTGTTGATGAGTTGTTTCCTAGAAAACTTTGAAGAACTTACTTGTATAGCCATCTAGACCCAGAGCACTTTCGAAATTTACGGAGAAGAGGGCTTGTTTGATTTTCGATGCAGTTACTTCCTTCGTAAGTAGGTCCGATTGTCTGGGAGTTAATCTTGATATGTAAACATGTCTTCATTTATCACTATAGGCGGGGCCGCATATTGTTGAAAGTAGTGATCCAGTATGAGCTGAACAATGTCTTCCTTCTTATTAATCCAATTGTTTTGTGGATCTTGTAATTGTTGTATATTGTTACAGGCTCTGTGAATGGTAGCTTTAGTAAGGTTTACGTTACTGAGTACTATCCGACTCAAGCAAATCCGCAAATTGTATTATCCAGCAGTGCGTTATAAAATATTAGGAAAAGAATTTTTTTTTCCAATTAGATATACACCCAGAGCCACAAGTCGGACGTCACAATAGTAAGAAAGAATGACTGATGTGACCTCCGACTCGTACCGAGTCAGATTAAGATCGCGAGTCAGATCCAAATTTAGGAGATTAGAATCCCAACTATGAGGTATGCTTCATGCTCTCCAATGGGCATATCAACTCAATCATAAAAAAGTAGTGTTTGTTTGTGATAATAAAAGTGTAGTGGAACTACTTCAAGGATCTCAGGCGCCTCCTCACTGGATGGATGCTGATCTTCTTAGTCGTTGTCAGTCACTGTTATCCAGTTGTAGTACTTGGTCTTGTGCTTTTGTCCCAAGGATATGTAATCACGTAGTTGATATTATAGCCAAACATGTAAGAATAAATAACCTTGCTAGAATATGGTGAACTAAACCTCCACTTCAGATCCAATCAGCCTTAGCAGCTGATGTAGGAGTGTATCATGTTTCTTAATCTAATGAAAATTTCTTCCTGTCAAAAAAAAAAAAAAAAAAAAAAATTGAGCCAAACGCATGTGGGATTTTTCATTTTTGTTGTAATAAAAGCTGAGCTGTAGGGTGTATCTCTTTTATTATGATTATGAAATCAAATCAGAGATAAAAACCCTAAGTTTAGAAACAAACAATCAAAGAAAGAATGGGATTAGGGATTCTTTTTGAATGAATTGAAAATCGTAAGTTGATAATCAAATTTCCAAACTCGTTCATCCTCATCTGTTGAATTTTGGGATTTTTTTTATCTATCAATCGATGGATGGAAATTGTGAGGAAAATCTTCATTTTAATTCTCTAACTGAAGATTTGTTGATTGAAATTCTATTATGGCTACCAGTAGTATCCCTTTTACGATTCAAGGCTGTCTGCAAGTACTGGCGATCTATTATTGAAAGCTCAGATTTCATCCATCGACACGCAAATTTTGAGAAGTCCACAAGTAAGTTGGGTAATTTCATCTTTCAATATCGTCCTAAACATATTAATAGATGGGATTACAAACCGTATTTTTTCGTGTTATCGTCTTCTCGTGGTAGTGGTGACAGCCAAGAAGATTATGGGCAATGGAGTTACAAAAATTTGGGTATCTCACCACATTTAAGTGATGAGGATGACGATGAGTCTGAAAGGTATGATAGTTACCCTCCTCAAGCAAATATGGTGGGTTCTTGCCATGGCATCATTTGTATACATGATCCTCATCTTAGGATGTTATCCTCTGGAACCCTGCAACTAAGAAGTATAGATGTCTCCCTAAATCATTACCCCTCCTAGATGAATTTGGCGTACTAAAGTCAGAGTTTGTTTTGTTTGGTTTTGACTGCGAAACATATGATTACAAGGTCTTACAAATCACTTTCTTCAAAATCGACAATGAAATTGACATCACACCACCAAATAGGATTCAGATATATAGCTTACAGTCGGATTCTTGGAGGTGGTGTATGGATGCCAATTTGCGTGGCCACTCTTATAAATGCAATACTCAAAATCAAGGTCGATATCATAATGGTAGTTATTATTTCGTAGGAAATAATTTTATCAGAAAACAAAGGATTAGTATTACTGATTCTGTCCCATATTGGTATGGTGATCCAGAGGCAGTGGTTCTCTCCTTCAATTTCAGCAGAGAAAGTTTCAGGATGATACCTGGTCCAGGCGGAAACTTTGTTGCATTAGATGTCAGAGGAGGTGATCTAGTAATGGAAAGATTGTTTACTTAACTGCTTGGCCTATAGGTCACCACCAAAAATGGACATTAAGGTGGTTTGGTGCCACTGGGGTTCTTATGTTTGTCTCAATCGGCTGTGCAGTGCCCAGCAGCAGTTACCTGAAATGAAAAAACAACTTTGGTTAAGGTTTACTCTGAAAACCCTGTTGTCCAAGTATTATTTAAAAGGAAATTTTCTAACTGTTGGGATTTACAGGAAGGAGTTGGGTCTGTTCCTCCACCTTCTTGTCTCATGAAATCTGGGTCCTGTGGATGGATGCAAAGGCCGTACGTTTCATGCTTACATTTTAAGTCTCCACTTCTGTCGTCTGCCTAATACAAACACCCTTTTGACAAACAATTGGGTCCATCCAAGTCATAAGGTGAATGCTTCCTGAACGCCTCCGTCTAGGTTTATCCTATTGTAGATTGTTTAACATTCGTCTTTTTCATTATGAACAAACGTGGTATGGTGTACACTTATGACTTTTGACATTCTGCTAGACATTGTTGTAATTCTGCTAGACGAATACAATATTAGCTTCCTTTTGAATATGGATTATATATAGATCCTTCATTTTCTCTTCTAGAGTGTCAGCTCATAATCTCTTTTCTTGGCATAGGTACATGTCGGGCCTGTTACTCCTGAAAACCCCTCCTGGTCTCATGAAGGTTGATATTCCGTGGATGTCCACTAGATCCCTCATTCTCTCTTCTGAGGAAGGGAAATCTGCCGTGGATGTCCACAAAGAAATCTTACAAAGAAGTTAGAAGCATATTGAACAAGCTGACAGTGGAGCAATACTGTATTGTGAGAACCCAGCTTATTGATTCAGTGATCACAACCCCCGTCCAGGCATTACGTCTGTGATATTCAGCAAACCTGTGACGGTGCCAGCTGTTTGTCCTTTGTATGCTTTTCTATGTTGTGAAGTTTTTGTATATACCCATCATTTCCTTCAGATGAGCCAAGCAAAAGAAATCTTGGAAACTTATGAATCAACAAATATGAAGGCGGGAAAGACTAGGCAGAAGATTATGACTGGTGCCGCTAACCAAGATTTGGACCATGGATACTCTGATTCGAGGAGAAAAGGAAGAATCTTGGAAATATACCATTCACTTGTGAGCTTTCAAAGCAGAGAGCGTTTCTGACGATTGTTCGTTTCAATGATACTGTGGCGAATGTTGATGCAGTGTGTTTATTACTGTACACAGTTGGATGAGTACTCCAGCAATTCATGTATTGCGAGTGATGTTTACTTGGATGATCGGCTGAAACACATGCTGGCAGCACATCCCCAAATGGAAACACGGCTTAAGTTCATGATCCTCAATGCACTGAATCTTCATTTAACAATTGGGTCAAGACAAGGCATAGATATCAGGTGCAAGACCTGACAAGGCCATCAATAAATCCGTCCACAGCGATTCAGTGGAGATTGGGGAAAAGGAAACCGGGATTGTGTTTGCTTGTCATCAATGGCAACAATTGACCAATCTTAGATGCTAACTGTGGCTGTTGGCAAACGTTTGTTTTGTAGTGTGGTGAGTTAAAGACCAATGAAAATTTAACACAATTGCACAAGAGAACTAACAAGAAGAAAGATATATTTTTTCTGACACTAATCAACTCAGACTGCCATTAATCAAAATTGAAATTCTAGCCGAATGAAGAATATTAAGTATCCAAGCGCACTAATTCTCAGAAAAACCATATCTTCGAAAAACCTCAGCAACAAAATCCCAACTAACTGTGTCAAATGCTTGGGAATTATCCAGTTTTAGTCCAACATTACCATGTTTCCTAGTCCACGCCAATTTCATTAATCAACTCAGACGCCAAAGCAATATTCTCATGAATGTTCCTTCCTTTCATAAACACAACTTTTTCTTCAGAAATCAACTTATTGAGCACCGTACCAAGCCTGGACCGATAGGTCTACAATCCTTAATGGCATCATATGCATTATTTTTCGGAATGAGCACAATAAATCACCAGCAGTAATATCCCCACTGTTTGTAAAAGATACCTCAAAAACCATCTTGACCAGGCGCAAAATCGGCTCCCAAGTCAAAAAAAATACAACTTTAATCTCCTTCAAAGTTGGCATAGCATCCATAAAAGCACTCTCAGCAGTAGAGATACTTTCATGATCAATTTCAAACAATTTTGGGTCAATATCACCGTCCCACCATTAAATTTGTCCTTATAATAACCGACTATATAGTTCGTTATTTCATACTGCAATAACAAAGTAGAGTTAGTGGAAATCTTAAGTTCTAATTTTGTATTTTAGCTTCTTCGCATCTGAATGTTATCGTGAAAAAATCGAGTATTTTGATCACCATCCTCCAGCCAAGTAATTTTCGATTTCATTTTGAGCATAACTGCTAAATCAGTTCTCACATCATCAACAACTTTCTTCGCGTTCATCACCATGCTAAATCAGCAAGACCGCTAATGGGGGGTGTCATTTTGCTTGGGGGTACCAATATGCATATAGGACAAAAAAGCATTTGCCTTTGGGTTGGTACACCCCAAGCAAAATGGTTCCCCATTAGCAGCAATGTAAATCATTACTTAGAAAACAAGAAGAATATTACAGAAAAAGACAGACTACTTAACTCTATCTAAAAAATCAGAAACATCCAATTTTTCAGCCAAGCCAGTACGTGCTTCTTTATTCTTATCCCAAACTTACTTACTACTACATGTTTTTTTCATGCCATAAGAGAACCCTATATCCTGAGACCAGCCATATGGCCGCTGCAGTTGTGCCCTTTCAGCTGAGACTGAGCATGATTAAGTCTCGCGAGATCTCCTTTTCGGATGGTAACCTGGATCTCAAACAACAGTTGATCACCCTTGCTGTTAAATAGGCATTTCATGTAAGGTTTTACTCTGAGTGCCTGTGTTAGAACTTCAGAAGCCGTGGTGACATTAATCTCTCCCTTTACAATTAATCCCAGTTGCTCAAATCGGCCATAAATGTCTCTTAACTGTTCGAAGAGGGCGTGCGTGTCGCGAAAGTAGTCTACAGTGGAAAGTTGAGAGAAAACACCATGATAATCCCACTCATGGGTCCAAAATCCCCACACTGACGTCTTCCTCTCGACTTCCTTCGGACCATGACCACTTGGGACGAAATAAGCATCCAACCAATCATCGTACAGTTTATTAACTAGAACTCTTTCATTAAGCAACTGCAAAACGAAATAAGTTATCATCATTCACAACACACTGAACATTAATTTCTCTAATCCTTTGAAAAGAATAAGTTATTATTATGCACAGTAAAAAGAAGCTTTGTGTTGTATGAAATATTCGAAAACTGACCAAACTAGCAAAAAACATAAGAATTATCCTTGCAATTAAATGTGAAAACAATATTCTTGAAAGCATATATAAACATAAGAATCAATTAAAAAAAATTCTTGAAAGCAAAAAAATTCAAAAAATTCTTTATAACTCAAAGAAACAAACCAAGAGAAGAAAAAAAAAAATTCTGGTGACTAATTAAAGAGTAAAAGACTGGCATAATTTATTTTTGAACAAACTTTAACTTAAGAACAACATATAAAATTTAAGAACAACGTATATATACCTTGGATAATTCGATATTTTTGCGTGGACTCGGAGGAGCTGGCTTTGGGTTTGTACCAAAATTCGGCCAGAGGCCGTGAATGGTAAACCGATTAGGCAAGTCCTCTTACCATTTTTTGTCACATTTCTTGTTATAAGCTGGAAAGTTGCATAGAGATTTAGAAAATTGCAGAACTAAGCTGAAGTTTGTGAAACCGGCAGCAGGAGCAGGAGCTGCATTTGTTCCATCTTCATTACTGCTGATTTGTGCCAAGTCGGATAATGAATTAGAGAGCGATGGACTGGAGAGTGAATGTAGTGAGGATGAAGAGGGTGAGACGGTGATTAAAGCTAGAATAAGAAGAAGAAATATTGAAGGCTTCATTTTGTGCAAACAGAAGAATATCAGAGATTTCAAGGTGAGTGAATTTCTTCTTGGGATGGCCTGGTACTTATAATAGGGGAGAGGATCATAGGGTGTAAACAAGTGCACAATAAACACGCACTTTTAAACCGTCAGATCATTGAATTATAGAGATGTTAATAACTAGATGCGAAATCCGACGATCCAAAACTATACACACTCACAGTGTTGTTTTCTAGGGTTGGTTACAGCTTTTATATTTATAGGGAGATTCAGAAAAAAAAAATTAATATTGATTTTTGGTTCGGTTTGTGTTCTGGATTTTAATCAGTGATGCAGTCACTGAACAGCATTGCCGTAATTAATTAATCTTACCGGCTATAAAGTACTGTTGCGCATAAAGGAGGAGTAGGTATTCATCACATTTATGATCTTACCATATTATATACTACCAATGGGTTCCATTCATGTCCAGAATGTGGAAATTTGACGAACTCAGCAGCTTAAAATAACTAGCCCTACATTATAAATGTTTACAGTGAGTGGAGCCAGCGAAGAAAAACAGTAACACTCGAAATTGGACTAAAAGTTGAGGAGAGTAAAACTGACAACTCTAAATTATTCTCCATATGGTATGTTTGATATGTAACCACTGTATGACTATACCTGCAGATTGATATGCATGAACCTTTTTTTCTTTTTTTCATTTTTTTTGTTGCCAGAAGGAAAATCACAATAATAATTAATGTAGTATGTTAATGCAGGCACAAGTAACTTATCTTCATCTAACTTCTTTTTGTTCCTTTTCTGCAAAACGAGTCACTGCATGCATTTCAAAAAATGGATTAATGCAGTGGATTCATAACTTTTTCAAAACAAATGTGCTTCGGGTTAGCAATTCGGTGGATCGACATGGCTTGCTAGCTAGCTAACTACATCTTTTTTCTCGGGGGTTTAACTAAGGTTTAGGATTGACAATAAGACCTTTGATTAATTGATTTCTTATTCCCATCGAGGGGCATTATGATTTAGACATATAGACATTTATCTCGACCCTTTGTGTCATTCATTCTCCTAGCTGCTGAAATGGGTAGATGAATGCACAAGATTATTGCATGACCATATTCGTGGAATTAAGAGTCATATTGCTCTTTTATGGTGGTGCCGTTGAAAGATGATCATATATATACTACTAATTTGGGTTGACAGGAAACTTCCTAGCTTGTTGCTCTCATTAATTAATCGAATAATGCCTTCATTCCTAGGACTCATCGACTACCACCTACTACAACTCTCTCGCATTCATTACATTGAAACCTTGATTTGAGTGGCCAAGATTTGTTCTTTATTCTTTTCTTCATTTCCCCTTCTGTGTGCATCGATATTGACCTTTAGCATGTAGTAATAGGGAATTCAAAGTTTTGCCATCAATAAATGAGCAAACCAGTAGTTTTGAAATTTCACAACCATTTCTGAGATTCATTTTGAATTTGTAAGCTTTTTGGCCAAAATGTGATATGGGTCATGAAAACTATGTGCCGAGTAAAACCGGCCTTATAGCCAGCAGGATTATTTAACCCATGTGGTGAAAAAATGTACTACCTCCATCTCTAAAAGATCCTGGCGAGATTGGGGTATACTCAAACTAATTGGGGTATACCCAATAAGACAAAATATGGTCATTTTGAAGTAAAACCAAGCCACCCCTTAACCTTGTATTTTCAAAATGGCAAAATTGCCCTCGTTTAATTAACACTAAAATTTTGATTAGATTAATTAATTAAGTTTAAATTAATTGAATAGATTAAAACTTATGAATTTTAAGTTATGAAATTTTGTTTTTGATTGAACTTTTGTGGGATGATTTTTGATGATTTTTTTTTTTTTTGTTGAGAATATCTCTTGCAACGAAAATGAAGCACACAACCGAAATACTTCGAAAAAGGGATTGCAAATATGTTATATGAAATCATACTCAAAATCAAAGAATAAATCAACACTTTCAGTTCTGAAAATATGAAAAGTCGGCAAGATCTTCATCGTCGACCCCGCCGGCCAAAAGTGGCCGGCAAGCTCTTCATCGTCGACCTCGCCGGCCAAAAGTGGCCGGCAAGCTCTTCATAGTCAACCCCGCCGGCCAAAAGTGGCCGGCAAGATCTTCATCGTCGACCTTGCCGACTTTTGTTTTTTGACATACAGGAGATGATATAAAAAATTTATTGGCCGCAAGGTATTCAAAAAATACCCTTCCATTGCTTTTTTGGCTTGTGAGGTATTCAAAAATACCCTTAAATTTGTTTTTGGCCGGCAAGGTATTCAAAAAATACCCTTCCGGCTGTTGAAATTTTTTACAGTCGCCGCCATGGCTGTTATGAAAAGTCGGCAAGATATTCATATCACGACCTTGCCGGCCGAAGACACAGAAATCATAATTTTCGATTTCTAACCTAATATAACAATCAAATCACACAACACAATGATGGGTTTGAGTTTAAACATCATTTATAGTCTTCTTTTATTTGGTAGAGTCAACAATTTTTTTGAAAATCAAAGTTGAAGATTTTTATATGGCTTTAGTTGATGGAAGATGAAGATGAAGAAGAAGAAGAAGAGAAGAAGATGAAATGAAGAGAATAAAAACTGATTTAGGGTAATTAAGATTATTAATGGGTAAGGGTAGTTTTGTAACTTACCCATTAGGCCTCCCCCTAAAACCCACAAAAAGTGTCCCTTTAAAATTGGGTATACCCCAATTAGTTTGAGTATACCCCAATCTCGCCAGGTAAAAGATAGGCAGGTTTGTGTGTAAATTTGCACACAAACCTGCCTATCTTTTAGAGACGGAGTGAGTATGATTCTTCCAACTTTGTTAATGATCAATGTTTATTTTTCAAAAAGGGAAAAAAGAAGAGAAAAGAAACCCCGAACATTGAACAGAAAATATTCAGTTTTCCTCTGAATAATTAAACGTTCCACTTCCACCGCCACCGGTGTGAGACGAGATAATTACTTCTTTCTCCCTGGAAAAACAGATGGTAGGCATGTGCCTTTTTTAATCTGATCTCCGGCAACAATCAACCTACATTTTCACAAGACTCGCACTACGAGAAAAATTCTAATCGACGTAAGCATCACGACATTATTTCATGACCATATTCGAGGAACAAGGGGGACGGTTTGATTGTCGAAACTTGAATCGCAGAAGCATTAAAAACATCAACATTTTATTCGATAGATTATCTATTTAGGAAGGATCAAATGAAAAAAAATCAATAACTCCTTGAGCAATTTTGAAACACTTCAAGTTCTACCGTAGATCAGATATTTTTACATATACGCACACACATCTACATGCAATATCGTTTACAGAGATTAAAGCTAATGTGCGTGGATGGTCCTTTTCTTCGTCCACTTGCATTGCGACCTATAATGTGCTACTATGTCCCAAAATTTGACCACGTGACCGAAATCTTCCATGCCACCGATATTTTTTTTTGAAGGAAACATCTTGATTTCATTAATATAACAAGAATGAATACATCCTGTTCAAGTACATCAAAGATGAAAACAATGATAAAATACATATATGTTGTTTCATAGATGAAACAGATATTTGAAACATGGCATTTGAAATAATATTCTGCCATTTGAATTCTTCTTCTTCAGTAATAGTAACATGTCCCATAGGGGAGTAATTTGCGCAACCCATCGTTATCACGATCACCTCTATTAGCCTTTGATCTTCCCATAATTGTAGAATTTCGACTACTTCTGGTAAATCGTCATCGTTGATGTTGTTGATATGAATGATCCATTCAATAGAAACGCCATAACAGCTATTAGAAATATCTAATTGGCTTACAGAAGCCATTAGCAATGAAATCAATTGAAGATAAACTAAAAACATTATTTACAAACCCTAAAATCGCTAAAAAGCGATAGTTTTATTTAATACTAGAAAATAGTAATAATATTTATAACCAAATCTGTCAATAGATCTGAAGATTTCAGACCAAATCTGACAGATTTGGATTATAATCTAAGAAATTTACAAGAATTTAGTTTCAGAGAAAAATCAGTTAACCATGCCACCGATATTGCTTAATGTGTGCACATGGTTTCACCTTAATGTGCACGGTAAAAAAAATGGCTTCTCTTAAATATAGCCCACACTTTTGTTAACTATAGCCCCAAAAATTAAGTTAAAATGAAAAGTCAAAGTTACCAAACATGTTTTAATTATTTTTACTAATAATCTCACTTCTTCCCCAAAATTAAAATATAAAACCTAACTTTTTCTTTTTTAGATCCGAACTGAATTATACTTCAGTCTATTTCTAATCGTTCTATCATTATTCGTACAGATTGCCTTATTATAAACCTTACCTTTTACTTTCCCCCAAAACAAACTAAACCCAACTTTTTATCTTTTCTCTAAAATAATATACTTATTTTTCCTAAATCATGATTATAGTAATATCCATATTTTTTTTCCCAATCATGATTACATTAAATTAAATTGGTTATTCTAAAAAATCATCAGCTATGCCATAGATCAACATAACTTTCATTATGAAATTTATATATTTAACTTTTTTTTATTTTTTTTGATTTAGGGATTTGAAAACTTATTTTGGGCTATATATAAAAATCATGTATAATTTTATGGGCTATGTTAACAACTACAAGGATCTATTTGGTTAGATTAATGACTTATTTTATGTGGGCTATAGTTAATAAAAGCATGGGTTATATTTAAGAGAAGCCAAAAAAATTCCTTTCTTGAAAGATATTACTGGCTATAAGTACTGTTGCGCATCAAGGAGGAGTAGGTACTGATCACATTTATGATCTTACCGTATTATGGAAATTTGATTAAATTAGCACCTTAAAATAACTACCCCTACATTATAAATGTTTATAGTGAGAGGCTGAGAGCCAACGAAGAAAAACAGTAACACGCAAAATTTGACTAAAAGTCGAAGAGTTTTTTTGTGGAAATTGAATTATTGTCCCTACTTCTAAAGGGCCTTCATAAATATCCCTAATAGACTTTATAAATGTCCCTGATGGCATAATTGAAATTTTCATTAAAAACTTAATACTAGTAATTCCGTGTTTAACCTTCCTCCCCATTCACACCCACACGGATTCATCTTCTTCTTTATTTCTATCTAACAAAACCAGGAGATAAATCTCCATCGCCTCCGTCGCTCTCACCACCACCATCTTCATCGTTCCCATCACCACCACCATCATATTCATGGCGATCGAGAGATTTGGTTTTCTTTGGTTTCTTTATGTGATGAACTGTGAAGAGATCGAGAAGATGAAGCTATCTCTGAACTGAGATTAAAGATGAGGAGGCTGCAGTCATTTGAAGCAGAAAATAAGATTTGATCGCCACCACAACTAGCACGACCACTAGTATCAACAGATCTGTCACGATTTGGTTTTTTGATTTCAACTGATTTCATACAGATTCAGAGATCGATTTGCATTCTCGTTGATTACAAATCCGATCTAGTTACTTGTTCTTGGTAGTTTATTAGCGGCTTGGGTGTTTTTATGTATTCAGAAACTATCCAGGTATGTTTTAATGTTGAAATTATAGATCGAGATCTGTTTTTTAGGTTACGATTTATGGTGGTGGTGTAGGATGGCGGATAAGGTATGTTTCTTTTGATACTGGTGATGTAGATGGAGGTGGTTTTGGTTGGAATGATAAAATTGGTGTTGGATTTTGGTTTTGGTTGTTTTGGTGGTGGTGGTGGTGATGGAGATGTGTGATTTTTTTGGTGGCAGTGTTGGTATAAGTTGTTGTTACAGAGATTGAAACATGTTGCTGAATGAAATATGGTGGTTATCTGGGTTGAAGCAGGCAGTGATATTGGATCAACTATGGTTGTTGATCCATATATTTTGGATCAACTATGGTTGTTGATCCATCTATATGGGATCAACTACTGTTGTTGATCCTTTGAACTCATGCTTTGTAGTTTAAATCATGTAAATTTGTTCCAATGTTGAACTTGTGGTGCAATGGTAGCATGGTGACTCCATGTCAGATGATGCGTGTTCGACTCACGCCAAGTTCACTCCATTTTACATGGATCAACTTTCATTGTTGATTCAATTTTACATGGATCAACTTTCATTGTTGATCCAATTTTAGTGGATCAACAATGGAAGTTTATCCACTAAATTGGATCAACTTCTACTGTTGATTCTTTTTTTTTTTTTTTTTGATCAAATACTTTTGGTTCTATTTTTGTTTGGATCAACTACTATTGTTGATCCAAAAATATCTAAACCGGCGGCGGCGACGACGACAGTGGCGGTGGCGGCGACGGTGGCGGTGGCGGCGGCGGCGGCGGCGGCGACGGATTAGTGGTGGAGGAGGACTATTGGTGGTGTAATGGTGGTGGTGAAGGAGTGGTGGTGGAATATTAGTGGTGGTGGCGGTTGGTAGGTGGTGGTTGTTGAACGGTGGTGGTGGAATGGTAGTTGAATGTTGGTGGTGGTGGTGCTAGTGGTGGTGGTGAAGTGGTAGAGGAACAAATTTGTTGTATTTTGAAATAAAGATAAATATTAATATGGGTGAGGGTATTAAGGTAATCTAATATTAAATGAATAATGTTATAAAAAAATATGGACATATTTATTATTGTATAAGGACATATTTATTGGGTGTCAAAAGTAGGGACATATAAATAATGTACCCAAGAGTTTTAGTACCTTAAAATAACTACCCCTACATTATAAATAACTACCCCTACATTAAATTAGCACCTTAAAATAACTACCCCTACATTATAAATAACTACCCCTACATTATAAATGTTTGCATGAACCCTTTTTTTTTCTTCTTCTTCTGTTGCGGAAGAATAATTACACTCCCTAATAATAAAAGTAGTATGTTATTGCATGCACAAGTAATTTATCTTTTTCTACAGCATGATGCTCGTGTGGTTCTGTTATCGAGTGGAAGGACCAAAGTGCTTATACATTGGATTATCCGGAGGCTATATTTCAGTCTACATTCGTAGACACCATAGTTTCGATATTACTTAGTCTATTTTTTTCTGAAACACCATAGTTTCGATATGAGAAAATAGGTCATTTGTCAAAAAAAAATTTAAAACACGGTTCAAATGGACGAGTAAAAAAAAGTACGGGTGAAATAGCCAAAAAAAAAATAGCAAGGATGAAACTGGATTCATCCTGGCTTATACTTAAAAAATAGCAAGGATGAAACTGGATGCATCCTGTGTAAAATAAAAATAAGAATAAAATATTTGAAAATGGACAGGATGAAACTGGTTACATCCTGCTTATTTTTAAATTTTTGTCCATTTAAACAGTATCTTTTTAACTTTTGGCTATTTAAACAGTATCAAAACCTAAGTGTCTTTTTCACCCAGGAATTATTGATTTTGATCTTTTTGACCAATTTTGTGTTTCGATATTACTAAGTGTGGTATGATTTTGATGTTTATCTGAATTCATTTATTCGCACCCACTAGACAGTATACTAAAATTGATGAGAATAAAAATTGAACTGGATTTAGTGCATCACATGCATTGTTCACATTCAATTTTACTACAGTACTACTTTAAATAGTTACAAGGTAGAAGTAGTTTTATCTTGAAATTTTGGTTCTAGCCCTCTGAAAATGGAGCTTCAAGCCTTCACTTCAGATGTGGACGGTTTGCAGGGCCCTCAATTCTGAGCACCTTCCAAAATGCATTATTCTTTGTTTGTGGAAGTAATTTCGTGGGATGACTAATTAATGCATCACATGGTGAGAATAAAAATGAAACTGGAATTAATGCATCACATGCATTGTACACAATCAAACTTTAACCTTTTGAAATGTCACCCCCAGAAATGTCCCAGAAGAGTCGATAAAGGCGCCCGAAGGAGTTGATAAAGTCACTCAAAAGTTTTTCACTATATGCAGCCAAAAAGTTATCTTTGTACCCACAAATTGCTATTCGCAACCCCAAGAATTGCTAAACGTAGCCCAATTTGCTAAAGGGACACCACTGTTGGATAAGGGGTAGTCATCTTCAACCTTTTGAAATTCAAATTTTGGCGGGAAAAGAAGAACATAATTTAGGGTTTGGATTTTGATGAGTTAGGAATAGACTAAAGCGCTGAGAATCATTGGGTTTGTTCCTAAGGTCCAAACAGGGGATGGTAATGGTCTTTGTTTTGACCATAATTGGCTAAATTATCGGCAAAAGATGAATCAGAGCTCACGGATTTTGGCGGGAAAATGTGTTCTTCATGAACAGATTTGATGTTCGGATTTTGGAGAGGTTATATGGAGATTTGATCGCTCAAACTTCTTGGATGGGCATGTTTGGTCGAAACAGGCTTGGTATCGTGTGTTGAATCGATTGAATTGAGCCACAACGTCGGATTGAAGCAAAACAGGGGAAGAAATATCCACGGGTCTCTGTTGGTTCGAGTTTGGAAAGTTTGAGAGAAGTCTTCGTGGATTTTTGTCTTTGGATATGACTTGGATTGATCAAGTTTTTCGTATTTATCTCACGTAAACAAGAATACAGAGTATCACAGGTTTTTGGTGGTATTTTTGGAAGAGTTAAACACAGAAATATGGTTGATTACCTTATTCATAGGTAGTTGACGTGTTTTGGGAGGTAAAAATGGGATCGAATCATCTTATTTGTGGCAGTTATCTAAAACAGGGAAGGTAGAGGAAGAATCCCGTAACTTGGAAAGAAAATCCGGTGACTTTCGGAGGAGGAAAAAAAAGCAAGAGATTTTCGGGATTTATGATGTTGTTGCGTATATAAAGAGGTGTTGGGAGATGTAGGGGGGGACGGAGACCTTGGAGAAGAAAGTAGAGGCTTAGAATCGAGAAAACACAAGTTTAAAAAAAGTTACCTGCTGCTGCAAAATTTAAGAACACCAAGAACATTGTACCACCAGGAACGGTCGCAGAAGCTGTCTTAGATAAAAAGACAGAGAATCTTCTATCGTTCTTCAGACAGTAGAAAAACAAAGGACTCTCAGAAGCGGTCGTTTATTCACTAAGGTGCTCAATTCATTGTTAAACTCCTTTAGCGAGTGGAACTCATTGTAAGCATTTTTTTTATTATTTTTAATACAATGATTAATGAAATTTTCTCCAATTTTCGATCAATGAGTATCTAAATCTATTCTTTAGGGTTTTTGAGGAAACTATTTTTGATGGGTATTATTTAGTAATTAATTTCTTTGGCATATTTACTCCATATTTGTGTTTTTAATTTGTCTAAAAATTCTCTCTTCTTTACATGTTTCGTAATAATTGTTTTGGGTAGTTTCTACCTTTTCTTTTATAAGCGAAGGAGGATTAGGCCTTAATTGTAACGTTATATTTTCCAAAGCATGAGATTGGGTTCCAAACTGTTTTGAGTAAAATAGGAGTAATTGTCAAAGAAATTGTTATTGAGTTTACAAAAATTAGAAGTAGTGGAATTCAAAACCCTAGACTCATCTCTCCTTGGTAACAAAAATCAATTTTAATTAGTTTGTCTTAGTATTTTCTTTTAATAATCAAAAAACCAAATCTTTAAAAAGAGTCCGAGCAACGAATCTTTCTTACCACTTGTAAAAACTACATCAGTTTTTGGCGCCGCCGACGCGGACTTTCATTTAGGTTTTAGATTTTTATTTTTATTTTCTTTTGTCTTTTTAGTTTAGTTTTTGTTTTATTTGATTTTCTTTTCCTTGATTTTACTTGGGTATTTTTCTTGTTTTTATTTGTGCATGTAATATTCTATTATTATTGTGGAATTGCCTACCAAAAGAGGTAAGTAACAAAACCCAAAATTTTATTATTTTTTAGGTTTTATTTCTTTTTTGTGTATATTTATTTCTTATAAAAAAAAAAATACACGTTGCACACACCAATTGCATCGTCAGATTACCGAATTTAGGAAACCTATGGAAAAGTACGCTGAACCCGTGCCTTGGGCCATTTGGGAGTTACCAGCCGAAATTCCACAAGCCTCAGCCTTGTACCTTAGGTTATATTTTGCTGAGGTAGCCCAAGCTTACCTAATTTAGTAAACCCTTCATTTGCATGTGCACGATTTTCTTGCTTCACTAGTATTCTTGCTTCACTAGTATTCTTGCTTGTGTATGCGACATTGGAAACGGATAGGAGATAGACTTGAGGAGAACGACCTTTTTAATTTGACACCAACCCGCTACAAAGATATAGGTGATACTTCAATTTTTTCCAAGATGGTTAATGAAAATGATGAGGGTGAAGTCCCGCCAACCAAAACCCTTAAGGACCGTTTGAACCCATCTAGAGTGATACGTGAACCTGGGGTTGTTTTAACGGCCACTACTGTTAAGTTTGATATTAAACCTGGGACATTTGGCATGCTATGTAAGTTTAGGGGAATAGAGTATGAAAGCCCATATACCCATATCCGTGACTTTGAGATGATTTGTGACACCATGAGTTATCCGAATGTCACCAAAGACGATGTTAGGTTGCGTTTGTTTCCCTTTTCCATAGAAGAGAGAGCCGGTGAGTGGTATCATATCATTCTTTCCAAAACAATCACTACCTGGGATGGACTTGTAGAGGTTTTCGTTAAGAAATTCTACCCACACCATAAGACTGCTGCTGTTCGACAGTCGATCCAAACCTTTAAGCAGAAATAAGGTGAACACCTACACGATTATGTAGAAAGGTTTAATGAATTTTTATACCAATGCCCACATCACGGCTTTGATAAATCCCACATGGCCCAAATATTATATGAGGGCCTTGATAGTGAAACCCGAATGCAGGTAGAAACAATGAGTGGTGGAGAATTTACCCATCAAGACCCAGATGAATGTTTTGACGAGTTGGTCGAGTTATCTGAAAAGACTCGTCAATGGGCTTCAATGAGGGATCCCGAAATAACTAGGAACCCTATCCATAAGGTCAATAGAGTTGATAATGGGTCAGATATCCTTAGGCGTTTAGAGGCCTTAGAGATGAACCAACGGTCAAACCAGACTATGAGATGTAATAGTGATCCTAGAACATACCCATGTACCATTTGTGGTGATCAAAGTCATATATGATCTCAATGTCCCCTGTTTTACCCTAGTGAAACTACCCGAGACCAGGTTAGTGTCCTACACGGTGGTATGAACTCTAAATATGAGGGTCGACCCAAGTTTGACCCATACTCTAATACCTATAACCCTGGTTGGAGACATAACCCTAATTTTTCGTGGTGTAAAGGTAACGATCAAGGTAACCCATCTAGCAACCCACCACCAGATTTCTCTAGGAACCAAGATCAAGTACAAGGACCGAACCCAGTTGATAAAAAGGTGTCATCTCTAAAGGAAAGTTTAAAGCTCTTTATTGACCGTAGTGTGATAAACCATGCCGAGACTACCCAAAATATTAACCATTTAAGTCAAAAGCTCGACGACTTTGTCCTGACGAGTCAACGTAACCAACAAAACAGTGACCGGGCTATTGCCAACCTAGAGACTCAATTAAGTCAACTTTCGAACCGGTTAAATGATAGGGAGAATGAAAAATTTCCTAGCCAAACAACTCCAAATCCGAAAGGATTCAACCAGGTTAATGGGTCGGGTAGTTCTAAACAAAATGAACATGTCAAAGCAGTTATCACCCTTAGGAGTGGTAAAACTCTAGAAAACTCGGTAGAATCACCTAAGGATAGTAGTCCAGCTGAAGAGACTGAGGTTGACCAAACTTCGTCTAAAGACCCTAATGGGCCTGAGTGTGCTAAGATTCCAAGTGAGGAAGATATCCCTGAGAGAGTGTATATACCACCTGCACCATTTCCTCAAAGACTCTCTAAGAAAAAGCCTAGTACATATGCTGAAATCCTAGACATCTTTAAGCAAGTTAATATCAACCTGCCTTTATTAGATGCAATTAAACATGTACCGGCTATGACCAAGTTCCTAAAAGAAATGTGCACTGTCAAGAGAGATGCGAGTGTCCATAAAAAGGCATTTTTAACCCAACAAGTTAGTTCCATAATCTCACAAAAGTACCTAGTCAAATTTAAAGATCCTGGTTGTCCTACTGTCACATGTGTTATAGGTAGCCAAACGATAGACAATGCCTTATTAGATCTTGGGGCTAGTGTGAATCTTTTACCTTTCTCGGTATATGAACAACTTGGAATAGGTTGAGATGAAACCAACTAGGATAACACTACAGTTAGCCAATATGTCAGTCAAAATCCTACGTGGAATTATTGAATACCTTTTGGTTCAGGTAGAAAACTTTATTTAACCTGTTGACTTTGTGATTTTGGACACCCAACCTGTCTCTAGTCAATATATAAATATCCAATCATCCTAAGTCGTCCGTTCCTAGTCACTGCAAATGGAGTCATACATTGTCAAACTGGCCTAGTAGAATTTTCATTTGGGAATCAGAAAATTTCCGTGAACGTTTTTAAGGCGTTACAAGCCCCACCGGACCCCGAACACTATGAGTCTATATGCATGATTGATTCACTAGTTGAGAATACTTTTACCACAAATAGTATTAGTGATCCTTTAGAGGTGTGCTTGGCCCACTTTGGAGCCTACTATGATGAGGATAGTCATTTTGAAGAAGTTAATGCGTTGTTAGATTCTGCGCCAGTAATGAATTATGGTAAATGGCAGCGTAAACTTACCAGAACCTCTTCTGCCAACCATAGATAAGCCCCTCCCATCATCAGTTAAGGCACCAACCCTTGAATTAAAGTCGCTACCAGATACACTGAAATATGTATTTCTGGGTAATGAGAATACTCTTCCTGCCATAATTTCCTCTGACTTAGAGCCCGATCAGGAAAGTAGACTAGTTAGTGTTCTCCGTAAGCACAAGACTGCGATAGGGTGGACTATAGAAGATTTGAAAGGAATTAGTCATGCTGATTGTATGCACCACATCTACCTAGAAGAAGGTGCCAAAACCTCAAGAGAAATGCAGAGACGTTTGAATCCTAATATGAAGGAAGTTGTTCGTACTGAGGTACTTAAGTTATTAGATGCGGGTATCATATAACCCATATCCGATAGTAAATAGGTCAGTCCTGTTCAGGTTGTCCCAAAGAAGTCTGAGATAACTGTAGTTGCGAATGAGAATAATGAACTGATCCATACCCGTGTTACTACCGGGTGGAGAGTTTGTATAAACTACCGTAAGCTGAACTCAGCAACTAGGAAAGACCACTTTCCTCTACCATTCATCGACCAGATGTTAGAAAGATTAGCTGGCTACATCCATTATTGTTTCCTAGATGGATACTTTGGTTATAACCAAATCCCTATAGCACCGGAGGACTAGGAAAAAACAACCTTCACATGTCCATTTGGTACTTTTGCTTACAGGTGTATGCCATTTGGGTTGTGTAATGTACCCGCAACATTCCAAAGTTGCATGCTAAGTATCTTTTCGGACATGGTTGAGCGATTTCTCGAGGTCTTTATGGACGATTTTTCGGTTTTTGGATCCTCTTTCGATGAATGCTTGCACCACCTTACACTAGTTCTAGAACGTTGTAGAGAAAAGAACTTTGTACTTAATTGGGAAAAGTGTCATTTTATGGTTAAATCTGGAATAGTGTTAGGACATGTGGTGTCCTCTAAGGGAATAGAAGTTAATAAATCCAAGGTTGAACTAATTTCAAAATTAAGACCACCTAAGAATGTAACAGATGTTCGATCATTCCTTGGCCATGCTGGATTTTATCGCCGTTTCATCAAAGACTTTAGCAAGATTAATTGCCTTACTTCTGTCGAACCTACTTGTTAAAGATACTGCCTGAAGCCTGTGTTGCGGCTTTTGAGAAGCTAAAATCATTGTTGACTTCTACCCCTATCATCCAATCACCCGATTGGGACCTCCCATTTGAACTTATGTGTGATGTGTCCGATTATGCAGTTGGTGCTGTCCTTGGCCAACGACGTGATAATGCACCTAGTGTGATTTATTATGCTAGTAGGACCCTAAACGATGCCCAGTTGAACTACACAACCACTGAGAAAGAAATGTTAGCCATCGTTTTTTCTTTGGAGAAATTTAGATCATATCTCCTAGGGTCTAAGGTCATAGTCTATTTTTATCATGCCGCACTTAAATATCTCCTTTCCAAGAAGGAATCCAAACCTCGGCTGATTAGATGGGTATTATTGTTCCAAGAATTTACTCTATATATTCGTGATAAGAAAGGGTCTGAAAATGTAGTAGCTGATCATTTATCCTGTATCCTTGATGAGACTAGAGATGATGAGAAACCGATCGATCCTTGACACGTTCCCTGATGAACAACTATTTTCCATCTCTTTGTTACCCTGGTTTGCAGACATTGTCAATTATTTGGTAACTGGTCAAATGCCCGACCATTGGTCTAAACAGGATAGAGCTAAATTCTTGTCTGAGGTTAAATACTTTTTCTTGGATGATCCGTACTTATTCAAATATTGCCCTGATCAGATCATCCTTCGTTGTATTCCTGACAACGAAATCTCCAGTGTCCTGACTTTTTGTCATTCTGGAGCTTGTGGGGGTCACTTTAGTTCTAGGAAAACAGCTGCGAAGGTTTTGCAATCCGATCTTTATTCGACAACTCTGTTTAAGGACTCCCACCTATTTTGTCAAAGTTGTGATAGATGTCAAAAGTTAGGAAAGATGACCCGACGTAATATGATGCCACTTAGTCCTATATTAATAATAGAAATATTTGATGTGTGGGATATAGATTTTATGGGTCCTTTTGTCAATTCTTATGGAAACTATTACATCTTATTAGCTGTTGACTACGTGTCTAACTGGGTTGAAGCAATCTCTACCAAGACAAATGATCACCACGTTGTGATCAAGTTTGTTAGAGACAATATTTTATCTCGATTTAGCATGCCTAGAGCAATCATTAGTGATGTAGGTTCCCATTTTTGCAATTGGTCTTTCGAGGCGGTTATGAAGAAATACTCCATTACCCATAAGGTTTTTACACCTTCCACAAACTTGTGGCCAAGTTGAAGTGTCTAATAGGAAAATTATACAGATTTTAGAAAAGACCGTAAAGCCTACCCGAAAAGATTGGTCTTTGCGCTTAGTATAAGCTCTGTGGGCTTACCGAACCGCTTTTAAGACTCCACTTGGGATGTCTCCGTATAGACTTGTCTTCGGTAAAGCCTGCCATTTTCCTGTAGAATTAGAACACCGAGCTTATTGGGCCATTAAATGGCTAAAATTTGACCTACCAACTGATGGTGATAACCGTAGACTGCAACTCAATGAGTTAGGAGAAATTCGTAATGATTCTTACCAGAGTGCGAAAATTTACAAGGAGAAAATAAAAATATTTCATGATAAATCGATTATTCGAAAGACATTTGAACCATGTCAAAAAGTTCTCCTTTACAATTCTCGTTTACATCTTTTCCCTGGTAAATTGAGGTCTCGGTGGACCGGACCATATTTTGTCAAATTTTCTTTTCCTCATGGTGCAGTTGAAGTTGAAAATCCGAAGAACGGAGAAACTTTCAAGGTTAACGGTCAACGGTTGAAACCATTATTGGAGTTACCCAGTCATGCAATAGAAGAATCGGAGCTGAGAGATCCTGCCTACCAGGATTAATTTGAACGGGTCACAACATCTGGCTGAAGACACTAAACTTAGCGCTTATTGGGAGGCAACCCATACATGGTGATGTTAAGGTCCCTCTGGAGGACCCTGCTGTGTACATTAGTTTTGTTTTTGTTTTTATTTTCTTTCTTGCTCCCATGGAAGAATTGCTACGCTTCATCCAGGTACTATCTTTCTGACTTGCCTCTTTATTCCTCTTGTTACTTATATTTTTGGTACTGCACTTTATTTTGAAACATTGAGGACAATGTTAGATTTAAGTGTGGGGGTGGTAGGCTAGGAAAGATTCCTACGACTATGTCTACTGCAAGTGCACAGGCCTATTGGAGGCAAGGGCAAGCACAGGTCGATCCCATAGAGAAGTGGTGTGTATGTGAGTTGATCTCAAGGCTTTACTTAAACTGATTTCAAGAGAGTGACAGAGTAATAGGTTGTTTTGGTGTTGTCGATGCGACTAAGTTGAATTGTGACTCTAAACTAAGGTATTGAACAAGCCCAAGGTGTTGAAACAATTGGTTGAGTGATACTAGGGTGATTAAATCCACCTCCTAATCCTATACTAAGGTAACACACATAATATTATAATCTTACACTTCCCCTTGGAGGGTTTAGGTGGAAATTATGCCAATTGACTTCACAAATTATCCCCTAATATAGAGTGTCTTCTTACAGCACACTCTATCACAGGCTAATTTGCTCAACAATTGGCTAATAGTCCTAATGCAATTCAAAACAATAAGACTAAAACTCAAATGTGAATTAACTTCATATAATCAATAGGGGTTTCATCAACACCCTAGCTAAATGTTTAGAACATCATGCAAATGATAAAAACAGTTCAAAATGGAATTACAAAAACTAAACCCTAAAACATGCTATCTATATCTCTCATCAAGAACAACATTTATATCTCACCAACCGCTCAAATTAACCACTAATCGATGACCCAAACCTGCTTCCTCTGCTCTGAATCGACCATGCTTGGGTTGTTGGTGAAACCCTAGCTCTAACTATCTTTAATTTAGCTTCTAGGGTTATGAGAGAAGCTAAAAAAGATATAACTAGACCTAGAGAGGTGGAGAAGGTGGCTGCAGGCGCGGTTGGCAGGGTAAGGAGATGATGATGGTGGAGAGGAGGTGGCTCTGCCATGGTATGGTCGGGAGAAGAAGAGGGATGGGTTTGTCTGCAGAGTTGTTGGGGAGAAGAAAGAGAAGAGGAAAGAAGAAATAAGGTTAGGTCGATGGGGTGTAGGAATAGGGGATTTTGGTGTTGAGCGGGTACAGCAGGGGATGATGTGAAGGGTGTAGCGACCATTGGATGCTGCAGAGATCGATGAGAAGGCTGTAGGATATTTAGCTGCTGAGCGGGAGTAGCGAAGATTTATGAGATGGGTGGAGCGACCGTCGGATGCATAAGGGCGAGATCTCACGGCTCAAATTGTGCGGGCTTGGATCCGGATCATGGGTAGCTCAAGCCCATGTCTTGTAGATGGGTTGCTCCTTGTTGGGTTGCAACTGATGCGCGCGCGGGCTTTGGCTTTCTGTTCCATAGACACTTGCCTCCAATTTTCTGCTCTTTTGGCTCCTCAATTTCTCCGAGCTTTATTTATTACCTAAAAACACAAAATTAATTAGTACAAATATTTATTCTTGAAAACAAAGAAAATACAAAATCTGGGATAATATCTGATTTCTGAGCACAAAAGATGAGTTAAATGCCAATAAATAGGTGTATAAATATGCAATATTTGACACTCATCAAATACCCCCAAACCTGAATTTTACTTGTCCTCAAGTGAAACAGAAATTAGGAAATCCTAATTATACCCCTGTCGCAGGTCTCTCGAATGCATTTAGCGTATGCACTAAGCCTTTAAACCCCTAGGTGTCCCTAGTGGACGAGTTGTAGTCTCGTGAGGGTTTTGAGAGGTGTACCCACAAAACCTTCTCCAACTTCGAGTGTAAAAGAGTCTCAAGCATCCAAAGAGCTATGAGGACATAGAGTTTCTGCATGCTAGTAACAAGAAGTTAGAACTACCAAAGAACGCATTCTCATCCTTAAGTCTTTGAGCGAAAAGTAACCATACCATATGAAAGAATTCGGATTCGATTGTGATCATAAGCCTCGACTTTTGCCTCACCATTAGGGTTTTATGATAATTGCACTCAAAAAGATCGCTTTTTTAGTCTCTCATGTGTGCAGGCAGGAATAAAGAGAGAAATCCTGCAGACGTTGAAGGTAAGAAGGATAACCTTCCGAAATAATTTCTGGAGACTCCACAGAAGTGTGGACAAAAAGAATCTTTTCTGATGATCTCTAAGAAAGGAAATCAACCATTAGCAAGGATGGGAGTACTCACTTACCTTCTCACCCGATCGGCAATTAACATCATACTCTCATAGGAACCATAAAAACGTCTTCAATCTTCGGTCTTCTGTCTTCAACTGTTGATGACGAACTTCTAAACTTCACAAAACTTGACAATTTTTAACTTTTCTACTCAATTTCCTTGTTGTTTGGATTTTTCTTCTTTACCATGGTGGTATCAAAACTAATTTTTTTTTTTTTTTTTTTTTTTGAACATCTTAACAATTTTCTTTACATGAAATAAAAATAAAAACGATGAAACAACTAACTCCATGGACAAAAGACTTTATCACTCAATTTTCCACAACTTATATTGTCTTGATTTCACAAATTTCATTAATTCTCATCTTATTTTCTTTTCTTTGTTGTATGTAAACCTTGGACTATCTCAACTTTTCCTTCAAATATTCTGATGTTGCTCCGCTTGCTGACGATGATGTGTTTCTATGGATCTGTTGATTGAGAGAAAGAGTGATGCTAACTGCAAATCGATATTTAGAAGGAGTTTTCATCTTTAAACGTCACCCTCATGATTGACAAAATTAGCACTCAAGAGATCAAAAATAGTGCTGAAAGTGGTGCGAAGTTGGGTAGCTCACCATTCCTACCCGGAATTGACGTACGGTGACACACACTCTAACATCTTTTCTAGAAAGTCACAAAGAGTGAAGGTCGGTACCTTGCTTGATGTAAAATGGGTAGTCTCCACTATGGGTGATCACAATTCTACTACCGAATATCTAAACAACACCTAATTCGCCCCCCGGTATGGTTAAATCCAACTTTAACGCTCTAATCAACTAAGGAACCCGATTGTGTTCTCCAGTACTTCCAAGTTCTGTTATTTCGGTCAGACTCTCTATGTAAACATAGCTAGAAGCATGCTAGTGACTCTAAAATCTCTAAAAGTTGGAGGTTTTTATGCAAGTATTTACAAAGAGTTTTGAAATTTTTTTGGATTTTTTTGGATTTTTTTGTTTTTTTTGGATTTTTTTTTTTTTTTTTTTTTTTGGATTTTTGAAAAGAAAGACTAAAAACTCTATATGCAAATGCATGTACCCCCAAACCTAAATCAAACATTGTCCTTAATGTGTCAACATATCATAAGAATTTAAATAGTCACATACCAAGAGAACTATGTTGAATAAAGAAAAGGGAAGAGATTACCGGATGTACAAGGATGTTGCTAAACCAAAGGAGGAAGAATGCTTTGAAAGCAAACAACCAAAGGGCAATACAAAAAGTTTGGTTAGCACACATAAGAAATATGCAAAAAGCAAAACGAAAAGGGAAAGATGATGGATTTTTAGTCCATAAGTATGTACACAAGTGAACTAGATCAGTCCACGTAGATGGGGTCTTCCAAGTCGACGGTCTCAACTTCTGGTGGAAGATTCTCCAAAAATGGTTTCAGTCTCTGATCATTGACTTTGAAGATGTTCTTGGTTGCTGGGTTTTCAACTTCTACGGCTCCATGGAGAAAAACGGTACGTACCAAGAATGGTCCTGTAACACCCCCTGTTTTTAGCATGGCGCATGCTAAAAGATGCGCCATGGCCTGAGATGAAGCTTCATCCAAAGCTTCTGTTGCGTAAGAAAAGGAACATTGGCCCTTGGCCAATGTGTTGACAGTGTACGACCAACATGGCCGCATATCGGGTTGGAAGTGTACGACCAACATGGCCGGATATCGGGTTGGCAGTGGACGGCCAACATGGCCGGACATCGGGTTGGCAGTGGACGTCCAACATGGCTGGACATTGGGTTGGAAGTGTACGGCCAACATGGCCGGACATCGGGTTGGCAGTGGACGGCCAACATGGCCGGACATCGGGTTGGCACTGGACGGCCAACATGGCCGGACATCAGGTTGGAAGTGGACGGCCAACATGGCCGGACATCGGGTTGGAAGTGTACGATCAACATGGCCGGACATCGGGTTGGCAGTGGACGGCCAACATGGCCGGACATCGGGTTGGCACTGGACGGCCAACATGGCCGGACATCGGGTTGGCAGTGGACGGCCAACATGGCCGGACATCGGGTTGGCAGTGGACGGCCAACATGGCCGGACATCGGAGTTGGGATTGGTAGTGAACAGCCATCTTGGCCGGTTATTCAGGAAAATACATGGCAACGACCATGAATAGTAAATAGGGAGTTGATGAAATATTTTTGGTCCCCTTTTCATACTTGTAAAAATTCCATTAAGACATATATAGGGAGGGGTAGTTGGTTGATGGTGCATATACGGGCTATGCACCAAGTAAGCTTCATAGCTTAGCCGGAAGAGTATAAATGATGCCTAAGGCTCATTTATAGTTGCGTAGCCTCGCGAAGAGGGCATTTGATGCTTAGGCATCGTTATGCCATATTGCGGACCAAACATGCATCACTTGGATGCATTTCGACGGAACGGCCTATACGGACTAGGCCATTTCCATTATTGCTTGGCCACGGCCTAGCAAACGAGTTGGAACAAGTTGCTTGTCCCTTCGCGGATGAACTACGGTCTGTGCTTGATCCCTTTAGAGTAGGGAAGGGTACGTAGGTAGCCGCAATTAGTTGCAGCATTGCTGGTCCAGCACTTTGTCGCTCATATCATCTAATTCGGAGATGATTGCGACAGTCTGGCCCCTCATATCATCTAAGCTCGGTAGCTCGATGCCAGAGATGATTGTGGCCATACTTGATGAGGCTTAGTTGCATGCCAGCAAGTGGATGCTCATACTTCCTATCAAGCTACAAAGAGCAAGCTAAGGCCTATCTGGAGGCGAAAAACCCGAATGTCGTAATTTAGCTCAAGAGGAGTCCATTTTGATGGGAAATGGCCCAAAGATCGAGACATGTGGATCTATAGATCCACATGGTCACCAGAATTTAGCCAAATTCCATCGTTTAGGGCCTCAAAAGGACGTTTTTGCCGTATTAAGGAAGTTTTTGCTTTCCTTAATAAACCCTTTGCGGAACAAGGGTAAGTTGGAACGGTGTGGAAGCTTAAATAGCTGCATCATGCTCCACGAGCATGCATGCCAGGGAAAATGAACATGCATTTGCCTAACTTTAAGGCTCGGATCGTAGCTTCATCATGGCGCATCAGGGAAGTTACGGCCTGCGGGGCAACGCGCCAAAGGCGTAATTTTCCGGTCCGTCACAGATGGTATCAGAGCAAGTTCCGAGAAAACTCTAGGGACTTGTGCGGGGTGGACTCATTAACGAGTATTTTCCATCATGGAAATTTAAAGTTGGAGAGTAGGCAACCTTATGTGCAGGTAAGAGTTTGTAACTGCTGGGCCAGTTACTTTGCAAATCGAGTTGAGCTTGTATAAGTCTTTGTGAGTTTGCCGGGCCTCGTGGCACCCCGCTTACGAGCATCCAGGAAGACCGTGTGGGACGGTGGGTAGAGAATGAGACTGATCATCCCCACACGTTGGCACTGGCCAAGGGTGTGCGTTGTCAGGCCCGGCTAGCATCCCACTTACGAGTGGCAACCCGGTAAATCCGTCAGGGACGGTGGCTTGCATCCAACTGCACTGGCATTAGAGATTGGTCCTCACAGTGTTGCGTTAGGTTTTGCTTTGTCATTTCGATGAAATCTTCCAACCTTGTGAACTTTAGGGACTTCTGAGTGTGTAGTATGGGATGCGCATTCAGGATACCTGGTCGAGATATCCTCTTAGCACTGCCCAATTGTGATTCTTGGTATTGTTGTGGGCACTTTTGGATTCCTGGGCAGGTGGTATGGGACATGTGCTCAAAAGGTCTAAATTGTTGTTCATGACAACTTGAAGAAACCCGTGGTATGGGACTTTTGCTCAGGAAATCCAACTTGAAGAGATTGTCCACAATAGTTTTGGTTTTGAATTTCGGGGACGAAATTCTTAGAAGGGTGTGATAATGTAACACCCCGTGTTTTTAGCATGGCGCATGCTAAAAGATGCGCCATGGCCTGAGATGAAGCTTCATCCAAAGCACATTGCGTAAGAAAAGGAACATTGGCCCTTGGCCAATGTGTTGACAGTGTACGGCCAACATGGCCGCATATCGGGTTGGAAGTGTACGACCAACATGGCCGAATATCGGGTTGGCAGTGGACGGCCAACATGGCAGGACATCGGGTTGGCAGTGGACGTCTAACATGGCCGGACATCGGGTTGGAAGTGTACGACCAACATGGCCGGACATCGGGTTGGCAGTGGACGGCCAACATGGCCGGACATCGGTTGGCACTGGACGGCCAACATGGCTAGACATCGGGTTGTCACTGGACGGCCAACATGGCCGGACATCGGGTTGGAAGTGTACGGCCAACATGGCCGGACATCGGGTTGCGATGGGGGCCAACATGGCGAGACATCGGGTTGCGATGGGCGGCCAACATGGCCGGATATCGGGTTGGCACTGGACGGCCAACATGGCCGGACATCGAGTTGGCAGTGGACGGCCAACATGCCGGACATCGGAGTTGGCATTGGTAGTGAACATCCATCTTGGCCGGTTATTCAGGAAAATACATGGCAACGGCCATGAATAGTAAATGGGGAGTTGATGAAATATTTTTGGTCCCCTTTTCATACTTGTAGAAATTCCATTAAGACATATATAGGGAGGGGTAGTGATAAGCACGTATGTGCTACATTTTATACCCATATTTATATTAACTAGTTCTTGATATTTCGCTAATAATTATATTTTAGTGCTTTTGCAGAAATTACAAGCGAATCCGAGACGGTACTATAATATTGGTTAAAACAGGAGCTAAATGGCGTTTGCGACGTTTGGCGCTTAAGACTAACTTTGGCTTGCCATGTTAACGCCTTAGCACTTAGCATCACTCACGGTAGAATATAATATGTTGGACCTAATGATTCTCTATAATTGTTTCAAGAAGGTGAATTCCACTAGTGGTCTGGGAGAAAGTGGAAGATACACCTAGCACCATTTTGGATTTGTATGATAAATCTAATCAAGTCTCAAGCAGTGAGCCACTAATGGGGATACAAAACAAATAGTGAGACGTGAATGAAGCCACGCTTTGATTTCAACTGGTGGTACTGTCTAGTGTGGGTCTTGTCTAAAATGAATGATAATTCAATATGTGGAATCGGTGAAGGAAGATGATTAGCTAGACATGGAATTGAATCTGGTGGTTGAACTTGAGAAATATGTTGGCTGGATACTCGTGAATGATGGGTTTTGAGAAGAATTTTAAGGCAAGGGTACTGAGAGCAGTCGTGAATTAAGATGGAAGCTATCCCTCCACAGAATGATATGAGTGTCGAACAACAACAACATGGATGGAATTAAGGCAGCATTGAAACAAAGACGTAAAGAAGACGAAACGAAGCTTGCATGGAGAATCTGTTGTATATTCGGAAGCATCATATGGTGTTCACTTCAACGATAAAGCAACAGCACTTGGAAAAGGGTTCTGGTAGTGATTGACGTTTTGAATCGGTGGAGAATGGGATGCTGCAGTCGGTGAAGTTGGTGGCTAGATGGACAGTGAATGGTGACCGGTGGTGGAGGCTAGTAGTTCAGGAAGTTGGCAAAGAGAAGCTCGTGTTTGAGTCCGGTGCTGGAGATGCCATCAAAACTGAAGTTGCAGACGTAATGGGGACGGAATCAGGCGCAAGGAAATGGTGGATTTATTATTCTCAGACTAGTAGTTGTTAGCTCGAGAAGGAAATGAGAACGGGAAGTGTTCATGGAACACCAGTCGGATGCAGCTCTCTTACGGTTATTGGTCTTGGTAGTTGTATACGGATTTGAAGACGAGATCGAAGGGTAGAGGTCTTTGTTGTGATACCGATGGAGGAAGCTTCTGAGACGAGACGGAGTTGGCTGTAGTAATCGAATAACGAGGAGAAATAAGAGCCCGAGCCTGTGTAACGGTTGAGCAAGTTTGGCAGTTGAGTTTTCGGACAAAACAGGGAAGTCTATGATAACGGTGATGAACTGCTGCAACTATGGGATGACATGAAGTAGAAGACGAATCTAGTTAAGAAGGTGGAATGGGCAGTGAATGGATCCGTGGTTGATCCATTGCAGTGCAAGCTGGTGGAGGAAGCTATGCCGTACTGATCGGTCAGAGAATAAGAAAGTTCAGGCACTGTAGCTGAGACGCAGGATGGTTGAAGTAGCGATTTTAAGAAGAATCATTTGCTGTGGTTTCAAATAGCTGGCATCGGAGCTTTAATTGGGTGTAACCTATCTGCAAGACTAGTGCAGACGTGACTGGAGTTGGACTGTGCAACTAAGCTAATGAAAGGAGCGTGTTAATATCAAGGATGAGAACATCGACAGCTCTTGGCAGTGAGTGGTGCATTCTGATTTGCGAGAGATGGAGCTACGGGCCTACGGCTGATTGTTCGATTATTTGGACTTCCATCGAGCGAGAATATATGGCAGTGAAGTTCGGGCCTGTGTGTTGGCTGATTCAAATCTAGTTTGCTGGGCATCGAACTAGGTACTGTTGATAGCCGAAGAGGTGATGGTCATGTGATCGTTGAGTGCAACCGGCGGGCGATGATGTGGAGTTGGTCGGGCTTTAAAAAGTGTTGTTGCTGTCCTACTTGGGAAATAAGTTGGATTTTGAAAGCTGGAGCAGGTTATGGACCCGAATGGGCTGGGCCTTGGCAAATGCTCTGGGTGTTGTTTTCTCGCAACATCTGCATAGACTGCATATAACGGAAGAGAAGGAAACGAACAGGGGGGAGGCCGCCGGGAGTTGGAAGCGGCGCGGCACAAAGCCGTGAAGAGAGAAATAGGGTTTGGAGTTTTACTTCTCCGAATCCGTTTTTGATTAGCTAGAGATTTCATTTTTGATTTGATTTATTTGTGGCTTTTAAGAAAGTCATGTCTAGCTAAATTGCTTGTTAGGGTTTAGATAGAAACCAAGTTGATTATATAAACTTTACGATGATATTTCTAATAATGATTCATTGATTAGTGATTTCTCTTCATATAGCTTGGTGTTTTATCGTTCATGTGATTTTCTTGATTATTTATGCTTTTGAATTGATATTTCGTGCTTCGGTTAAATCCCTAGACGTGGTATGCAAGGATAGATAAATAATGCTTTAGAATCGCTACATACGAAGCGAAGGAAATTCAATGGAGAAACTATATTTTAGAATTTAATATAACATCTTCCGGGACATAAGATTGATTTCGAAATTTGTCTTGAGTAATAAATAGAGATTAGTAGAGTTTTATATAATTGAATTGGTGGAAATCGAATACCCTAATAACTCATTCCTACTTTGTTAATTATTACGACTTATTATCATTTTAATTTGTTCCGAATCTCTGAAATTGATTGTTCAGTTTTTGGTATTAGTTGGTTGAGTATTTCACACTCCTTGTGGGAACGACCTGTACTTGCCATTGTCTACTAGTTAGACATTTGTGCATTTTGATGTATTATTATTGTAGGTTTCCGAGCCTACCAAGTTTTTGGCGCCGCTGCCGGGGAGTGGTTGCAGAATACACTCTGACTGATATCAATTTTTGTATATAGCTTATTTTTATTTTATTTTGTATATAATTTATTTTTCTCTTTCTTTTAGATTTTTTAGTTCTTTTTACCAGTTTGTTTGAATATTTTCCAGGTACCTTAGTCTGAAGTGCTATAGGCGAAAAGATGCACTTGCAAAGCTTTTGCAAGGACCACTTGGAAGATCCACTAGAGGTTTGCTTAGCACATTTTGGGTATGATTTTGATGATGATAGTGTTATTTGTGAAGTCAATGCTTTGTTAGACTCCACACCGCTGCTAGACACTAATAAATGGAAGCCCAAACTAGAACCTCTAGATTTGTCAGAGTCTCGACTAGTTCCATTAGACGATAAAGCTACGACCTTGACCCTTAATCCATTAAGTTCTGAATTTTTTCGTCTTGATGATATTGATAATGAAACCATTGTAGATGATAATGGGTCTATGAGTTGTGATAATATTGCTCCATTGAGCTCTTGTTCCGTGGATGAACCAATATCAGCCGCGGAAATTATTTCAGCTGATTTAGAACCTGATTTAGAGAATGCTCCGCGAATAGAAATTGATAAACAATTTGAAATTGTTGCTTATGGGAGTGATTTAATTATCTCTTATATTTTTCTCCGGGGAATGGATTTACATATCTTTTTGGAGGTTTATAGAATTTGCAGGTGCATATTTTTAGCTGACCGGATTAGTTGGGATGATCCCCAACTTTTCAGACTCTATATATATGATTGGCAGCTTACTTTGGGGTACCAACCCCACATTGTTTTAGAACGTGCTACTGGAAAGTAGGGAAACAGATAACTTTCGCTTCATGGGAGTCAACCCATCAGATTTGTTCCCTTTACTCTTATCTTTTATTTTTTTAAATCTCCCATCTTAATTTCTACGTTGGATGACTCAATTACATTGAGGACAATGTAATGTTTAAGTGTGGGGGTGTGGCACTTTCGTTAGGAATTAAAAAAAAAAAAAAAATTATGATCAACTGTTGAGCGGGTCTATTCTTTTGTTTTCTTATCATTTCCTTATGACCAGCTGTGGAGCGGGTCTAAAAAGAAAAAAATGTTTTCGCGTTCGTTAGGCTTTAAAAAAAAAATTTATGACCAGCTGTGTAGCGGGTCTCTTAAAAAAAATATACATGTTGTGATCAGCTGTTTAGCGGTCTTTCTGTCTAGCTATTTAGCAGACATCTCTAACCACTGTTTAGTGGTTCCGTCTTGCTTTTTAGCAGACATCGTCTCGCTGTTTAGTAGACAATTTCTCGATCTCGCTGTTTAGCGTAGCTGAGACGCAGGATGGTTGCAGTGGCGATTTTAAGAAGAATCATTTGCTGTGGTTTCAAATAGCTGGCATCGGAGCTTTAATTGGGTGTAACCCATCTGCAAGACTAGTGCAGACGTGAATGGAGTTGGACTGTGCAACTAAGCTAATGAAAGGAGCGTGTTAATATCAAGGATGAGAACATCGACAGCTCTTGGCAGTGAGTGGTGCATTTCTGATTTGCGAGAGATGGAGCTACGGGCCTACGGCTGATTGTTGATTGGCTGGACTTCCATCGAGCGAGAATATATGGCGGTGAAGTTCGGGCTGTGTGTTGGCTGATTCAAATCTAGTTTCTTTGGGAATCGAACTAGGTACTGGTGATAGCCGAAGAGGTGATGGTCATGTGATCGCTGAGTGCAACCGGCGGGCGATGATGTGGAGTTGGCCGGGCTTTAAAAAGTTTTGTTGCTGTCCTACTTGGGAAATAAGTTGGATTTTGAAAGCTGGAGCAGGTTATGGACCCGAATGGGCTGGGCCTTGGCAAATGCTCGGGTGTTGTTTTCTCAACATCTGCATAGGACCGCATATAACGGAAGAAAAGGAAACGAACAGGGGGAGGCCGCGGGAGTTGGAAGCGGCGCGGCACAAAGCCGTGAAGAGAGAAATAGGGTTTGGAGTTTTACTTCTCCGAATCCGTTTTTGATTAGCTAGAGATTTCATTTTTGATTTGATTTATTTGTGGCTTTTAAGAAAGTCATGTCTAGCTAAATTGCTTGTTAGGGTTTAGATAGAAACCAAGTTGATTATATAAACTTTACGATGATATTTCTAATAATGATTCATTGATTAGTGATTTCTCTTCATATAGCTTGGTGTTTTATCGTTCATGTGATTTTCTTGATTATTTATGCTTTTGAATTGATATTTCGTGCTTCGGTTAAATCCCTAGACGTGGTATGCAAGGATAGATAAATAATGCTTTAGAATCGCTACATACGAAGCGAAGGAAGTTACAGCGGAGAAACTATATTTTAGAATTTAATATAACATCTTCCGGGACATAAGATTGATTTCGAAATTTGTCTTGAGTAATAAATAGAGATTAGTAGAGTTTTATATAATTGAATTGGTGGAAATCGAATACCCTAATAACTCATTCCTACTTTGTTAATTATTACGACTTATTATCATTTTAATTTGTTAGAATCTCGAAATTGATTGTTCGAGTTTTTGGTATTAGTTGGTTGAGTATTTCACACTCCTTGTGGGAACGACACTGTACTTGCCATTGTCTACTAGTTAGACGCTTGTGCACTTGCAAAGGTATTATTGTAGGTTTCCGAGCCTACCGGGTAGTTGGTTGATGGTGCATATACGGGATATGCACCAAGTAAGCTTCATAGCTTAGTCGGAAGAGTATAAATGATGCCTAAGTCTCATTTATAGTTGCGTAGCCTCGCGAAGAGGGCATTTGATGCTTAGGCATCGTTATGCCATATTGCGGACCAAACATGCATCACTTGGATGCATTTCGACGGAACGACCTATACGGACTAGGCCATTTCCATTATTGCTTGGCCACGGCCTAGCAAACGAGTTGGAACAAGTTGCTTGTCCCTTCGCGGATGAACTACGGTCTGTGTTTGATCCCTTTAGAGTAGGGAAGGGTACGTAGGCAGCCGCAATGAGTTGCAGCTTTCTTTGGTCCAAAGACTTTGTCGCTCATATCATCTAATTCGGAGATGATTGCGACAGTCTGGCCCCTCATATCATCTAAGCTCGGTAGCTCGATGCCAGAGATGATTGTGGCCATACTTGATGAGGCTTAGTTGCATGCCAGCAAGTGGATGCTCATACTTCCTATCAAGCTACAAAGAGCAAGCTAAGGCCTATCTGGAGGCGAAAAACCCGAATGTCGTAATTTAGCTCAAGAGGAGTCCATTTTGATGGGAAACAGCCCAAAGATCGGGAGGATCTATAGATCCACATGGTCACCAGAATTTAGCTAAATTCCATCGTTTAGGGCCTCAAAAAGACGTTTTTGCCGTATTAAGGAAGTTTTTGCTTTCCTTAATAAACCCTTTGCGGAACAAGGGTAAGTTGGAACGGTGTGGAAGCTTAAATAGCTGCATCATGCTCCACGAGCATGCATGCCAGGGCAAATGAACGTGCATTTGCCTAACTTTAAGGCTCGGATCGTAGCTTCATCATGGCGCATCGGGAAGTTACGGCTGCGGGCAACGCGCCAAAGGCGTAATTTTTCGGTCCGTCACAGATGGTATCAGAGCAAGTTCCGAGAAAACTCTAGGGACTTGTGCGGGGTGGACTCATTAACGAGTATTTTCCATCATGGAAACTTAAAGTTGGAGAGTAGGCAACCTTCTGTGCAGGTAAGAGTTTGTAAATTTGGGCAGTTACTTTGCAAATCGAGTTGAGCTTGTATAAGTCGCGTGAGTTTGCGGGCCTCGTGGCACCCCGCTTACGAGCATCCGAAAGACCGTGCGGGGACGGTGGGTAGACAATGGGACCGATCATCCCCACACGTTGGCACTGGCCAAGGGTGTGCGTTGTCGAGCCGGCTAGCATCCCACTTACGAGTGGCAACCGGTAAATCCGTCAGGGACGGTGGCTTGCATCCAACTGCACTGGCATTAGAGATTGGTCCTCACAGTGTTGCGTTAGGTTTTGCTTTGTCATTTTGATGACATCTTCCAACCTTGTGAACTTTAGGGACTTCTGAGTGCGTAGTATGGGATGCGCATTCAGGATACCTGGTCGAGATATCCTCTTGGCACTGCCCAATTGCGATTTTTGTTATTGTTGTGGGCACTTTTGGATTCCTGGGAAGGTGGTATGGGACATGTGCTCAGAAGGTCTAAATTGTTGTTCATGACAACTTGAAGAAATCCGTGATTTCTGAGCATCTGGTATGGGACTTTTGCTCAGGAAATCCAACTTGAAGAGATTGTCCACAATAGTTTTGGTTTTGAATTTCGTGGACGAAATTCTTTGAAGGGTGTGATAATGTAACACCCCGTGTTTTTAGCATGGCGCATGCTAAAAGATGCGCATGGCCTGAGATGAAGCTTCATCCAAAGCTTCTGTTGCGTAAGAAAAGGAACATTGGCCCTTGGCCAATGTGTTGACAGTGTACGGCCAACATGGCCGCATATCGGGTTGGAAGTGTACGACCAACATGGCCGGATATCGGGTTGGCAGTGGATGGCCAACATGGCCGGACATCGGGTTGGCAGTGGACGTCCAACATGGCCGGACATCGGGTTGGAAGTGTACGGCCAACATGGCCGGACATCGGGTTGGCACTGGACGGCCAACATGGCCGGACATCGGGTTGGCACTGGACGACCAACATGGCCGGACATCGGGTTGGAAGTGTACGGCCAACATGGCCGGACATCGGGTTAACAGTGGACGGCCAACATGGCCGGATATCGGGTTGGCACTGGACGGCCAACATGGCCGGACATCGGGTTGGCGGTGGGACGGCCAACATGGCGGACATCGGGTTGGCGATGGACGGCCAACATGGCCGGACATCGGAGTTGGCATTGGTAGTGAACAGCCATCTTGGCCGGTTATTCAGGAAAATATATGGCAACGGCCATGAATAGTAAATGGGGAGTTGATGAAATATTTTTGGTCCCCTTTTCATACTTGTAGAAATTCCATTAAGACATATATAGGGAGGGGTAGTTGGTTGATGGTGCATATACGGGCTATGCACCAAGTAAGCTTCATAGCTTAGCCGGAAGAGTATAAATGATGCCTAAGGCTCATTTATAGTTGCGTAGCCTCGCGAAGAGGGCATTTGATGCTTAGGCATCGTTATGCCATATTGCGGACCAAACATGCATCACTTGGATGCATTTCGACGGAACGGCCTATACGGACTAGGCCATTTCCATTATTGCTTGGCCACGGCCTAGCAAACGAGTTGGAACAAGTTGCTTGTCCCTTCGCGGATGAACTACGGTCTGTGCTTGATCCCTTTAGAGTAGGGAAGGGTACATAGGTAGCCGCAATGAGTTGCAGCATTGCCGGTCCAGCACTTTGTCGCTCATATCATCTAATTCGGAGATGATTGCGACAGTATGGCCCCTCATATCATCTAAGCTCGGTAGCTCGATGCCAGAGATGATTGTGGCCATACTTGATGAGGCTTAGTTGCATGCCAGCAAGTGGATGCTCATACTTCCTATCAAGCCTCAAAGAGCAAGCTAAGGCCTATCTGGAGGCGAAAAACCCGAATGTCGTAATTTAGCTCAAGAGGAGTCCATTTTGATGGGAAACGACCCAAAGATCGAGACATGTGGATCTATAGATCCACATGGTCGCCAGAATTTAGCCAAATTTCATCGTTTAGGGCCTCAAAAGGACGTTTTTGCCGTATTAAGGAAGTTTTTGCTTTCCTTAATAAACCCTTTGCGGAACAAGGGTAAGTTGGAACGGTGTGGAAGCTTAAATAGCTGCATCATGCTCCACGAGCATGCATGCCAGGGCAAATGAACGTGCATTTGCCTAACTTTAAGGCTCGGATCGTAGCTTCATCATGGCGTATCAGGGAAGTTACGGCCTGCGGGGCAACGCGCCAAAGGCGTAATTTTCCGGTCCGTCACAGGTCCTGACCATCGGGAACGTAGATTTCCTGGAAACAAATGCAATCTAGTGTTGTACAATAAAACTCTCTGACCTGGGGTGAAAGACTTGCGCAGAATGCGCTTGTCGTGAAACACTTTCATTCTATGTTTGTACGTTTTGGCACTATCATATGCATCATTTCTCAATTCTTCTAACTGATTGAGTTGAAGTTTCCTATGGGTACCAGCCTTATCAAGATCAAAGTTCAACTTCTTCACATCCCAGTATGCACGGTGTTCTAACTCAACAGGTAAATGACATGCTTTCCCGTACACAAGTCTGTAAGGAGACATCCCAATGGGAGTCTTGTATGCAGTTCTATAGGCCCATAAAGCATCGTTTAAGCGCAAAGACCAATCTTTCCTAGAAGGATTGACAGTCTTCTCAAGAATACGCTTAATTTCCCTATTAGAAACTTCCACTTGGCCACTGGTTTGAGGATGGTAAGGTGTTGCGACCTTATGAGTGATTCCATTCTTGCGCACTAGTGATTCAAAGGGTCTATTGCAGAAATGACTACCTTCATCACTGATTATTGCTCTAGGGGTTCCAAAACGGGAGAAAATGTTCTCCTTTAGAAAAGAAAGAACAACTTTATAGTCGTTGGTTTTGGATGCAATGGCCTCTACCCACTTAGAGACATAATCAACAGCAACAAGAATGTATAACTTACCTTTAGAGTTAGGAAATGGACCCATGAAATCAATACCCCAAACATCAAACAGATCAACAATCAAAATGGGTTGTAAGGGCATCATGTTTCTCTTAGAGATACTTCCTAATTTCTGGCATCGGTCACAAGCAACACAAAAAGTATGGCAATCCTTAAACAGTGTTAGCCAATAGAAACCGCTTTGCAAGATCTTTGTAGCAGTTTTCTTGGCACTAAAGTGGCTTCCACATGCATGGTCATGACAGAAAGTGATGACATCCCTTTGTTCAGAATTGGGAACACATCTCCTAATGATTTGGTCTTGGCAGTACTTAAACAAATATGGGTCATCCCAAAGGAAATGTTTAACTTCAGCCAAGAACTTAGAACGGTCTTGTTTAGACCAATGCAAGGGCATTCTACCTGTAGCAAGGTAGTTCACAATATCAGCAAACCATGGCATTTCAGACACAAGCATCAATTGCTCATCAGGGAATGATTCCCTAATTAGCACAGATTCATTTGCAGATTCAACATTCAACCTAGACAAGTGATCAGCAACAACATTCTCTGACCCTTTCTTATCTCGAATTTCGAGGTTAAACTCTTGTAACAAGAGTATCCATCGAATTAGACGAGCCTTAGCATCTTTCTTAGACAAAAGATATCTCAATGCAGCATGATCAGAATAAATGATGACCTTAGACCCTATCAAATAAGATCTAAACTTGTCTAATGCAAACACAACAGCTAGCAACTCTTTTTCAGTTGTGGAATAATTCAGTTGAGCATCATTAAGTGTTTTACTAGCATAGTAGATCATATAAGGAAGTTTGTCTACTCGCTGGCCCAAAACAGCTCCTACAGCATAGTCAGACGCATCACACATAATCTCAAATGGTAATGACCAGTCAGGTGGTCTGACTATAGGGGCAGATGTAAGGAGAGCCTTCAGTTGCTCCCATGCTTCCTTACATGCATCATCAAAGACAAATGCAACATCTTTTGCAAGAATATTGCACAAAGGTCGTGAAATTTTACTAAAGTCTTTGATGAATCGGCGGTAAAAACCCGCATGGCCTAGAAATGATCTTATGTCCCTCACAGAACGAGGTTAAGGCAAGTGTTGAATGAGATCTACCTTGGCTTTGTCTACTTCTATGCCTTTTTCCGAGATGATATGCCCTAGAACAATGCCTGAATTAACCATGAAATGACATTTTTCCCAATTCAAAACCAAATTCTTCTCCTTACACCTAATCAACACACAAGTGAGGTGATGCAAACACTCATCAAAAGAAGACCCAAACACAGAAAAATCATCCATAAAAATCTCAAGAAACTTATCTACCATGTCGGAAAATATGCTCATCATGCAACGTTGAAAACTAGCGGGTGCATTGCACAGCCCAAAAGGCATACGACGATAAGCAAATGTTCCATAAGGACATGTAAATGTGGTCTTTTGTTGGTCTTCGGGTGCTATGTGAATTTGGTTGTAGCCAGAATAGCCATCTAAGAAGCAGTAGTGACTATGTTTTGCTAACCTTTCCAGCATTTGGTCAATGAAGGGAAGGGGAAAATGGTCTTTCTTGGTTATTGTGTTCAGTTTTCTATAGTCAATACAGACTCGCCACCCTGTGGTCACATGGGTGGGAACAAGTTCATTCATCTCATTTTGAACAACAGTAATGCCAGACTTTTTGGGTACTACCTGAATGGGACCGACCCTTTGGCTATCGTGAAGCTGGGTAAATGATACCGCATCAAGCAATTTCAGAATCTCACCCTTGACAACATCTCTCATGTTGGGATTAAGTCTCCTTTGCATTTCCCTAGACGGTTTAGTGTTCTCTTCAAGGTTTATATGATGCATGCAAATTGTGGGACTTATACCCTTAAGATCGAAGATGGTCCAACCTAAAGCTCCTTTATGTTCTTTGAGTACTTCTAAGAGTCGACTTTCCTGTTCTGTGTCTAAACATGATGCAATAATCACAGGTAAAGTGTCAGAAGGACCTAAGAATGGATACTTCAAGGTATCAGGTAATGGTTTCAAATCAAGCTTAGGTGGTGTATCAAGAGATGGGGCAGATTTGGAATCAGAGAGTGGAAGTGTTTCCACTGCATTCTGCCATTTAGCAATATCCATGGGTGGAACCGATTCAAGCAAAGAGTGAATTTCTCCAATGTACTTAGACTCGAATAGATCTAAGTCAAAGTTATCTAAACATGCTTGCAAAGGGTCCACTGACAAAATGTCGGGCAAAGAGTCTTGAATCAGACTCTCAATCATGTTAATCTCATGCAAATCAGTATCATCACAATCAATGGGTTGTTGACTAGTGTTAAAAACATTCAGCTCTATGGTCATGTTACCAAAAGACAATTTCAACACTCCATTACGACAGAGTTGATGATGGCATTGGACGTCGCCGGGAAAGGACGTCCTAAAATCACAGGATGTGATTACTTGGGTTTTACACGGGTTGAGTGTCTAAGACGATGAAGTCTAGGAAAGAAAAATTTATCAACCTTGATTAACACATCTTCAACAATACCACGGGGGATTCTCACAAATCTGTCCGCTAACTGTAGCGTAACAGGTGTGGGCTTCAGCTCCCCAAGGCCCAGTTACACATACACAGAGTGTGGAAATAGATTCACACTGGCTCCTAAGTCTAGTAACGCCTTTTCGACCGTATGGTCACCTATGGTACATGTAATCGTTGGACTACCTGGGTCTCTAAACTTAGTTGGGATCTTGTTTTGGATTATGGAGCTCACTTGCTCAGTGAGAAAGGCACGTTTATGCACATGAAGCTTACGCTTTTGTGTGCACAAGTCCTTCAAAAACTTAGCATAGGTGGGTATTTGTCTAATTGCTTCGAGAAATGCAATGTTTATGTTAACTCTTTTGAACATTTCCAAAATCTCGTTGTATTGGTTACCCCCCTTCTGTTGCACCAACGTTTGTGGGAATGGAGCAACAGGTAAATGACTTGGCAAAGGAACATCAACATTAGTAGGACTCTTGGTCTTATCAACAGGCTCAGATTCTTTCTCTACAGTGGATGTTTTCTGCGGTGTTGTGTGTACTGGTGAGTCTGATATAGACTCGCTTGACGGTGGTACACCTACATGGTTCTCGACAACTCTACCACTACGGAGAGTGGTGACAACATTCACATGACTATGTGAAGTTTCATTGCAGATACAGGAGCCTGCTTGAAACACATTCTTTGGATTTTGTTGGGGTTGACTAGGAAGTTTTCCTTTCTCTCTCTCATTAAATGCATCACAGATTTGACCCATTTTAAGTTCTAGACTTGTGAAGCGTTGGTCGGTGGTTTTCTGAAGTTGTGAAAGATTTTGGGTTAACAGACCGACACAGTCTTCAAGGCTAGTCTTTTTCTCTACGGGGTACTGAGGATGTGGTTGTACTTGGGGGTTTCTAGGATATGAGTATCTTTGGTTGTTATTTGTTGGTCCCCCTTGTACAGGTCCCTTGGACCATGAAAAGTTAGGGTGATTCCTCCACCCTGGGTTGTAGGTTTGAGAATAAGGGTTGTTCTCTGGCCTATGGTATAATGCATTGGCTTGCTCAGTTTTGGACTCTTGAAATGCATGTAAGTCTGGACATCTGTCCACTAGGTGGTCAGAGCTATGGCATGCGGCACAAGTGGCCATTTCAATTTGGTCACGGAGAGTAGGAGCATTAGATTTTACATTATTTTGCAACTCAAGCACTTCTATTCTCCGGGCCAAAGATGTCATTTTTGCATTTCCCTCAAAGTCAGACTCGATTCTATGAACGTTGTTGGCAGGGGTAGTCCGTTTCGGTTCTCGGATGGACTCCCACTGTTGAGTCTTTTCAGCGACTTCGATTAAGAAAGTCCAAGCCTCATCGGCACTCTTGTCAATAAATGCACCATTGCACATTGAGTCGATTGTGGTTCGGGTTCTAACATCTAGACCCTCATACAAGATTTGCACGAGTCTCCATTTTTCAAAACCATGGTGGGGTAATAATTCATTGAATCTACTTTGGCGAATGGTCGCCGTCTTATGGTTTGGGAAAAACTTTTTGAAAAACTCTTTTGTGAGGTCATCCCAGGTTCTAATGGACTGTGGTTGTAGGGCATGTAGCCAAGACTTTGCTTTGTCTTTCAGAGAAAAAGGAAACAGTCTCAGTTTGAGAGACTCCTCTGGCATTTGGTTAAAACGCAGAGTCCCACAAATATCCTCAAAATCTCTCACGTGATGGTAGGGGTTCTCAGCATTGACCCCTCTAAACACGGGTAGCATGTGAATGGTGTTTGCTTTCAGTTCAAACTGACCAGCATCGGCTGGTAGAATGATGCAAGAGGGCTGTCTTGCCCTAGTTGGGTACATGTAGTCCTTGAGACTACGGGGTTGGTTTTGTTCATCACCCATAGTTTCTGTTTCAGATAGGTCTGGGCTTGGGCTTTGTTGAAGAACTGGGTATGCTTACGATTTCGTCAGGCGGATTCTAACTAGTCGATTTGTTTGGTCTCTAAAAGACACAATCATAGCCTAGCTAGCGCATCTAGCATGTTAACATACAATCAAGTTCAACACAGAAAAGCAAAAACTCAAAAATGGCCCACCAATACAAGACTCAAGCCCAAAAGATTTCTTTTTGATGTTGTAAGGCCCAGCTGATTGGGTGGTTCCAGCCCAGTTTATGGCAGGAGCAGAGCCTAGTTTGGGTGAAAATGTACAACCCAGGTTGTTTGCAAAGCCTAGTGGTTGGGCTTTCTGTTTATGTGCAGGTTTTTATGGTCAGGCAAGCACAGATTTGCACAGGGCAAGGAAAATTCAACTTGGGAACAGCAAGGAAAACAAGATGCACTGAACAGCTTATGCACAGGTTGTGTGCACAGACTCTCAAAAATGTCACAGCACAGGACAGGTAATGTGCTGGTTGGTTTGAGCTCAGCACAGTTTATGTGCTCAGACAACACATATGGGTAAATGAGCACAACACAGGTCTAAGTGAGGCTCACAACACAGAGTAGCACAAGCTCACAAAATTTAACACTCAACTTCTAGCACAAAGGAGTGCTTCCTGCTGTTGTTTTAAGAGGAACACAACACAAAATGGCAGGTGAACAAAGAGAGTAAAACTGTGTATGGTGCACTGGGTTAATGGGTGTGCTCACTCAAGGTGAAGCATGTGCTGGGTTTGTGTGTGGCATACAAGTGAGATGCTAATACAAACTTAGACACTCAACAACTCATTCAAACACCACAGGGTCACACACAATTTGCAGAATTTGTTACAAAAATGACAGGTGAATCAGCAAGTAAACAAAGCTTGGCCTTTACAACATACCACTGAATGTCAACAAGGTCAGTTGACCTCAAGATTCAGAGTTTAGGCACAAAAATTACAGGTTTGCACAAGTGGTACTGGCAGCAATCTTGGCAGATAATAGCTCATACAAGGTCTACAACCAGATCAAGTATGCATAAGGGTAGAGTATGTGTGGCATCAACTCACTCAGTTGATGTCAATGGCCTGAGTTGATGTCAATTGTCACAGTTGACTTCACTTGAGCTTTCAGTTGACTTGGCTATCCAAGTTGCAGCTCAACTCACAGCTTCAGGGGATGGAGTTTGGCACAGGGCAATGGAAGTTAAGAGTATAAAGCTCACAGAACAATGATCTCAGGTGTAAACAATACCTAGCAGGGAGGCTAGTTTATCAGGCAATTATGGTTCAAAGATTCACAGGTCATGCTCAGGTTACACACAGCACAGGTTATATCATTCATTCATCAACAAGCATGCTATATCAACATTCATGTAACAAGGTTTAAAACACAATACCACCAGTGTAACACTGGGTTTAGGCAATTCCACCCTGTCCTGCGCTTTTCCTTATCTTCCTTGGGTTTGCTCAGCAGCACAGCCGCACAGCAAGCACAGCAAGCACCTGTTATCTCAACAAAGAATTTAGCTCCCAGAAGTGTGTAGGTCACAGCACAGAAGTATGTAGATCACAGCAGAAAATAAATATCAGCACTGGTTATAACTAGCCGAGAAGACTTTGTAGTATGAAGGTTTACTGCTGCACTTGGCATCTGTTCAGGGCAGACCAAGTTACAGTTAACAGGCTAACCACAAAACAATGAGGTGAAGTCACCACAGATCCAACGAGTTACAACATGAGCTAGCTACAGATGCTAATGATGAGGCATAGTTTTACAAAGGATCTGAAGAACCAAAGAACACTACTACATCTAGAGATTACAATAATAAGAGGTTTTAAAGAATGTAAAATGTAGAGGATGGAACACAATGACTAAGCTAAGTTATACTAGCTACAAATTGCAAACAAAAGAACTGTTAACACATATATACAAATCTTAGGATGAAATCAGTAAAGAAAGCACTATGGAATGGCACAGCACACTACCAGTTCCCCGGCAGCGGCGCCAAAAACTTGGTAGTCTAGGAAAGATGCCTACGACTATGTCTACTGCAAGTGCACAGGACTATTGGAGGCAAGGGCAAGCACATGTCGATCCCACAGAGAAGTGGTGTGTATGTGAGTTGATCTCAAGGCTTTACTTAAACTGATTTCAAGAGAGTGACAGACTAATAGGTTGTTTTGGTGTTGTCGATGCGACTGAGTTGAATTGTGACTCTAAACTAAGGTATTGAACAAGCCCACGGTGTTGAAACAATTGGTTGAGTGATACTAGGGTGATTAAATCCACCTCCTAATCCTATACTAAGGTAAAACACATCAAATTATAATCTTACACTTCCCCTTGGAGGGTTTAGGTGGAAATTATGCCAATTGACTTCACAAATTATCCCCTAGTATAGAGTGTCTTCTTACAGCACACTCTATCACAGGCTAATTTGCTCAACAATTGGATAATATTCCTAATGCAATTCAAAACAATAAGACTAAAACTCAAATGTGAATTAACTTCATATAATCAATAGGGGTTTCATCAACACCCTAGCTAAATGTTTAGAACATCATGCAAATGATAAAAACAATTCAAAATGGAATTACAAAAACTAAACCCTAAAACATGCTATCTATCTCTCTCATCAAGAACAACATTTATATCTCACCAACCGCTCAAATTAACCACTAATCGATGACCCAAACCTGCTTCCTCTGCTCTAAATCGACCATGCTTGGGTTGTTGGTGAAACCCTAGCTCTAACTATCTTTAATTTATCTTCTAGGGTTATGGGAGAAGCTAAAAAAGAGATAACTAGACATAGAGAGGTGGAGAAGGTGGCTGCAGGCGCGGTTGGCAGGGTAAGGAGATGATGATGGTGGAGAGGAGGTGGCTCTGCCATGGTATGGTCGGGAGAAGAAGGGGGATGGGTTTCTCTGCAGAGTTGTTGGGGAGAAGAAAGAGAAAAGGAAAGAAGAAATGAGGTTAGCTCGATGGGGTGTAGGTATAGGGGATTTTGGTGTTGAGCGGGTACAGCAGGGGATGATGTGAAGGGTGTAGCGACCATTGGATGCTGCAGAGATCGATGAGAAGGCTGTAGGATATTTAGCTGTTGAGCGGGAGTAGCGAAGATTGATGAGATGGGTGGAGCGACCGTCGGATGCAGAAGGGCGAGATCTCACGGCTCAAATGGTGCGGGCCTGGATCCGGATCGTGTGTAGCTCGAGCCCATGTCTTGTAGATGGGTTGCTCCTTGTTGGGTTGCAACTGATGCGCGTGCGGGCTTTGGCTTTCTGTTCCATAGACACTTGCCTCCAATTTTATGCTCTTTTGGCTCCTCAATTTCTCCGAGCTTTATTTATTACCTAAAAACACAAAATTAATTAGTACAAATATTTATTCTTGAAAACAAAGAAAATACAGAATCTGAGATAATATCTGATTTCTGAGCACAAAAGATGAGTTAAATGCCAATAAATAGGTGTATAAATATGCAATATTTGGCACCCATCAGGGGGTGAGGGAAAAACTTTTAGTTAGTTTTTAATAAAAAAAAAGACACTTGGATAGCAATATGTGTGTGTTTTCCCTGTCTCCGTCGCCTAAACAAGCGTGGAACGCAGGATCCATGGGAACTATCATGTAATCTACTGACAAGAAGCATGCGCTTGGATCCTAAAGATCAAATCATGCAGTCTACAAAAAAAAAAAAAAAAAAAAAAAGTTTATTATTGTGCAATAAAATCGACCTTTGGTTCCCTTGTATATACCAGTTGTGTTGATCTAGATTTAGGATTATCGACCGCTGGTTCCCTTGTATATGCCAAGCTGTGGTGATATTAGTCCAGACCACTATCTCAATCCATTAGGATCCATAGGTTCATCTAGGCGGAGGCCTTCAGACAAATATGGGAAACACTGTTGAACTTAGACAATATTGTTTAGAACTATCTATCTCTATAATCCATCTTCTTAATCTATTCATTTGTGTGATTCCGATTATTGATGTCCATAGTGCGAATATCTGAATAGTTCTCCGTCACTTATATATATATGAATATGACTCGCATCCGGGTACTTCCTTTTGTAACCAATGAAAGTATGCCAACCAAGGAGATTCTTTAGTGTCGTTCCTAAGTTCTTCACAGATATCGAGGGTTTAGAATAAAGGTTTTGTAGGTACACCACTGGTAAACCTTCCCGAGACTATAACTCGGCCACTAGGGCCACCTAGGGGTTTAAAGGCTTGTTATACGTGCTAAGTGTGACCATATCCTCGACGAGATGGAGTTGTATGTATTAAAAATTATTTTAGTTTGATTTGCTCGAGGACTAGGAAAGTCTAAGTGTGGGGGAATTTGATAGGTGTCTAAAACACCTTGATATTTATCTATTGTTTATCCTTTCTTTGTTATGTTTTCTTGTAAATTATGTATCTTTTATTTGATTTTGAGTTTTAGGTACTTTGGAGGAAAAGAAGAGGAAAAGTCGCTTAAAAGGGCTAAAGTGTCATTTCATGTGCAACTACTGATGGAGGCGAATTATCTCTCATTATTTGCTTTTATTTCTTTATCTCTGAAAGGCATGCCGGCTTTAGTGATGCAAGTTTTGTCTGAAAAGCAGGGCAACCTTAGTGATGAAATTGAAGAAAAGAAGTGAATATGAGAAGTAAGAGATGGCTGCTCGAGAAACTACTAAAGGCACTCCCATAAATGTCCCGGAAGAGTCGATAAAGGCGCCCGAAGGAGTTGATAAAGTCACCCAGGAGTTTTTCACTATATGCAGCCCAAAAGTTATCTTTGTACCCTATAAATTGCTATTCGCAACCCCAAGAATTGCTAAACGTAGCCCAAATTTCTAAAGGGACACCACTGTTGGATAAGGGGTAGTCATCTACAACCTTTTGAAATTCAAATTTTGGCGGGAAAAGAAGAACAGAATTTAGGGTTTGGATTTTGATGGAGTTAGGAAGAGACTAAAGCGCTGAGAATCATTGGGTTTGTTCCTAAGGTCCAAACCGGGATGGTAATGGTCTTTGTTTTGACCATAATTGGCTAAATAATCGGCAAAAGATGAATCGAGCTCATGGATTTTGGAGGGAAAATGTGTTCTTCATGGAAAAATTTGATGTTCGGATTTTAGAGAGGTTATATGGAGATTCGATCGCTCAAACTTCTTGGATGGGCCTGTTTGGTGAAACATGCTTGGTAACGTGTGTTAAATCGATTGAATTGAGACACAACGTCGGATTGAAGCAAAACAGGGGGAAGAAATATCCACGGGTCTCTGTTGGTTCGAGTTTGGAAAGTTTGAGAGAAGTCTTCGTGGATTTTGTCTTTGGATATGACTTGGATTGATCAAGTTTTCGTATTTATCTCACGTAAACAAGAATACAGAGTATCACGGGTTTTTGGTGGTATTTTTGGAAGAGTTAAACACGGAAATATGGTTGATTACCTTATTCATTGGTAGTTGACGTGTTTTGGGAGATAAAAATGGGATCGAATCATCTTATTTGTGGCAGTTATCTAAAACAGGGAAGGTAGAGGAAGGATCCCGTAACTTGGAAAGAAAATCCGGTGACTTTCGGAGGAGGAAAAAAAGCAAAAGATTTTTGGGATTTATGATATTTATTTCTTATAAAAATAAATATAAGAAAAAATACACGTTGCACACACGTTGCAATAAAAATAAATATTTATAATAAATATTTATGATTTTTGGGATTTATGATTTTTGGGATTTATGATATTTATGATTTTTGGGATTTATGATATTTATAATAAAAATAAATATTTATTTTTGGGATTTATGATATTTATGATTTTTGGGATTTTTGGGATTTATGATATTTCTTTTTTGTGTATATTTATTTCTTATAAAAAAAAATACACGTTGCACACACCAATTGCATCGTCAGATTACCGAATTTAGGAAACCTATGGAAAAGTACGCTGAACCCGTGCCTTGGGCCATTTGGGAGTTACCAGCCGAAATTCCACAAGCCTCAGCCTTGTACCTTAGATTATATTTTCTTTGAGGTAGCCCAAGCTTACCTAATTTAGTAAACCCTTCATTTGCATGTGCACGATTTTCTTGCTTCACTAGTATTCTTGCTTCACTAGTATTCTTGCTTGTGTATGCGACATTGGAAACGGATAGGAGATAGTCTTGAGGAGAACGACCTTTTTAATTTGACACCAACCCGCTACAAAGATATAGGTGATACTTCAATTTTTTCCAAGATGGTTAATGAAAATGATGAGGGTGAAGTCCCGCCAACCAAAACCCTTAAGGACCGTTTGAACCCATCTAGAGTGATACGTGAACCTGGGGTTGTTTTAACGGCCACTACTGTTAAGTTTGATATTAAACCTGGGACATTTGGCATGCTACGTAAGTTTAGGGGAATAGAGTATGAAAGCCCATATACCCATATCCATGACTTTGAGATGATTTGTGACACCATGAGTTATCCGAATGTCACCAAAGACGATGTTAGGTTGCGTTTGTTTCCCTTTTCCATAGAAGAGAGAGCCGGTGAGTGGTATCATATCATTCCTTCCAAAACAATCACTACCTGGGATGGACTTGTAGAGGTTTTCGTTAAGAAATTCTACCCACACCATAAGGCTTCTTTCTTTGTTCGACGATCGATCCAAACCTTTAAGCGAAATAAGGTGAACACCTACACGATTATGTAGAAAGGTTTAATGAATTTTTATACCAATGCCCACATCACGGCTTTGATAAATCCCACATGGCCCAAATATTATATGAGGGCCTTGATAGTGAAACCGAATGCGGTAGAAACAATGAGTGGTGGAGAATTTACCCATCAAGACCCAGATGAATGTTTTGACGAGTTGGTCGAGTTATCTGAAAAGACTCGTCAATGGGCTTCAATGAGGGATCCCGAAATAACTAGGAACCCTATCCATAAGGTCAATAGAGTTGATAATGGGTCAGATATCCTTAGGCATTTAGAGGCCTTAGAGATGAACCAACGGTCAAACCGGACTATGAGATGTAATAGTGAGCCTAGAACATACCCATGTACCATTTGTGGTGATCAAAGTCATATAGGATCTCAATGTCCCCTGTTTTACCCTAGTGAAACTACCCGAGACCAGGTTAGTGTCCTACACGGTGGTATGAACTCTAAATATGAGGGTCGACCCAAGTTTGACCCATACTCTAATACCTATAACCCTGGTTGGAGACATAACCCTAATTTTTCGTGGTCTAAAGGTAACGATCAAGGTAACCCATCTAGCAACCCACCACCAGATTTCTCTAGGAACCAATCTCAAGTACAAGGACCGAACCCAGTTGATAAAAAGGTGTCATCTCTAAAGGAAAGTTTAAAGCTCTTTATTGACCGTAGTGTGATAAACCATGCCGAGACTACCCAAAATATTAACCATTTAAGTCAAAATCTCGACGACTTTGTCCTGACGAGTCAACGTAACCAACAAAACAGTGACCGGGCTATTGCCAACCTAGAGACTCGATTAAGTCAACTTTCGAACCGGTTAAATGATAGGGAGAATGAAAAATTTCCTAGCCAAATAACTCCAAATCCGAAAGGATTCAACCAGGTTAATGGGTCGGGTAGTTCTAAACAAAACGAACATGTCAAAGCAGTTATCACCCTTAGGAGTGGTAAAACTCTAGAAAACTCGGTAGAATCACCTAAGGATAGTAGTCCAACTGAAGAGACTGAGGTTGACCAAACTTCGTCTAAAGACCCTAATGGGCCTGAGTGTGCTAAGATTCCAAGTGAGGAAGATATCCCTGAGAGAGTGCATATACCACCTGCACCATTTCCTCAAAGACTCTCTAAGAAAAAGCCTAGTACATATGCTGAAATCCTAGACATCTTTAAGCAAGTTAATATCAACCTGCCTTTATTAGATGCAATTAAACATGTACCGGCTATGACCAAGTTCCTAAAAGAAATGTGCCTTTGTCAAGAGAGATGCGAGTGTCCATAAAAAGGCATTTTTAACCCAACAAGTTAGTTCCATAATCTCACAAAAGTACCTAGTCAAATTTAAAGATCTGGTTGTCCTTTGTCACATGTGTTATAGGTAGCCAAACGATAGACAATGCCTTATTAGATCTTGGGGCTAGTGTGAATCTTTTACCTTTCTCGGTATATGAAAAACTTGGAATAGGTGAGATGAAACCAACTAGGATAACACTATAGTTATCCAATATGTCAGTCAAAATCCTACGTGGAATTATTGAATACCTTTTGGTTCAGGTAGAAAACTTTATTTATCCTGTTGACTTTGTGATTTTGGACACCCAACCTGTCTCTAGTCAAGATATAAATATCCAATCATCCTAGGTCGTCCGTTCCTAGTCACTGCAAATGGAGTCATACATTGTCAAACTGGCCTAGTAGAATTTTCATTTGGGAATCAGAAAATTTCCGTGAACGTTTTTAAGGCGTTACAAGCCCCACCGGACCCCGAACACTATGAGTCTATATGCATGATTGATTCACTAGTTGAAAATACTTTTACCACAAATAGTATTAGTGATCCTTTAGAGGCGTGCTTGGCCCACTTTGGAGCCTACTATGATGAGGATAGTCATTTTGAAGAAGTTAATGCGTTGTTAGATTCTGCGCCAGTAATGAATTATGGTAAATGGCATCGTAAACCAGAACCTCTTCTGCCAACCATAGATAAGCCCCTCCCATCATCAGTTAAGGCACCAACCCTTGAATTAAAGCCGCTACCAGATACACTGAAATATGTATTTCTGGGTAATGAGAATACTCTTCCTGCCATAATTTCCTCTGACTTAGAGCCCAATCAGGAAAGTAGACTAGTTAGTGTTCTCCGTAAGCACAAGACTGCGATAGGGTGGACTATAGAAGATTTGAAAGGAATTAGTCATGCTGATTGTATGCACCACATCTACCTAGAAGAAGGTGCCAAAACCTCAAGAGAAATGCAGAGACGTTTGAATCCTAATATGAAGGAAGTTGTTAAATACTTGAGGTACTTAAGTTATTAGATGCGGGTATCATATAACCCATATCCGATAGTAAATAGGTCAGTCCTGTTCGGGTTGTCTCAAAGAAGTCCGAGATTCTTGTAGTTGCGAATGAGAATAATGAGGCGATCCATACCCGTGTTACTCTAGGGTGGAGAGTTTGTATAAACTACCGTAAGCTGAACTCAGCAACTAGGAAAGACCACTTTCCTCTACCATTTATCGACCAGATGTTAGAAAGATTATCTGGCTACATCCATTATTGTTTCCTAGATGGATACTTTGGTTATAACCAAATCCCTATAGACCCCCAGTATTCCATATCTGTTTTTTAGAGCTCAGTAATTTTCGACCCTTGTATGAATAAAAGATCTACAATTAGTGAGTACCATTACGCCAGGAGTTTTGTTGTGAGGTTCCACTGTAGGTCACCACCTCGAATACATTAAGCCACTGGGAGTTCTTAAGGGGTGTCCCCTTCATAAAACGAGTTAATTAGTGAAAACCACTGATAAATATATTGGAAAAGGAAATCTTGTTACGATTTTTGGATGCAGAGCTGTGTTTTCGTGTTTTATTTTTACAGCTTGGGTACATATTGATATTTATATTTAAGGGAGAATTGAAAAGATTGAAGGCTTATCTGTGCAGTTAATATAGACTTATAGATCCCTCATTTTGTCTTCTAGAGTGGCAAGTGGAAACTCATCATCTTTTTTCTCACAGGTACATCTTGGGCCTCCTCCTCCTCCTCCTCCTGGTCTCATGAAGGCTGTTCCGTGGATGTCCACTGTGAGGAAGGGAAATCTGCCATATATGAAGAACATTTTGAGAAATTTAGAAGTATATTGAACAAGCTCGGTGCAGAGAAATACTGTATTCTGAGAACCAAGCTTATTGATTCAGTGATCACAACCTCGTCCATCTTACAAGGCATTATGTCTCTGATGTTCATCAAAGCTGTGACAAAGCCAGCAGTTTGTCCTTTATATGCTTTTCTACGTTGGAAGTTTCTGTTTATCCCCATCATTTCCTTCAGGTGAGACACAATTAAAAGAAATCACGCTCATGTGCATCCTTTTGGATAATTGACAGGCAACTAATAAATCAACAGGCGGGAAAGACAAGGCAGCAGATTATGACTGGTGCTTCTAACCAAGATTTGGAAGTACAGCATACAAAGACAGAAGGTGAAATCTTGGAGATATAATATTCATTTGTGAGCTTTCAAAGCAGAGAAGAGGGGTTCTGACGGTTTTTTGTTCATTCTTAAGCTGTACACAGTTGGTAAGCAGTAGGATGAGTTCTCCAGCAGTTCATGTAGTATGAGTAATGTTTACTTGGATCGTCTGAAAGACATGCTGGCAACACATCCCCAAATGTAAACACGCGATACACTGGATCTTGGAGCTAAGAATTGGGTCAAGACAAGGCCATCAATGAATTAATTGGTCCACAACAATATGATGGAGATTGGGGAAAATGAAAATAATCCCATTTGAAGAGGTTGCTTGTCTTTGATGGCAACAAGTGATCAATCTTAGATGCTAACTGTGGCCGTCAACAAACTTTTTTTTTGTTAACTGTTTTTTCAGTTACGATGAAGAGTTTTCTTCTTGGATATACCAAATGTGGTTTGTTGGAAAAACTGGGTTGCAATAGAAGATGAAATAACACAGGAAGAGATTGTTGTACTCCAAACTTTCAAGGATCATAAGATTTCTTTTAGATAATTATTTCTACCCTCCCAATAAATTGGCGATTACAACAGGTATGTGAAATAATGCCTTCAGGATACAATGAAAGCCCTACAACGGAAATTGAATTCAAGGTTTGTACCCCTTGATCCAATCAAGAACACATGTAAACAAAATTTCTGATGATGCTTTAGAAAGAGAGAAAACAGAAAAGGTTTTTCCGATATGTTTTAAACGAGTTTTGGGAGATGCTATTTATAGAGGTTTTCGCATCTGTTGGGAATAGACATCTTTTCACCAACATGTTTCTCTTCACGAAACGAAGAGTCTCTTCATCATCAGACATTAATGACGTCTGTTGGATTCAAAGATTCTGGATATGTTTGTAACCGTCGAAACAGTTACGTACCACCAAAAAATTCTTCCGGGGGCATTGCCCCCCTAGAGACCCCCATCAGGGGTGGTCTCCCCTGGACCACAGCCTGGGGGGGCTACGCCCCCCAGGACCTCCCCTTGGATAGCGCAGTTGAAAATATTCAAACATTCTCCCCCTATTTTCAAAAAACCATAAAACAAAGTTAAAAACTTTTAAATCAGAGTGGCTGCATCACCGAAGTGACTGCCTACGTACTCGAGTGGGATCAAGCCAACGTAGTTCAAGCATAATTGAGACTAAGCATCATCGTTGAAATCAACACATAAATGATAGGTATCTTTTGGATTTGAACCTTCACTTAGTGTAAGAAATTCAAAGCCTTATCGTTGAAAATATTCCAACATGGTTTTGGTTGGATGTGTACTTGGGAAGCTGTCTTATGATATTGGTTGTGTTAGAGATCAATCAAAATTTAACACAATTGCACAAGATATAAATTTTTTCTGACACTAAACTTAGGAAACATGATCTCACAGAAAGGTAAAGACAGCTAGAAGACTACAAACTCGATCCAAAAAATCACCAAATTCTTTAGATAAGTCGGTGTGCTTCTTTATTCTTGTCTCGATCTTAATTACTTAATACCGCCCATCAGTACACCTCCAACAAGACCCACACATAGAGGTGTAAATTGGGACGGGCTAGCACGTTTATGGCACAACACAGCACGTTAAAATTCGAGCACAGCACGGCACAGCACGTGACCGGCCCAGCACGGGCACATCACGTTTGTTTAATGTGCTGTGTTGTGCCAGACAAAATAGGCACACGGCCCAGCACAGCACGCGACACGTGTTAGCACACGGCCCAGCACAGCACAGCACGCGAAGAAAGCACGCCACGTCATGCGTAAAATACTACACAATACATCACTTTTGATGCATATTTCACAAAAAAATCATTGTTTTAGCCAATTTCTGACATTTTATCTTCGGTATGCTAATTTATTTATATAATAATACAAGTACTAACTAAATTATCTCAAAAATATTTATTTTGGAGAACATCAAATAAATGTGCTAGCACAGCACAGCACGGCACAACACGTTTATTTTTCCGGCACAACACAGCACAGCACGCCATTTAGCACATCACAGCACGTCTGAATCTCCGGCACAGCCCAACCCAGCACGCAGCACGCTAAGCACGTGACTTCGTGGGCTGGGCTGTGCCGGGCCGGCACATTTTACACCTCTACCCACACATACTACATTTTTGTTCCTGTCATAAAAAACCCTAAATCTTGAGACCAACGAAATCAGTGGTGCAATTATGACCTTTCAGCGGAGACTGAGCATGAAGAAGCCTTTGGAGATCTCCTTTGCGGATGGTAACTTGTATCTCAAACAACAGTTGCTCACCCTTACTGTTAAATAGGCATTTCATTAAAGGTTTTACTCCGAATGCTCCTGTTAGAACTTCAGAAGCCCTGGTGGCGTTAATCATTCCTTGAACAATTAATCTATGTTGGTTAAATCGGCCATAAATGTCTCCTAACTGTTCGAAGAGGGCGTGCGTGTCGCGAAAGTACTCTACAGTGGAAAGTTGAGAGAAAACACCATGATTATCCCACTCATGGGTCCAAGATATTTTGCAAGTTGTGAGTACTGGATCGATTCATAAACCTCAATACACACATATTCGGAGCTAGTCATAACTCTTACAGTCAGTTGATCGAACAACTGCAGTCTTTTTTTAATCCCTACAGTCCAGTTGGTCGAACTGTTGTAGTCCGACTTTCCCCAAAACTGTTTCAGTACAGTTTTCCTCACAAGCTACTTGACCCATTTTTATGCATAATTGTTCTGATCAGTGATCGCACTATTGAAATACTGATTAAAGTGGCAACTGTCTTCAATCCAGTTTTGATTTAACCGGTGCATTCCAGTCCCATAGAAAAATCTAGCTACTAAGTCGAGACGAGACGCTAAGGCAACTATACTAGTCATCGTCGCTGGAAAACATCAACATAGCCAGTGGGCATCCTAATCGCTTCATAAACGAAGTCGCAATAACACTTTCAATACGGTACATATACAATTTACACATTTTCGCATCTTTTCATATATTCATGCATACTTGTATTCAATGAGACACCTATAATGTGGCGAGCATTTCTCACGAGGAGATGCACACATTTCAATTATGCGCGCATCTGGAATAGTGGGATTGGCCCCACGCGCGAATTCCAGATAGCAGACATCTTCAAAATTTCATGCGCGAGCAAAATGCAGCAAGGCAGTGCACCCTTGTACGAGCATTGAGCAGCATGACAATCACTATCTTCTGGGGGCGAGTTGCATATCACTTCAATGTGACTGAGTAGCACTTGGGGGCGAGATATGTAACACCTCATGGTCTGAAATGACTCTTTTTGGGGCGAGCTGTGTAACACTCCATACTCTTGGGGGCGAGTTACATAGCACCTAATTTCAATGCACCCTAATATTTTGACACAATTATTACAATCAGTAATGTTAAACTGCTATAGTTATGTTGATTGAATTATTGTACTCCAGTTCAAAAGCAAGCTGCACACTCGGTTGGATGCAACCGATGCGGTCGATTTCTTACTTAGTGTACGTACTCGATTGGGCGCAAGCCGATGCAGTCTAGTTGCACTCAATTGAACGCAACTGATGCTGTCTAGTTTTATTGTAACTATTACACCTAGGTTTATCGAACTGTTTAAGTCCAGTCCCTCAGCAGCTGCTGCAATCCGGTGATCGCGGCTATTGCGGTTCAACTTTGCTCGTCTCTGCTTTGCGAGCCGGTGATCGAAGGCTGCTGCAGTCGGCTAAGTTACCGTCGTTCTGCTTGGTCGGTGACCGCGATTACTGCGAGTATTGCTCGTCGTTCTTTTGATCCGGCTGATCGCGGTATTCTTTGCTCAACTTTGCTCGTCGCCCTGCGCAGAACCCGGTGATCGAAGCTGCTTTGCAATCAGCTCCGTTCGCAATTCTGCCGATCGGTGACCATTTTGCTGCGGTGAGCTCGTCGTTCTGCGGTCGGTACGCCGCCATTTCTTTGCGGTGTTGCTAGTCGTTCTTTGCAATCCACTTATCGCAGCCGTTGCAGGTTCAACTTTGCTCATCACATGCTGCGAACCGGTGATCAAGCTGCTGCAGATCGGCTCGTTCGTCGTTCTGCAGATTGACTAACGCGATTGTTGCGATCTGATTTTTATCGTCGCTCCTGTGATCCGGTGATCGCATTTCTTTATAATGCTCGATCTGCTGCAGACCCGGTGATCGAAGCTGCTGCAATCCCGATTATGTTCGCATCTCTGCCAGATCCGGCAGATCACAGCTGCTGAGATAAATTTTGTTAATTCTTTCTTTGCATTCTGACTAATCGCGGCTACTACGGTCAGCTTTGTTCGCAAGAAGCTGCGATCCAGTGATCACAATTTCTTGAAGACCGACTTCACTCAATGTTATTCCGCTCATTTCCAACATCACTCTGCTCCATTATAAAGCACATTGCATCACTTGATCTTGTTTTGCATCACTTAGGGAGACTTGGTTACGATCTCGAGAATCAACGAAAGCGATTATTTTATTCTGACAACATAAATTAACTCTTTGGGGCGTCTTGATTTCCGCAAACAACAAGGGAAGTTCGCCAATCACCTCAACATCAATAGTCCACACTTGGGGGCGAGTTTTATCATTGACTAAGGAACACGGAATTTTTCTTAACCCCCAACAAGTTGGAGGTTAAGAGGGAGCGATGTTTGTACCATAAGTAAAAATACCACTTAATGGGCCAAATTGATACTTGAATCATATTTTGGTCCTCATCCAAGCACGCTAACCAGTCAACCAAGGTAGCCCACCAGTCTGCACAGACCGGTCAATGGTCAAACTCGGTCAACTATCAAAGTCAACGTGCGGTCAAGGTCAATGGTCAAAGTCAACGGCCGGTCAACAGTCAAAGTCAACCGTCGGTCAACTATCAAAGTCAGTCGCACCCCTAGACAATTTTCAGTCTTGTAGCCAGCAATGCTGCTAACCAATTCCTAGCCAAAAATTCTTCCCCACTACCAACCAGTCTCCAAACATCTTCTGCTAGCGACCTCCATCCACACCCCGACCATCATGCTGTCAACCATCAAGCCGAGTCCCTACCCATGCGGTCACTGTTCGCCAAGCAAGTTTCTACCAATATTGTCGGCCATCATTTATACGGGAATTTATCATGGAAGCATAAATGTGCAATTTCATGCAGAATTGAATTCCGTGATTTCGACCATGTGAATTGAATTCCCCGAGTTTGACCATGCAATATTCATTCCATGATTTCATACATGCAATAATAATTTCAGTAGTTTCATGCGGAATTGAAGAGGGAGGCATAAATGAGCAGTTAGTGCCATTTAAGTTATATTGAAATTATGTATACAATTGTATAAATAGGAGGAGCAGAAATCATAGAAAGGGGGTAGCCAATAGGAGATAAAACATACACTGTAATTCTACATATCAATAAAATATCACCCCAAGAGGATTCGTCCATGGATGTAGGCAAACCATGCCGAACCACGTTAAACCTTTGTCTCTTTATTTGTTCTTCAATTCGTCTCCAAACCCAAAATACACACCAGACTATCCATTCATCATGTTTCGTGCCCAAAAGTAATTTTGGGTACAAACAAGGCCACCACATCCCAAAACTTGCCAAATACGTAAATCCAAAATAAGAACAAGTAAGCATTTCAATATTTCTAACAAAATCCTGCCTTCCAGTATAACTAGCTCGTTGTTCCAAATTCCAACCCCTCTTAGATCAAATGTGCGCTATAAAATTGATTTCCCGATATGCATGTTCAAAATTAACAACATCATACAGTAGTTGGTGCAATCTGCTATGGATGAGCATGTTTTTTTTTTCTCTGACTTGGGGCCTGGATCTGACTCAGCCCCTGATTCGGTCAGGATCAAATGTCAGATCATTTGTTTTTTTTTTTTTGAGTCAAATCCTACTCGCGATCTGAGTTAGACCTAACCCCTGACTCGAACCCATTTGAGTCACGTAATAAAATACCTTGATTCATGGGAACAAACCACTGACTCATATTTTTGAGTCAGATGAATCACATCTAACTCAAAAAATAAACCTATTGAGTTAGACCTAGATGAGTCAAGTGATTTCATTCGTATCCAAGTGAGTCAGGTGAGTCTGAAAAAATAATATAACACTGTGTAAGTGTAAGAAACCACGAAAAACTCCTTGTATTGCAGACTTGAATTACACACGAATCAGAACGACCCTTGACTCGAAGCCAAACTGGACTGCCCATTCCAGGCCATAGGCGATAGCAAAATTTTTTGCCATTTGTGTCTTGACCAAGTCCAAAACTGAAAACGCCTGGACAATCACACAACACATTCCTGGCTACTACACCAACACCAGCCAATCCCGGATTGTTCAGGGCAGCACCATCGCAGCATAAAAGTAATTTTCCATCCGTAGGTGGGGTACCAAAAACATTCAATAGGAATGCGCAATTCAACTTTTCCTTGCTCCACTCTAAACTAATTCAAGATTCTCAAATCATAATAGCAATAAGCCAAATGTCCAACAAATGCGAGCCAAACGCGCACCTAACGTTGTGTAATAAAAGCTGTTGGGTGGTGTGTATCTCTTTTGTCACGAAATCAAATCAGGAAAAAAAAAAAAAAAAAAAAAAAAAAACCCAAATTGATGCTGATTTTTTAAGGAATTGAAAATCGCAAGTTGATAATCAAATTTCCGGATTCCATTCGATGTCATCATCATCTGTTGAATTTTGGGATTTTTTTATCTATCAATCAATGGATGGAAATTGTGAGGAAAATCTTCATTTTAATTCTCTAACTGAAGATTTGTTGATTGAAATTCTATTATGGCTACCAGTAGTATCCCTTTTACGATTCAAGGCTGTCTGCAAGTACTGGCGATCGATTATTGAAAGCTCAGATTTCATCCATCGACACGCAAATTTTGAGAAGTCCACAAGTAAGTTGGGTAATTTCATCTTTCAATATCGTCCTAAACATATTAATAGATGGGATTACAAACCGTATTTTTTCGTGTTATCGTCTTCTCGTGGTAGTGGTGACAGCCAAGAAGATTATGGGCAATGGAGTTACAAAAATTTGGGTATCTCACCACATTTAAGTGATGAGGATGACGATGAGTCTGAAAGGTATGATAGTTACCCTCCTCAAGCAAATATGGTGGGTTCTTGCCATGGCATCATTTGTATACATGATCCTCATCTTAGGGATGTTATCCTCTGGAACCCTGCAACTAAGAAGTATAGATGTCTCCCTAAATCATTACCCCTCCTAGATGAATTTGGCGTACTAAAGTCAGAGTTTGTTTTGTTTGGTTTTGACTGCGAAACATATGATTACAAGGTCTTACAAATCACTTTCTTCAAAATCGACAATGAAATTGACATCACACCACCAAATAGGATTCAGATATATAGCTTACAGTCGGATTCTTGGAGGTGGTGTATGGATGCCAATTTGCGTGGCCACTCTTATAAATGCAATACTCAAAATCAAGGTCGATATCATAATGGTAGTTATTATTTCGTAGGAAATAATTTTATCAGAAAACAAAGGATTAGTATTACTGATTCTGTCCCATATTGGTATGGTGATCCAGAGGCAGTGGTTCTCTCCTTCAATTTCAGCAGAGAAAGTTTCAGGATGATACCTGGTCCAGGCGGAAACTTTGTTGTAGATGTCAGAGGAGGTGATCTGGGAAAGATTGTTTACTTAACTCTTCCTTTCATCAGTGATGTATGTGAAATGTATGCTTTGAATGATTATGATTACAGTAGTAATGCTACAAATGCGGATAGTAACGAGTACTCATGGAGCAAACTACATACGTTCACCATTAATCATCCTTATCGTGGCTATGGAACTAAGGCCCTTACCAAAAATGGAGTGTTTGGTTTTCTATGTGATATTGGAGGTGGTTTGGTGTTTATCAACCTTCTTACAGAGGAAATAAAGGATTTTGAAATTATTGATGCCCCTTTGGAAGGTCTGGGTGATGTGTACAGAGCCGATGTTTACCAGGAGAGCTTAGTCTCAATCGATAGTGCAGTGCCCAGCAGCAGCAGCAGCAGCAGTTACTAGAAATGAAATCGGTTTCCACACCATTCACAACTTTGGCATGCATATATGGTTGGGTTTGTCATCCTGCTGCAGGGTAGCTGCTTAATATTATTATCTTACTATTTGTCCAAGTGAATGATTTCCATTAATGTCCAACAACATATATTTTCAAGTATTATTTATGGAATTCTTGGGGCTTTTAACATACTTGGTACCTCTAAATGACAGTTTGTTGATTCGTCCTATTTGATTGCAGTCATTTATTTGTACAGTATTTTCTTGTTGTTGGCGTTTGTCTCTTTAAACCTGAGTATTTTCAAATTAGTTATGATTTTCAATGCAATAGTAAATCTTTACTGTTTCCAGAATGTTGCCTTGTTAATTTCACCTTGGAATACCGAGCTTCCATTGAAACCTGATTGCAGGGATGGTTGGAAAGTTTCAGAGGCGAAGATCCAAAACTAGCTTCAGCACTGCCTGTTGAAAAATATTTGTTTTGGATCTTTTTCTTCTTCTTCTTTGACATCAAAAAGGTTGCACGAAGTAAGTAGTCCCTTATTTTAGATGGAGTGGAACTTGTCTCTTTTCTTACAGGAAGGAGTTGGTCCTGTTCCTCCACCTTCTTCTCTCATGAACGCTTGAGTCCTGTGGATGTCTTACCATGGGGAAGGAAAGTCTGTGGTACAAAGTATGTGTCTCGAACAAGGTGAAGGTGGAGAAATACAAACTTCTGAGAAGCCAACTTATTTTGTTTTGTGAGCTTTGGAAGCAGAAAAGAGTATTTTTGAGTATTGCATGTTTCATGCTTTAGCATTTGGCGGAACAATATGTTTATTACAAAATAAAATTGGTAAGCAGTTGGATGAGTTCTAATATAAGTCTCATGTTGTGGATGATGCTTACTTCTGTCGTCTGGAAGAGATGCCTAATACAAACACCCCACAGGAAACATGGCTGATGTACATGCTTCCTGGTGTTCTGGATCTCCTGACAAACAATTGGGTCCATCCAAGACATAAGGTGAAAGATAAGACCACTCCGTTGTTTGGAAGAGCTTCTTGCACGCCTCGTCTAGGTGCAATAACTACCACAAATACGAGAATCATGTTGCAGAATGATACGGCTCCTTGAGTTGACAAAGTTTCCACCATTTCTGATATGATGTTTATTCAAAAAATAGATGTTGCTGGATTTAATAATGGCAGCTTGGAATTCCTTTTGTCATCAGTGGCAACAGGGGATTTGTTCCAGAGGTACCTATCTACATGTGAGTTTTCTGTTTAACATTCGTCTTTTTCATTATGGTGAACAAATTTTGTTCTCTGATGATTTTGTAGAATGCCTACTACCATATCTAAGTGCTCATGGTATGGTGTACACTTATGACTTTTGACATTCTGCTAGACATTGTTGTAATTCTGCTATACGAATACAATATTAGCTTCCTTTTGAATATGGATTATGTGGTCTGATGCCATTGAGATGATTAATATCCTTGTCTTTTCCCCCTCCTACATTTAATCCTCGCAGTGTACCTACTTTAAATTTAGAACCCATCTGTGGTTTAGAGCTCATTAATTATCGACCCTCGGCTGAATAAAAGTTCTACGTACCTTTAGTGATTACCATTAGTCTGCACGCCAGGGGTTTTGTATTTTGGTCCATTGCAGGTTGCTGCTTGGCCTATAGGTCACCACCTCGAATACATTAAGCCACTGGGGGTTCTTATGCCGCTGCATAAAACAAGTTAATCAGTAAGGTTTACTCTGAAAACCCCTGTTGTCCGAAAAAGGAAATTTTCTAACGATTTATGGATGCAAAGCCGTGTTTTCGTGTTTTATTATTGTAGATTCAGAACATATAGATCCTTCATTTTCTCTTCTAGAGTGTCAGCTCATAATCTCTTTTCGCATAGGTACATGTCGGGCCTGTTACTCCTCCTCCTGGTCTCATGAAGGTTGATATTCCGTGGATGTCCACTGTGAGGAAGGGAAATCTGCCGTACAAAGAAGTTAGAAGCATATTGAACAAGCTGACAGTGGAGCAATACTGTATTGTGAGGGTAGGTGTAAATAATCCACAGGGACAGGTGGAATAATCCTAAGCCATGGTGTACCGAAGGAAGTTTGCATTTGGAGTACCGGATCACCTCTCCGAATCTGGGCGCAAGAAAAGAGGAGCAGAGACAGCTCGAGAAGTCGATGGGAAAGGGGAAAAGTTGTGATGCGATGGTCATCGGGTGCTGGAGCAATAAATGCGCTGACAAGGTTGGTGAAGAGATAAGAAGAGCTCGGTCAAGGAAGACTCGGCCAAGGATCCAAAGGGCGACATCGATCATCCCCGCCAAGTGGGCGATATCGAGCGACCAGATAGCAGAAGAAGACATCACTTGGCTTGACATCCCGACCCGAACAAATAAGAACGTTGGCCGAGGTATTGACTGATCGCCCGAAGGGAACATCGAGGAGGCTACGCCAGGCCTAACACCGTAGCACTGGATGCATCATCACTTGTAACTATAAATAGAGACCATGTAGAGAGGTAGAACTCAAGTGTGAAGTGAGGAAAGAGAGCATACTTAAAACAGTGAGAGAGGAACACTCGTCTTGTAACCTTGAGTTAAACAATAAGATCATCTTTTAACCCCCGTGGACGTAGGTAATCATACCGAACCACGTATATCTCGAGTTCTTCTTCTTTCCTTGCTTGTCTTGCTTCTTTGTGCGCATGTTAATTACCTTTGGATGTAGAAGTAGGATTTTCCACATCTACATTCTGGCGCCGACTAAGGGGACGTATAACGTCTCCGGATACCTTGAAATAGGGCACCAAAAGAGGAAAATCCGAGCTCCTAAGCCACCTTGTGTGCTGGTTGATGCTAAGTGAGGAACTCTTTTGGTCTGTTATCTTCGTTTTCTTAGCAACATCTTCTCGAGTTGATATAAGTTAGCTCTGTGTTCTTGCTTGTTATCTTCGTTTTCTTAGCAACATCTTCTCGAGTTGATATAAGTTAGCTCTGTGTTCTTGCTTGTTATCTTCGTTTTCTTAGCAACATCTTCTCGAGTTGATATAAGTTAGCTCTGTGTTCTTACTTGTTATCTTTGTTTTCTTAACGGCATCTCGCCGAGTCGATATAAGTTCATTGTGTGTTCTAACTAATAGTCTCCATTTTCCGAGCAAAACAAGTTTTCCGCTTAGGCAAAATCGTTGAAACCGCTCCGTCAAGATAGGCTGCTTACTTAAGGCGCCTCAGAGAGTTATCGGATGACCCATGAGCTCCCTAAATAGCATCTTTCGATGTCGGTAGAAGCTAGAAGGGGATCCCATCTCGCTGACCATGACCTGTGGCTTCAAATCCTGTTATAAGAGAGCTTCAACAGCTCCTATCTTCTAGGGAGAGATATTATCACATCTATCTCCATTCCACGCCTGTCTTCATTTCGGCAAGATAAGCGAAGCACGATAATGGTGGAAACGGGGCTAGCTCAGCATCATTGAGTCTAGTTCTCGGAAACCATGGCCGGCGGGATTATAGTGAACGGTCCGAGTCTCACCATAACCGACGGTTATTAAGGGTCGTCGTTACCACCTATCACCGCCATGAAAGAGATCCTCCGATTTAACGTACGAATGATTGATGACTTCTGGCATTAGGAATGTTAGGACAAACAACGATTAATGCATAGGAAAAGTACCGAAAGCGATGTGTCAAGACAGCTTTTCAAAATTTGTCCTTTGCGGCAAAAACAACTTGACTGCTGAGACCGACACGCTAGCGTAAATGGAAGCGTACTACAAAACCTTTTTCACTTTACACTGAACTGCTGTACTTCATCCTTAACCTTTTCGAAAGCAGTTCGAAGTAAGTGCTGTGTACTTTGCTGACGTAGGTGCGAACGGATAGGCGAGCCGAGAAGCGAGGGCGATAGCAGGGGCAATGGCAAGTACTTCCAGAACGAGCAGGATCCTGAGGAACCGGGTCACGGCGGGATCTGGCAGGCAAGAGGGGCTCACGGATTCCCAACACGGAGATCGTCGACCTAACAACCGGGGCGAGACTCAGGCGTTGATCAAAGGCATGACTACGGTCGACGAGGAGGTCGATCTAGGCCGAGATGACGATTTCCCACCCGGGATGTTGAGGATCAACCCGAGCCAGATGGGGCCGAGGAACGAGGGCAGAATGGAGGACGGGAGAACTGCATCGGATACCGAGGAGGAGGAGGAAGTCCAAACGATATGTGAGGAACGAGGGAGAGGAGGACAACCGACAGAGCACCAAGGAGATTTAGAACGAGAGGCTGAGAGGCTTAGGCAAGTACACTTGGCAAGGGGGAACCCTAATCGGGATATCCCCCCGGTCACGGTCAACTGCCCCACAGCTCCGATTGTTCCTCCGGCATCGGCCAACCACCCCACGGCTTCGATTGTTCCCTCAGTAGCGATCGATCACCCAACGGCACCGATCGTCCCCCCCGTTGTTCTCAATGCGAGACCCCCAACCGCACACCCTAACACAACGGGACACCAAGTAAATGGTCACTCTAGTCACGAGAGCACCGACCCGATGTTACTCGCTATACTGGCAAGCCAAAGGAGACAGGAGGACCTAATGAGAGAACTGCATAGGAGAAACCTGGCGCTAGAATACGAGAATTACCAGCTCCGCAATAGGAGAGCAGGGCCGAGAGGATCATCAAGCCAGGGCGCCTCTAGCAACCACACTCCACCAAGGGACGCCCCACCCCCCTCACCAAGCCGAGGACGAGTACCCGACCCTAATCGACCAAGAGAAGGGTATGGGCCATCCGAGGATTCTTCGGCCGATGAGGAAACAACCAACGAGAGTACGGACGCGCCCACCAAACAAAAGATCGAGCGGCTCGAGCGGATGGTCAAAAACTAACTGGAGACAGCGAGGATGATAAGTTAGCAGAAGTAATCAATGAAGCCCAGAAAACGCCGTTCACCAGGGAATTGGACCGGACACCATTCCCACCAAAATGTACGCTGCCAATCTTCCCATCTAGGTTCGATGGCACAGGCGACGCAGGAGAACACATCAAGATGTACGGCATGTCCTTGCTACAGTGGAAGAGTCACGATGTGGTCATGTGCAAATTCTTTCCTGCCAGTTTGGAGGGAGAAGCGAAGAGTTGGTTCTACACCCTGCCCGATAAATCCGTCGGGAGCTATGCGGTTTTGGTGGAAACCTTCCTCGAGACGTACATGCATAACAGCATAGCTCGGCCCAGAGTCGACAAGTTATTTACCCTGGCACGAAGACTCAGGGAGCCGCTGCGTTCTTTAACGGACAGATGGAGGAAGTTATGCACGGATATAGGGAAGGCACCGGTCGACCAACAGATATTCGGCTTTGAGAACTCGTTAAGAAAGTCGGATCCCATCTGGGTGGCAATGTACACGGAGAAGACCAAGACACTAAGGGAGATCCGGAAGATGCAAGAGCACTACATCGCCTTGGAGGAGATTCAGGAAGGAGCGCAAGATAGGGGAATACAAGAGGCGAGCACCGCAGAAGAGGCCACCCCGCGAGAAGCCACGAAACGATCCGAGAAAAGGCCTGGTGTCCAGCCCCAGGGTGAAAGCAAGAAAGTTTGGGTCGAGAAGGGAAAGAAGCCTCGCCACGAGCCAAGATCGTATACTCCGCTAAATGCACCATTGGAAGAAGTGTTTAAGGAGGTTGAAAAGAGGAACGACATCCGTTATCCCAAGACTCGGGGAATCCAATTCGACGGGACAAGGAACCACCCGGAGTTCTGCCATTATCATCAGTTCCGCGGCCATTCAACCAATGATTGTAGAGAAGTGAAAGACATCGTCCAGCACCTGATCCGCGATGGGTACCTACGGCACTTCGTCAAGACATCGCCGACACATGCCGAACCAGATGTCCCAGTGCACCAGATAAGAATTAATCGCGACACCCAGTTCGCCTGCAACACTATATCACACTCAGCAACTCAGGGGTATGACCTGGGAACGGGCATCACCTCAAGAATCCATAAGAGGGACCGATCTGGCAAATAAATCTTCAGTGTGGCCAAGACCCTACCCATGGAACCATGGATGATGTAGCCGATAACCTTCTCGGCAAAAGACATCCCATCGAACGGCCAAGCACACGGGGATCCCCTAGTAATAACCCTACTGATCAAGGAATGGGGAGTCCGCAGGATACTGATGGACAGCGGCAGCTCGGTCGAAGTGCTATTCTACGACACATTCAAAAGGATGGAGTTGTCCGATGATATCCTGGTCCCATCCACTTATCGAATCTACGGCTTCAACGGCACAGTAACAGTACCAAAGGGAGAAGTCACCCTCCGAGTCTCGGACGGGGAAGGGTTTCTTGACACACTCACCACTTTTTGCGTGGTCGATGTCATGTCACCATATGAAGCAATTCTGGGTCGGCCCTGGCTCGCGGGGATTAAAGGGGTCGCCTCGGCTTATCATCGAATTGCGGTTCCGTCTTTACCGAGGAGTGGTAGAGGTGCTAGGCGATCCCCAAGCGGCAAGGCGGTGCGTGCGGATAGACATCCAACGAGAATGAGGAGAGACGGTCGAGGAAACGCCAAGAAAAAAAGAAGTCTAAGGAAATGGAGGCGGGAGAGGAATTGGAAAAGGTAATGTCGCAAGCCATCGCCACCTACGAAGCGAGCGAGGCAGAAATCTTATAGCAATCACAGGAACCGGCAACCGTCGGCGAGCCAAAGCAAAACTTTTCGGCCCTAGAACCAACCCGACAAGTCAATCTGGGCACCGAGGAGGAGCCGAGGTTAGTGAGAATAGGGTCACGCTTAACGAACGAACAGTCCCAGCAGCTGATAACTCTCTTACAGGAGCACATGGATGTGTTCGCTTGGCAAATGCACGACATGGAAGGAATCGACCCAGAAGTCTGCTCACACCACCTGCGGATAGACCCCAAGTTCAAACCAATCAGACAAAAGATGAGAAGGATCGCACCCGAGCTACAACCGGCCGTGGAGGCCGAGCTGAAAAAACTATACGCGACGGGAATCATCCGAAAGGCCCAATATCCGCAATGGATATCTAATATGGTGATAGTCCCCAAAAGGAATGGGGGCGTCCGGGTTTGTGTCGACTATAGCGACTTGAACAAGGCATGCCCAAAGGACAGCTTCCCGCTCCCCAGCATCGAACAGTTAGTGGAATCCATTGTCGGGTACAAGGCGATAACACTCATGGACGGATACTCGGGATATAACCAAATCCCCCTGGCCCCCGAAGATCAGGAGCATACATCTTTCTTCACGCCAAGAGGACTGTGTTGCTACACCAAAATGCCATTCGGGCTGAGAAATGCGGGTGCTACATACCAGAGGCTGGTGGAGGACATGTTCGAGGATAAAATACACGACACCATCGAGGTATACGTGGACGACATGCTAGTCAAGAGCAAGGTGGCCGATACTCACATCGACGACCTTAGAGGCATCTTCCAAACCATGAGGAAGTACAAGATGAGGGCGAATCCGTCCAAGTGCACCTTCTGGGTCACCTCGAGCAAGTTTCTAGGATACATAATCACCGACAAAGGGATCGAGGCAGATCCAGATAAAATCAAAGCTGTAGTAGAAATGCCATCACCGTAACGGTCAAGGACGTGCAACGGCTGAACGGGAACTTGGCGGCTTTAGGACGATTCATCTCTCGATCGTCTGACAAGTGTAAGGATTTCTTCGGGACGTTAAGAAAGGGAGAGAAGTTTAAATGGACCGAGGAGTGCGAGGAAGCATTCCAGAAAATCAAGCAACATATGGCGAGCCTACCAGTGTTACAAAGACCCGAACCCGAGGACATACTAACACTGTACCTCGGGGAAACCAGTCATGCCATCAGTGCCGTGTTGGTCAAGAACGAGGGAGCCGAGGAAAAACCAGTATATTTCATAAGCAAGACCATGAACCCGGCGGAAAAGAACTACACCAGAATCGAGCAACTCATACTGGCGTTAGTGTTTGCAACACAGAAGCTCCGGACGTATTTCCAAACTCACAAGATTCGAGTGCTTACCAAGTCCTCCATAGAGTCAGTACTTGACAATGCAGCTAGGTCGGGGCGAATCTCTAAATGGAGCGCACAAATAAAGCAGTTCGACATCTTTTATGAAATGAGGACAGCGGTGAAAGCACAGGCAGTGGCCGATTTTTTGGCAGACTTCCCCCTCAGTGACGAGGACGAAGTAGAAGACATTCCCGGAATGGAGGAAGATCGAGATGACTCACCCGATCTACTCGAGACCTGCAGCCCGACACGATGGGAGGTCTTCGTCGATGGGTCATCCAATAAGGACGGGTCGGGTTTAGGACTGGTCTTCACGACACCAAAGGGCAAGAAAATGGTCCACTCCTTCAGGCTTGAATTTAAAGCAACCAACAATGTCACGGAGTACGGCGAATACATGCTCTATGCTTGATCGTGGAGATGGGCATCCGGGGAGGTATGACCGACAAGCGACTCCCAGCCTAGTTGTGCGCCAAATCAACGGCAATATGCCATACATGACCCCTTGTTGCGTAGAAATCGGGAACTCGCCCAATTTTACATCGGGCAAATACCAAGCATCAAATTAAACACATCTCGAGAAAAGACAATCGGCATTGGATGCCCTGGCATATATCGCTTCCATGTTAACGGACTCAAGCATTGAGGGTATTAGAATCATGAGGGTCTTAATGCCTTCAGTACCCGAGAACGTGGATATCGGCGCACAAGTCGTGGCAACCACTACCGATCAATACCGGGCCGATGATTGGAGGAAGTCGATCCATGAATACCTCGAAACGGGAAGGTTGCCCAGGGGGAGGCCTGAGATCAACAAGATCAAGAGCAAAGCCGCCGCGTACGAACTTCGGGATGGGGCCTATACAGAAAATCATACCTAGGACCACTGCTAAAATGCCTGAGTAAGGAGGAGGGGCAGATGATCCTTAACGAATTACACTATGGAGTCTGCGGAAACCACAATCGGGCCGCGAACCTAGCGGCACGAGCTAAAACCATGGGATACTTACGGCCATACATGAATGAGGACGCGAAGCATATGGCCACCGTTTGCGACGAGTGCCAGAAATTTGGGAAGAAGATACACGCGCCGGCTGTAACATTAAACTCTGTCATCAGTCCCTGGCCCTTCGCTAAATGGGGAATCGACATCGTGGGACCACTACACGTCGGGTCAGGGCAAAGGAAATATTTAATTGTGGCCACCGACTATTTCACCAAGTGGGTTGAGGCCGCTCCGTTAAAGCACATACGGGATAGCAGCAATCGTCTCTGACAATGGGAAACAACTGCAAGGCAAAAACATCGACCTGCTGTTCAACACTTACAACATCCGAAAGAGCAAATCCACACCCTTATACCCCCAAAGCAACGGACAGGCCGAGATTACAAACAAGACTATCACCGATAACATGAAGAAGAAACTTGACGGGGAATATGGGGAATGGTGCGAAGAGCTCTACAACGTTTTGTGGGCATATAGGACAACTCGCAGGGAGGCAACTGGATTGTCACCCTTCATGCTAACGTATGGGACCGAAGCCATCCTGCCTACGGAGGCGATGATACCCACCACAAGGACCGAAGCATGGAGGCGAAACGTCTCGGCAGACCTTATCTTGGCGAAACTTGACGATCTAGAAGAAACGAGAGAGATGGCCCTGCAAAAGATGGAAAATTACCAACGAAGGATCCAACGAGAATACAACAAACGGGTTCGACCAAGGGAATTCCAACCGGGGCAGCTGGTACTAAAGCACCTACCTAGCTATGAGCGTGACAAGAAGGGCGGTAAACTTGCACCACGGTGGGGAGGACCCTACACAATAGTAGAGAAGGTTGGAGAAGGGGCATACAAGATACTAAAGCCAGACGGAACACCCGAGCCACGACCATGGAATGCGGCACGACTAAAGCTCTACCATCCATAAAACCAGGTAAGATATCTTGTCATCTATTTCCGTGAAAGGCCGCGTGGGGTTGGAAATATGACAAATGCGTCTGAATGGTCGTTTCGAACCCGGGGCGATGGCATTGTGCAAGTCGGGGGCGACTTACACTAACACGGACTATTCGAACTCGGGGCGATGGCAGTGTGCAAGTGCCGAGGTAGTTCGGGGCCACGGCGGTTGGAAACCGGTGGCCGATTGTCGAGGCATGAGTACTCGGCAGTGAAAGCGATCAACATTGCTCTCCTCGCAAGTGGCCGAATCACTTGCCCAAGAAGGTTAATCGATAACTTCTTGGGATGTCGATCCCATAGAAACTAGGCAAGACCAACTCCCCTTCCACTAGATCTCGAAAGATGGTGATGAGATGCCTCAGTCAGGACATGGCATCGGGCCCGATGACCCTCCTTGCTGAGTGTGTTCGACAGAAACGGCATTTGTGACTAACTTATCTGTTCATACAGGCATGCATAACGAGGCTACGACAGAAAGCCACGGACGGGCAACCCAACATAAATAAGGATAATAACATCAGTAGTGTAACAGCATCAGTAGCAAGAAGAGCAAACAAACCGGCGACGCAGCACCCCAAAATAAAGTTATACAAGAAGTTAAAAAGGTGTTCAAACGAATTACAACCCGAGGAAAAGGGCAAGATAGCGACACAGCGCCACAAAAAACATGATCACTCTTTGGAGGAAGTGGAACCCGGGACAGCCTTCTTGGCGGCAGTATCGGCTCGCTTCTTATCAAGCACCGCCTTCACACCGGCCTTGACCTTTGAGACGAGCTCATCATTGAACTTCGCTTTCTCGGCAGCAAGATCCCGCGCTAACTGCGCCGATGCCGCTTCGGCAGTGGCCACTTGATCGAGCAAATGAGTCTCCCTCCCCTTCAAACGAACGATCTCTTCTTCCAACGAGGCTGCTTTCTTCTGCTCGGCTGCCAAGACAACAGGAACGGTCAGTCTCGCAAAAACAGCAACAAGATAACAACATGGAAAGCACGACACAAGGCACACCACCTTCCAATAAAGGGGCAATTATTCTAATGGACTCCTCGGACTCAGACAGGCTACACTCGAGGGCAGACACCTTCGAAGAAAGTTCTAGGTATCGCTGTTCATTAAACTCATTAGAGGGGCAATACTTCTTGTGATCGCTCCATTCCTCCCTCTGTCGAGAGTGGGCAGCCTGCAAACCCGACAATTGAGCACGAACCCAATCCAACTCCTCAGAAACCTTTACGAACTCCTTAAGCTTCTCAAGGGACTCTCGGCAGCGTCCCTCTCCCCCAAGATCCGGAGGCGATCTGCATGCAGATCCCGAACCTAAAGTCTTAGCCGACCACATTGACCTTCTAAGTTGTCGGCTAATAGTGTTTTATCGGCCGCTATACCTTGGAAACGAGCCAAGTTCGCCCTCAGATTATCAATCTCCTCGGGAACATACTCAAAAGTCTCGTAGCGATAAAGTTTGGATTGAAGGTCCTCAATATCGGTTTCTAAACGATCAATTTTAGCATCCTTATTAACTATTCTCTGCTATAAGTTCGAAACGTGATCTCGTTCTATGTTCGCTTCCCTCTTCAACAAACGACACCTTGTGGCAGCGTCGGCCTCCGCACTAGAAGATTCGGCTAAGCAGGGAGTACTAAACTTAGGATATTGGCACTACAAGATCAATCATAATTAGTTGCGAGTAAAACGAATACCTTGGGTCTTGGCCAACTCCTTCTCCAACCCCCGAGACCGCTCGCGCTCCTGCTGCAACAAGAGTCGAAGACCCTCCCTATCGACGGCCTCCCTGCGTTGGATGGCGGCATTCAACAGCGAGCGGTTGACATCCTAAGAACAACACCAACATAGTCAGCACTCGACAAAAACAAGAACGCAACACCCGAGCAGTTCAACTCAACAGGAGATCAAAGGTACTCTTAAGACCAGCTTCATACAACGAGACGGCATTGATCTTCTCCTCATCGGACAGAGAAGCAAAGTCGGGGGAGATAAGTGCCCCAAGTGAGTTGCACATAGGGCCCGAGATGGTAAAGGAAGTACTGCTGCCGGAATTAGGAATCACGGCGGGGAAAGTCTCCAGCGGTTGACCCTTAACAGCATCGCAGTCGAGCACACGGTCCCCACCACCACCCGACTTCTCCGTCTGACCCGACTCCCCTTCATTACCAGGAGCATCATCCTCGTTATCAAAAAGACCTTCTTCATCATCACCTTCAGACACAACATAAACAACACCATCGGCGAGAACAATCCCTTCATCGGCCACTTCCCGGGGCACATTCTTCTCAGGGGCAGACGCATCCTCCTTAGGTTCTTTACCCCTTCCCTTGGGCTTCTCACCTACAAAGGCGCCAGACGAATCGTCCGACGACTTCTCCCGAGGCGACCTCCCCAGGAAATGTGACAACGGTAGTCGATCATCGGGATCCTCACCATCCTTCGCCGAAGCACCAGCAGCCTTGTCAACCTTCAGCTTCTGCGCACGAGCCGATGTCAGAGCCATGCAAGGCAACAAATAGGAGCACGTACATGTACGTCAAATGAAAAATAATAATAAGTATATTTGTTACCTTCCCTGTCTCCTCCTCGACCCCTGCAATCCTATCCCTCTTCCGATGAACGACAGACCTCAGAAGGAACACCCTGGGACTTAGTCTGAAAAACACCAAAACAGAAATATCACCCCACAAGTCGCCCAAGCCGATCAATCAAGCTAGAAAGACATAGAAATACACTTACCCGATCAACATTGACTACCCAGAAATGATAAAATTCGGCCGGAGGAGGGAATTTGCCACTCAAAAGAGGACCGGAAATAGCCAAGGGAACCCGATCCCAAGCCGAGTCATTAGTATGACGGGCATGCTTGTTGGAACTCTTCCCCTCGGGATCCTCATCCAAAAGAAGTCTCCTAACACCTTCGGGAAGAGTTTTGTGGCGATGAGGGCTGGCAGCAAACCCGGCGAGATCGCCATTAGTAGTAGTCCCGCTCCGATAATTGTCGGCGAAGCTGGCAGGAGTATAGTCACTCGCCTGGGAAGGGTTGTAGGTAGACCTGGTAGTAGGAGAACACTCGCCTCGGCTACGCTTCTCCCACTCAGACAAGATGCGGAAAGTATTGCCATTCCACTGAGCCAGGGCACGGCACGGGCGAATCTTAGAAAGAGCCTCGTACCAAAACGGGCGACTAGGATCATATAGTGGGAAACGCAGCCCGAGCTCTAGCTGGCCCCTGGTGACAATGGTCGCCTCGGCTGAATGAGGAAATCTTAAGACATCGTCTTTTTTCAAGACACCCTTCTGGCCTGACAAGAGCATGACGTCATATCCATGGAGGCCGAACTCGTCTTTCAGCTGACGAACGTATTGTTCATCCGACAGGTCCTTAGCAGTCCTCTTGTCAGCCCTACAAGAAAACGAAGATGAGTTATCAGGAAAGATAGAGTCTAGAGCGCGATAATCATACTTGGAAGGACTCTCTACGATAAACAGGGAATCAAGCGGTACGCCGTCTTCATCGGAAAACACATAGCTCACGCACCTTCTTTCCGTCATTTGAGGAGTTGAAGATGCCATAAAAACTAATGAGAGAAACTTCAGGAGAAGCGAGACACAACCGGAACCAGAGGTTGCAGCGGCAACGGAGACGGAGAAGACGACGGATAATGAGGAAAGAGGTCTGCCGAGGAAATAGCCAACAGCAATGGAAAGAAGACGGAGAAGGAATGAAGTTGCAGTAAAGACGGAGAAGGAATGAAGTTGCAGTGAAGACGGAGAAAGAACGAAGTCACAGAGAGGATAGAGAAGGAGTGAAATTGCAGAGAAGGAAATAGAAGGGAGGCAGGGTTTAGACATCGGACTTATAAACCCCTCCTGTGGTAACCGGCAGAGGAGGTGAACCGGTTGCAATAACTGAAGCGAGTGGGAGACAGCATGCGCAAAAACCGGCATGACCGAGGACGTGGGAAGACGAGGCGGTTTTTCTTCCCCACGTGCTGACCACACGAGTGAAAGAAGGGGCATAAATGTAGGGGTAAATAATCCACAGGGACAGGTGGAATAATCCTAAGCCATGGTGTACCGAAGGAAGTTTGCATTTGGAGTACCGGATCACCTCTCCGAATCTGGGCGCAAGAAAAGAGGAGCAGAGACAGCTCGAGAAGTCGATGGGAAAGGGGAAAAGTTGTGATGCGATGGTCATCGGGTGCTGGAGCAATAAATGCGCTGACAAGGTTGGTGAAGAGATAAGAAGAGCTCGGTCAAGGAAGACTCGGCCAAGGATCCAAAGGGCGACATCGATCATCCCCGCCAAGTGGGCGATATCGAGCGACCGGATAAGCAGAAGAAGACATCACTTGGCTTGACATCCCGACCCGAACAAATAAGAACGTTGGCCGAGGTATTGACTGATCGCCCGAAGGGAACATCGAGGAGGCTACGCCAGGCCTAACACCGTAGCACTGGATGCATCATCACTTGTAACTATAAATAGAGACCATGTAGAGAGGTAGAACTCAAGTGTGAAGTGAGGAAAGAGAGCATACTTAAAACAGTGAGAGAGGAACACTCGTCTTGTAACCTTGAGTTAAACAATAAGATCATCTTTTAACCCCCGTGGACGTAGGTAATCATACCGAACCACGTATATCTCGAGTTCTTCTTCTTTCCTTGCTTGTCTTGCTTCTTTGTGCGCATGTTAATTACCTTTGGATGTAGAAGTAGGATTTTCCACATCTACAGTGAGAACCCAGCTTATTGATTCAGTGATCACAACCCCCGTCCAGGCATTACGCCTGTGATATTCAAACAAAAACCGTGACGGTGCACACTGTTTGTCCTTTGTATGCTTTTCTATGTTGTGAAGTTTCTGTATATACCCATCATTTCCTTCAGATGAGCCAAGCAAAAGAACTCTTGGAAACTTATGAATCAACAAATATGAAGGCGGGAAAGACTAGGCAGAAGATTATGACTGGTGCCGCTAACCAAGATTTGGACCATGGATACTCGGATTCGAGGAGAAAAGGAAGAATCTTGGAAATATACCATTCATTTGTGAGCTTTCAAAGCGAGCGTTTCGACGATTGTTCGTTTCAATGATCTTGTGGCGAATGTTGATGCGGTGTGTTTATTCTTGCACACGTTGGATGAGTACTCCAAAGAATTCATGTATTGCGAGTGATGTTTACTTGGATGATCGGTGAAACACATCTTGGCAAAACACATCCCCAAATGGAAACACGGCTTAAGTTCATGATCCGCAATGCACTGAATCTTCATTTAACAATTGGGTTGGTACACCCCAAGCAAAATGGTTCTTTATTCAGCCAAGCCAGTACGTGCTTCTTTATTCTTATCCCAAACTTACTTACTACTACATGTTTTTTTCATGCCATAAGAGAACCCTATATTCTATATCTTGGACCAGCCATATGGCCGGTGCAGTTGTGCCCTTTGGTGAGACCGAGAATGATCAAGTCTCGCGAGATCTCCTTTTGAGATGGTAACCTGGATGCGAAACAACACTTGATCACCCCTTTTGTTAAATAGGCATCTCATGTAAGGTTTTACTCGAGTGCTGTGTTAGAACTTCAGAAGCCGTGGTGACATTAATCTCTCCCTTTACAATTAATCCCAGTTGATCAAATCGGCCATAAATGTCTCCTAACTGTTCGAAGAGGGCGTGCGTGTCGGGAAAGTACTCTACAGTGGGAAGTTGAGAGAAAACACCATGATAATCCCACTCATGGGTCCAAAATCCCCACACTCATGGGACCATGACCACTTGGGACGAAATAAGCATCCAACCAATCCTTGTACAGTTTATTGACTAGAACTCTTTCATTCAACAACTGCAAAACGAAATAATTTATCATCATTCACAACACACTGAACATTAATCTCTCTAATCCTTTGAAATTTAAAGTATTATTATGCACAGTAAAAAGAAGCTTTGTGTTGTATGAAATATTCGGAAACTGACCAAACTAGCAAAAAACATAAGAATTATCCAACTAAACTCCTTGCAATTAAATGTGAAAACAATATTCTTGAAAGCATATATAAACATAAGAATCAATTAAAAAAAAATTCTTGAAAGAAAAAAATTCTTTATAACTCAAAGAAACAAACCAAGAGAAGAAAAAAAAAAACCCATGAAAAGAATTCTGGTGACTAATTAAAGAGTAAAAGACTGGCATAATTTATTTTTGAACAAACTTTAACTTAAGAACAACATATAAAATTTAAGAACAACGTATATATACCTTGGTGTTTATAGGTGAAAATCGTTTCTGCTGATTTTGGTAATTTCGGTGAGTGAGTGAGAAACTGATTCAAACCCTAAACAAATGTCTTTGCACGTGAGCACTTTATAGGTTCGAGAGATCGATCTGTACAAGTCCGGCCTAAACCAAGAAATGGCCGTTCCAGACTTGCTTCGGTCACAAAGTGGAGGAGAAGGGTTGATTTGGGGAGGGAAGCAAAGAAAGGTGTTGAGGAGAGTAGTATCTCGACTTGTATCAGAAAGTGAAAGCTTAGGAAGCTTGCAAGAGATGGAAGCTTTTAAGAGAGCTTGCAAAGTTGCCTTTCTGAGAGTGTAAATGTAGTATATTTATCCTGACCGAGACTTGTTGTCTGGTGGAAATAGGTAAGACCTATTTATACAAGTCGATATTGAAACGTACCCTGGCCTCATGAAGGAAGAGAGTAAAGGGTGAAATAATGGGAGGAGGTGGTAATCGCATGGTTTAATGGGCGAAAACGTTTTCTCCATTATTTCCTCTTTTATTTGACCGCTTTATTCCTTTTCACGCTTTCTTAATGTGAGCGTAGTGTACGTTGCATCTTGTGTGACCGCCAAACCAAAACCCTAAAGAAGCATCCCCAGTTTGTGTTGATGTCTCGAGTGTTAGTTGCATCTTGGCGCAAGTGGCGCTGCTAGTGGCGCGTGTGGCATGTGCCAATGGCATGTGCGGAATGCCTTGGTGGTAGTTTGCACGGTTTGCAAGTTGGGCTACCAGCGTGTGTGTTTGGCATGTGCGGAATACCTTGGTGGTAGGTTGCACGGTTTGCAAGTTAGGCTACCAGCGTGTGCGTTTGGCATGTGCCAATGGCATGCGTGGCCATTAGGGCTGTGACCTTGATAGGGAAACCAGCTAGCGAGCATGTTGGCATGTGCCAATGGCATGCGTGGGCATTAGGGCCGTGACCTTGATAGGGAAACCAGCTAGCGAGCATGTTGGCATGTGCCAATGGCATGCGGGGCCGTTAGGGCCGTGACCTTGATAGGGAAGCTAGCTAGCGAGCATGTTGGCATGTGCCAATGGCATGCGGGGCCGTTAGGGCCGTGACCTTGATAGGGAAGCTAGCTAGCGAGCATGTTGGCATGTGCCAATGGCATGAGGGGCCGTTAGGGCCGTGACCTTGATAGGTAAGCTTAGCTAGCGAGCATGTTGGCATGTGCCAATGGCATGCGGGGCCGTTAGGGCCGTGACCTTGATAGGGAAGCTTGGATAGCGAGCATGTTGGCATGTGCCAATGGCATGCGAGGCCGTTAGGGCCGTGACCTTGATAGGGAAGCTAGCTAGCGAGCATGTTGGCATGTGCCAATGGCATGCGGGGCCGTTAGGGCCGTGACCTTGATAGGGAAGCTAGCTAGCGAGCATGTTGGCATGTGTCATTGGCACGTACGGCCATGTTGACCTAGTTGCATGTTTTGCAAGCCTAGGGCGCTATGTTTGGCGTGGGCCAAAGGCATAGCGGCTTGGAAGTATGGCTTGCGACACGTGTTGGCATGTGCCAATGGCACGTGCGGCCATGTTGACCTAGTTGCAAGTCTTGCAAGCCTAGGGCGCTATGTTTGGCGTGGGCCAAAGGCATAGCCGCTTAGAAATATGGCTTGCGGCACGTGTTGGCATGTGCGGCCATGTTGACCTAGTTGCAAGTCTTGCAAACCTAGGGCGCTATGTTGGCGTGGGCCAAAGGCATAGCGGCTCGGAATTTGGCGTTGTTGCCATGGTGCGCGAGATGCGGCTTGTTTTGGCATGGTTGCCATGGTGCGCGAGTGCGGCTTGGTTTGGCATGGTTGCCATGGTCGCAAAGATATGCGGCTTGGTTTGGCATTGTTGCCATGGTGCGCGATATGCGGCTTGGTTTGGCATTCTTTGCCATGGTGCGCAGTATGCGGCTTGGTTTGGCATGGTTTCCATGGTGCGCAGTATGCGGCTTGGTTTGGCATGGTTGCCATGGTGCGCGATGATGCGGCTTGGTTTGGCATGGTTTCCATGGTGCGTGAGTGATGCGGCTTGGTTTGGCATGGTTGCCATTGTGCGCTTGATATGCGGCTTGGTTTGGCATGGTTGCCATGGTGCGTTGATATGCGGCTTGGTTTGGCATGGTTGCCATGGTGCGCAAGATGCGGCTTGGTTTGGCATGGTTGCCATGGTGCGAAAGTATGCGGCTTGGTTTGGCATGGTTGCCATGGTGCGCAGATATGCGGCTTGGTTTGGCATGGTTGCCATGGTGCGCGATATGCGGCTCGGTTTTGGAATTAGGGTTACGTGTTGAAAACCCTAATGCGGTATTTTGAAAAAATACCCCTATTAATTACTTACACCTGAGTTAAATGCTCTTATTCAATGTGTTGCGGGTAACACTAGGTCATGGGGTTTTACGATTTTACCCCTTGTCTAAAAACCACCATCAACATTAAGTCCCCTGCTTAGCTCGGAACAGGGGCTTTGTTGCGAGGTAAGCATAAGATGGTGACAAACTGTTAACAACAACCCGTAAAGAAAATTGAAAGAGGATTGTCTGACCTTTTATAAATAGGATTTGGAATCCTTGCCTCCGGTAGTTTTGCACAAATCGGGAGGCTGGCATAATTGGTGGGCCCGGTGCAGCTTGGGCGACGTTGGGAAGTTGTCGTGAGTTGGGAAATTGAGTGTGCTAGCTGGTGGGACCGGCGCGAAGTGTAGAAACCTTTCGTGCTTGCAGGCGTGACTTGGGCGGTATTGGGAGGTCGGCGCAATTGGTGGGGCCGGTCCAATCTTGGAAACCATGCTTGCAGGCGTGACTTGGGCGGCATTGAGAAGTCGCAATTGGTGGGGCCGGTGCAACTTGGAAGTCGTGTTTGCAGGCGTGACTTATGTAAATAAGGAGGGAGTAGGCGTTTCTTCGGATAGCAAAGTTTCCTTATTTTGCTTTACTTCACGTGCGGCTTCAATTAGGGCATTGTTCATGCTAAAATCTGAAAGCGTTATGTCCCTCATTGCTTCCTTTCCTTTTTAGAATCTCGTATTTATACCCAATGCAAACGCATCATATTCCTTGTTTGAGAAAAGATTCTTCTTGTTGGATTTCTCTCTTTGTCATGTCGCGTGATTCGACTCATCTTCTAACCAGTCGGAGGTTCTAGGATGAGGGCGAGGGGTGATTCTTGCATGAGCGTCCCAACAAATTTTATTCGGGTTAAGAAAATCATACCGGTATGTTTTCTTCTTCTTTGGCGGATTGACACACACTTTAATGCTTGTTGTGTAAATGAGAAAATTTCCTTGTGCAGAGATATCCTGTTGGAGCATGCGTCACTGTTATCGACGAGGATGACCTAGTTGTTCCTCTTCCTTCTTGGTCCGACCTCGTTGTTCATCACAAGGATTTGGAGAATGCTTGATTTAGGGCTCTCTTGTCGTGAATACCCTTCTGCAGGTTCATCGTTTGGGACTCGTATGAGGTGTCTCTCCTCCAATTATCGGAATATTGGTGGTTTCTTGGTGCGGAAAGAATTCGTAGCCCTTTATACGAGGATATGGAAAACGTATGGCCATATTGCTACCAGAACGTGGTGAAGTCTTTGTTCGTCCGCTTTGGTTTCCGTAGTGAATTGTCTTCTCCGCCAATGATTGCGACGGAGAATGTGTCCATTCGTGCTGTTTAGGAGTCAGCCATCCAAAAGTGGGAGAACATGGTGTCTACTGCGAATCTTTGGAATTTAACATTACTGGTCGCAAGACCGCCTCGGATTGTGAAGGTTGACAGATTTGGTATTCTTCTTTGGTGTGATTCCTGCCACGAAAGCCATGCTGGAAGAAGATGAAATTTTGGCCCTGGAGTCTCGGAAGATTGAGGAGTTAACTCGAGATTTGAAGAGTAGGACTGAAAGATATCATGGCCGATTGAAGATGATATTTTGTAGGGATTATAATTTACTAGATGGGCTTTTCTGATTTGCATTGTGAGATTCGAAGGCTCCCCTTTCTCTCTTTTTTTTTTTTTTTTTTTTTTTTTTTTGAAGAAAATAATGAGATTCTGCTAATCCACTGGCTTTGTATTGAAATTCGATAACTGATAAGAAAGAAAGTAAAAGCGGAGAAAATGCCTGGACGTTCACACTTTTGATGTAGCATGTTGCAGGGAATGATTAGGCGTAGTACGCCTTTAGCCATTTTCCATTGATAACTGTCTCTAGCTTTCCCCCATCTTCTTTGATGATCTTGTAGTAACCGCTACTTTGGTGCTGATGCGTCTTGCTGGATGTGTTTGGCGGTTTTTAGCACCAGATCTCCTTCCTTGAAAACCCTGGGTTTTACATGGCTGTTGTACGCCCCGAAATCCACCATTCTGTATATTTGCGCATGTTCCTCTGCTCGGGATCTTTTGGAGTCTAGAGTATCCAGTTCCGCAATTCTAGCATTGAGTGATTCGGCTTCGTTCCACTGGGGTCCGCTCGCTGCGGTAATTCTGGCGGATGGGATCTTGATTTCTGCCGGGAGGATTGCGTCTGCACTCAGACGAGGGAGTAAGGAGACACGGGGTGGAGCTTCTAGGAGATATTCTCAGACGCCCCAGAGAGCCATTGGAAATTGCTCATGCCGAGTTCGGGATTGTCATGTCTTGTCCGGCTGAGGATTCGGATCAGAGTCTTGTTGGTACTTTCGGCTTGCCCATTTCCCTGAGGATAATAGATGGTAGAGAAGAATTATTTGATTCCGTACCTCTGAAGTAGTTCCTGTACTTGCTTGTTAGCGAAAGGTGTGCCGTTGTCGGTGATGATGTGTTTAGGTACGCCAAAACGGCGGATGATGTGCTCCTTGATGAATGCCGCGATTGTGGCTCCAGTGGTTCCTTTCAGTGGGACGGCCTCAACCCACTTGGTAAAGTACTCGGTTGCGGTTATTATGTACTCATGCCGTTTTGAGGATGGGGGGTTGATCTTCCCCGATGATGTCGAGTCCCCAGCTATAAAAGGGCCACGGGTTGCGATTGCGTGCAAGGGTGTTGGAGGCGTGTGGATGAGGTTTCCATGAATCTGGCATTCTCGGCATTTCTGAACGAAGGTAGCCGCGTCGTCTTCCATGGTCGGCCAGTAGTACCTCTCGTGTATCTGCAGGAATAATTTTTGTTTTCCTTGGTGTTCCCCTTCGTGTATTTCTCTTAACATAACTGGGACCTCTGTGTCATCCAAACACCTTAGTAGACCTCCCCGAAACTCTTGCGATATAAAACCCCATCATGGAACACGAACCTTTTGGACTTTGTCTTAGTTTGGAAGCATCCTCTTTGTTAGTAGGAAGAATGCTATCGCGAAGGAAAGTGATGTACGGCTCCCGCCAGATCCCAGTGTGGCTGATGTTGAGGATTTGACCGACATGGGGCGCCCGGCATTCGGACACGCTTTTGGAGCAATCGGGATTGGGTTTCCATCTCTCGGCCATGTAGTATCCAAGTCGTTGTAAACGACGGTAGAGGGTTACCACCGATGTTATCCTACGACTTCGGCATGAATACGTTCAGCCTGCCGTGCTTCCTGCTTCCCGAGACACCTTGACAGAGATCCGTCTGGATTTCGGTGATACGTAAAACCTTGAAGCATAAAGAAATTCCGCAAGGTCTTGAGGTTGACCTTCCCTTGAAAGAGTGAGTTGTTGAGTTCTTGAATGATAGGAGTTCTCCAGTCGTCATCTTCGGCTTTCTCGGGTTGTGAAAGCCACGTTGAAGCTATTGTTCGCCGTTTCTTGTCGGGGTTTCCTCGGTTCCTTCAAACCGCGCCGAGGCTAGTGTAGCTAGCGGTTGGCATGCTTGTTGTTTGCTACGGGCGACATGTGTGATGGTTGCTTCGGCGAAATAATTGAGTAGTTTTTGTGCTTCACCATGACGGTTCCAGTGTTAGTTCCTTCAATGCATAGATCCCGTTTACCTGGTTGATGAGTAATTTGGAATCTCCTCTTATCTCCAAACGCGTGGCCCCGACTTGTTTGGCTAGTGATAGTCCGATGAGAAAAGCTTCATACTCAGCTGAGTTATTGGTGCACGGAAAGTCTAGCTTGAAAGAGTGCGAGAAGACTTCTCAAACAGGAGATACTAGTACAACACCCGCTCCTCCGGTATTAGTCTTTGGGGGTGGAAGAGCCGTCGAAGAACAAGAGCCACGTTTCTTCCTTGACTAAAAGATATCCGGAAGATCTCCGGGAGATCTTCGTAATTTCCGTGGTATCTTCCCCTGGGAATGCTTGCTACACAGTCCCGCAATGTGCTTGTCCCTTTATGGCCCTTGGGGAGACGCACGTTATGTCGAACTCTGACAGCTGCAGGAGCCATTTAGCTGGCCTCCCTATCAGAGCAGGTTTCGAGAGGAGAAACTTTACAGGGTCTGATTTGGATACTAGCACCACTTTATTGGAGAGGAGGTAGTGCCCGAACTACGGGATGGAATAAATCAGTGCTAAACATGCCTTTTCCGCCTTGGGGTATTCGAGTTCAGCGTCTCTCAACGTTCGGCGAAATAGTATATGGGGTATTCCATTCCTTTGTCGCCCTCTTGTGCGAGGAGAGCTCCAACGGCAGAGTCGCTAAAGGTGTGTAGAGACATAGCGGTTTCCCGCATAGGAGGCTTCATGATGGTGGAGAGGACAATATTTCTGGATCTTTTGGTACGCTTTTTCCGAGGCGTAGCCCATGCGAAATTCGCTCCTTTCTTTAGCGAGAGAGTAAACGTAGTGGTGAGTTGTGCCGCCCCGGTATGAAGCGACGAATGTAGTTTACCTTGCCCATGAAACTCCGGAGCTCCTTTATGGTTCGTGGTGGCGGCATCGTGAGGATAGCTTGCGTTTTGACCGGATCAACTTTTATTCCCGGGCCGTCACTTGGAATCCCAAGAATTTCCCGAAGAGACACCAAAGGCGCATTTCGGAGGATTCATCATCTTCAACTTGTACTCGCGGCATCTTTCGAACACTTGGCGCAATAAGCGTTTGGATGATCCGCCGAGTCTTTGATTTAACCACCACGTCATCTACGTAGTCTTCGACTTGCTTGTGCATCATATCGTGGAAGATGGTAGTCATGGCGCGTTGGTAAGCAGCGCCAGCGTTCTTAGACCGAAAGGTATTACGGTGTAATAGAAGTTTCCGAGAGGGGTAATGAAGCGCTTTATCTTACTTGCGTCGTGCTCATACATCTTGATCAGTTGTATCCGCTATATCCATCCATGAAAGAGAACATACCATGTCCACTGGTAGCATCTACCAGCATGTCGATGTTAGGTAGCGGAAAATCATCTTTGGGGCAGCACTTGTTCAAATATCTGAAATCGACGCAACATCTGATCTGACCATTCTTCTTCTTAACGGGAACGATATTGGCCAACCAAGTAGGATGATGAATAGGCCTGATGAATCCAGCGACTAGTAATTTTTGGACCTCCGCCTTGATTTGTTCTTCTACATCGTGTCTGAATTGTCTTGGAGGCTGCTTGACTGGTTTGGATCCGGGTATCACATGCTGATGGTGGGTGACCAGTTTTCCATCCAAGCCAGGCATTTCTTCATAAGTCCATGCGAAGATGTCCTGATATTCTTTGAGTAGGTCGACTAGCTTTGAGCGTTCCGCAGGATGTAGAGTTGAACTGATCGGAATGGGTCGCGGAAATTCCTTATTCCCTATATTGACAGTTTTGAGTTCGTCGGTGGTTAAGTCGGGCCCCATCTTGTAGCTTCCGAGGGCGTCGGAACTTCCTCCCGGTTATTATGAAGACATTCCTTCGGGCGGAGAGACCAGGGCCATGGTCTCCCCGCTAATTGCTAACAAACGGTTATAATTGGTGAGCTTCCCCTTTTGCTTCGTCTTGCAGTAAGGGTGTACTCTCGCTTGGTGCGCGGCACGGGTTACGCCTGATGGCAAGAGACTCGCGAGTCTTCCTTCCGAGGAGGTGGTGGAAGGACGGTCTCTCATGGGGTATCTCCGCTTGTCGCTATCTACGAGCGATGTCCATTTTTGCAGCGTAAAACCTGTGAATCTTGGTAGCCACGCCTTTTGAACCTCCTTCGGCCCATGTGCTTCTACGTGATGACCGGGTGCATGGGGACAGAGACGCGGGAATGCGAACGACTTCTCCGTTCAATCTGTTTCGAGCATTGGTGGTATGTTGAAGGGACGATTTTGAGATTGTGCAGCCACGGCCTCCCCAGTATCATGTGGTAGTCTGGTTCTTTTTCAATTACTTCAAACTTCACGCTTGATTGATTGGCCCTACTGCCAGCTCCAAGTTGATGTAGCCGTATGTGCTAGTTTGGTTGCGAAACCACATCGTAGTGGGCCGTCAGACGATCTCATTAGGTCGCACCTTGGCAGCTTTGAGTTTCTTGAGAGTGATGACATTGGAAGATGCACCGTGTCAATGAGCGCTCTTCGAAACTCTATGTTCTTGACGAGAGCCGTAACATGCAAGGCCGGTTGTGACCGTCTTCTACCATCATGTCGTCGTCGGTGAAAACAATATTGTTGGCGGATCTTCCCGGGATCCTTGGAGTCCCCTGTGGGTGCAGGAACTAGTGATGCGTTTAGTGCTATTCGGTTGATAGAGAGAATGTTTTTATCCGCCTGGTCCTTGGAGAGGTGCAAGATTCACATAAGTTTTATATCAACATGGTCCCCTCCTGGTCCGCTGGCTTCCAGTTAGTGACGAAACCGTTGATTTGAGCACGCTCATTCGGGATATTAGTCCCCTGCTCTTGATATCCTGGGGAGCATGGATCACTTGGCCCCGATACTAGATTGATGAGGAAGTCGAGTATGCTGGTAATCGCGTCCTTCATCAGGTCCATGTTTCTGGCGTGGATCTCCTGAACACGTATAAGGTCAACCAGTCTTGGGACTTCCCCATTGGTGGTGCCGCTTTCAGAATTTGAGAAGTTATCATGACCTTGGGCGGGATCCATGTTTGTGGAGATTGCCTGATAGCCGACCATGCTTGCGCGAAATTTGCGGATGGGAGCTAGAACTTGATGTTGTAACCGAAAGATCAATCCTCCCGCTGTGGTAGCCAATTGTTTATAGGTGAAAATCGTTTCTGCTGATTTTGGTAATTTCGGTGAGTGAGTGAGAAACTGATTCAAACCCTAAACAAATGTGCTGCACGTGAGCACTTTATAGGTTCGAGAGATCGATCATGTACAAGTTAGGCCTAAACCAAGAAATGGCTGTTCCGGACTTGCTTCGGTCACAAAGTGGAGGAGAAGGGTTGATTTGGGGAGGGAAGCAAAGAAAAGTGTTGAGGAGAGTAGTATCTCGACTTGTATCGTAAAGTGAAAGCTAGGAAGCTTGCAAGAGATGGAAGCTTTTGAGAGAGCTTGCAAAGTTGCCTTTACGAGAGTGTAAGTGTAGTATATTTCTCCGACCGAGACTTGTTGTCCGGTGGAAATAGGTAAGACCTATTTATACAAGTCGAGATTGAAACGTACCCTGGCCTCATGAAGGAAGAGAGTAAAGGGTGAAATAATGAGAGGAGGTGGTAACCGCATGGTTTAATGGGCGAAAACGTTTTTCTCCATTATTTCCTCTTTTATTTGACCGCTTTATTCATTTTCACGCTTTCTTAATGTGAGCGTAGTGTACGCTGCATGCTGTGACCGCCAAACCAAAACCCTAAAGAAGCATCCTCCAGTTTGTGTTGATGTCTCGAGTGTTGGTTGCATCTTGAGTGCAAGTGGCGCTGCTAGTGGCGGGTGTGGCATGTGCCAATGGAATGTGCGGAATGCCTTGGTGGTAGTTTGCACGGTTTGCAAGTTGGGCTACCAGCGTGTGTTTTTGGCATGTGCCAATGGCATGTGCGGAATACCTTGGTGGTAGGTTGCACGGTTTGCAAGTTAGGCTACCAGCGTGTGCGTTTGGCATGTGCCAATGGCATGCGTGGCCATTAGGGCAGTGACCTTGATAGGGAAACCAGCTAGCGAGCATGTTGGCATGTGCCAATGGCATGCGTGGCCATTAAGGCCGTGACCTTGATAGGGAAACCAGCTAGCGAGCATGTTGGCATGTGCCAATGGCATGTGGGGCCGTTAGGGCCGTGACCTTGATAGGGAAGCTAGCTAGCGAGCATGTTGGCATGTGCCAATGGCATGCGTGGCCGTTAGGGCCGTGACCTTGATAGGGAAGCTAGCTAGCGAGCATGTTGGCATGTGCCAATGGCATGCGGGGCCGTTAGGGCCGTGACCTTGATAGGGAAGCTTAGCTAGCGCGCATGTTGGCATGTGCCAATGGCATGCGGGGCCGTTAGGGCCGTGACCTTGCTAGGGAAGCTTAGCTAGCGAGCATGTTGGCATGTGCCAATGGCATGCGGGGCCGTTAGGGCCGTGACCTTGATAGGGAAGCTTAGCTAGCGATCATGTTGGCATGTGCCAATGGCATGCGGGGCCCGTTAGGGCGTGACCTTGATAGGGAAGCTAGCTAGCGAGCATGTTGGCATGTGCCAATGGTATGCGGGCCGTTAGGGCCGTGACCTTGATAGGGAAGCTAGCTAGCGAGCATGTTGGCATGTGCCATTGGCACGTACGGCCATGTTGACCTAGTTGCATGTTTTGCAAGCCTAGGGCGCTATGTTTGGCGTGGGCCAAAGGCATAGCGGCTTGGAAGTATGGCTTGCGACACGTGTTGGCATGTACCAATGGCACGTGCGGCCATGTTGACCTAGTTGCAAGTCTTGCAAGCCCTAGGGCGCTATGTTTGGCGTGGGCCAAAGGCATAGCGGCTTAGAAATATGGCTTCGGCACGTGTTGGCATGTGCCAATGGCACGTGCGCCATGTTGACCTAGTTGCAAGTCTTGCAAACCTAGGGCGCTATGTTTGCGCGTGGGCCAAAGGCATAGCGGCTCGGAATTTGGCGTTGTTGCCATGGTGCTAAAGATGCGGCTTGTTTTGGCATGGTTGCCATGGGCGCGCAGAGTGCGCTTGGTTTGGCATGGTTGCCATGGTGCGCGTGAAGATGCGGCTTGGTTTGGCATTGTTGCCATGGTGCGTGAGATCGGCTTGGTTTGGCATTGTTGCCATGGTGCGCGAGATGCGGCTTGGTTTGGCATGGTTGCCATGGTGCAAAGATATGCGGCTTGGTTTGGCATGGTTGCCATGGTGCGCGATATGCGGCTTGGTTTGGCATGGTTGCCATGGTGCGCAATATGCGGCTTGGTTTGGCATGGTTGCCATGGTGCGCGATATGCGGCTTGGTATGGCATGGTTGCCATGGTGCGCGATATGCGGCTTGGTTTGGCATGGTTGCCATGGTGCGCAAAGATGCGGCTTGGTTTGGCATGGTTGCCATGGTGCGCCAGATGCGGCTTGGTTTGGCATGGTTGCCATGGTGCGCAAATGAGATGCGGCTTGGTTTGGCATGGTTGCCATGGTGATGTGATATGCGGCTTGGTTTGGCATGGTTGTCACGGTGCAAAGAGATGCGGCTCGCTTTTTGGAATTAGGGTTACGTGTTGAAAACCCTAATCTGGTATTTTGAAAAAATACCCCTATTAATTACTTACACCTGAGTTAAATGCTCTTATTCAATGTGTTGCGGGTAACACTAGGTCATGGGGTTTTACGATTTTACCCCTTGTCTAAAAACCACCATCAACACTTGGATAATTCGATATTTTTGCGTGGACTCGGAGGTGCTGGCTTTGGGTTTCTACCAAAATTCGGCCAGAGGCCATGAATGCTAAACCGATTAGGCAAGTCCTCTTTCCATTTTTTGTCACATTTCTTGTTATAGTCTGGAAAGTTGCATACAGATTTAGAAAATTGCAGAACTAAGTGAAGTTTGTGAAACCTGCAGCAGGTGCAGGAGCTGCATTTGTTCCATCTTGATTAGTGCTTGATAATTGGGGTACATCTGATGATAAGTTAGAGAGTAGGGATGGACTGGAGAGTGAATGTAGTGATGAAGAAGAAGGTGAGACGGTGATTAAAGCTAGAATAAGAAGAAGAAATATTGAAGGCTTCATTTTGTGCAAACAGAAGAATATCAGAGATTTCAAGGTGAGTGAATTTCTTCTTGGTATGGCCTGGTACTTATAATAGGGGAGAGGATCATAGGGTGTAAACAAGTGCACAATAAACACGCACTTTTAAACCGTCAGATCATTGAATTATAGAGATGTTAATAACTAGATGCGAAATCCGACGATCCAAAACTATACACACTCACAGTGTTGTTTTCTAGGGTTGGTTACAGCTTTTATATTTATAGGGAGATTCAGAAAAAAAAATTAATATTGATTTTTGGTTCGGTTTGTGTTCTGGATTTTAATCAGTGATGCAGTCACTGAACAGCATTGCCGTAATTAATTAATCTTACCGGCTATAAAGTACTGTTGCGCATAAAGGAGGAGTAGGTATTCATCACATTTATGATCTTACCATATTATATACTACCAATGGGTTCCATTCATGTCCAGAATGTGGAAATTTGACGAACTCAGCAGCTTAAAATAACTAGCCCTACATTATAAATGTTTACAGTGAGTGGAGCCAGCGAAGAAAAACAGTAACACTCGAAATTGGACTAAAAGTTGAGGAGAGTAAAACTGACAACTCTAAATTATTCTCCATATGGTATGTTTGATATGTAACCACTGTATGACTATACCTGCAGATTGATATGCATGAACCTTTTTTTCTTTTTTTTGTTGCCAGAAGGAAAATCACAATAATAATTAATGTAGTATGTTAATGCAGGCACAAGTAACTTATCTTCATCTAACTTCTTTTTGTTCCTTTTCTGCAAAACGAGTCACTGCATGCATTTCAAAAAATGGATTAATGCAGTGGATTCATAACTTTTTCAAAACAAATGTGCTTCGGGTTAGCAATTCGGTGAGCCGCAAAGCCACGGATCGACATGGCTTGCTAGCTAGCTAACTACATCTTTTTTCTCGGGGGTTTAACTAAGGTTTAGGATTGACAATAAGACCTTTGATTAATTGATTTCTTATTCCCATCGAGGGGCATTATGATTTAGACATATAGACATTTATCTCGACCCTTTGTGTCATTCATTCTCCTAGCTGCTGAAATGGGTAGATGAATGCACAAGATTATTGCATGACCATATTCGTGGAATTAAGAGTCATATTGCTCTTTTATGGTGGTGCCGTTGAAAGATGATCATATATATACTACTAATTTGGGTTGACAGGAAACTTCCTAGCTTGTTGCTCTCATTAATTAATCGAATAATGCCTTCGTTCCTAGGACTCATCGACTACCACCTACTACAACTCTCTCGCATTCATTACATTGAAACCTTGATTTGAGTGGCCAAGATTTGTTCTTTATTCTTTTCTTCATTTCCCCTTCTGTGTGCATCGATATTGACCTTTAGCATGTAGTAATAGGGAATTCAAAGTTTTGCCATCAATAAATGAGCAAACCAGTAGTTTTGAAATTTCACAACCATTTCTGAGATTCATTTTGAATTTGTAAGCTTTTTGGCCAAAATGTGATATGGGTCATGAAAACTATGTGCCGAGTAAAACCGGCTTTATAGCCAGCAGGATTATTTAACCCATGTGGTGAAAAAATGTACTACCTCCGTCTCTAAAAGATCCTGGCGAGATTGGGGTATACTCAAACTAATTGGGGTATACCCAATAAGACAAAATATGGTCATTTTGAAGTAAAACCAAGCCACCCCTTAACCTTGTATTTTCAAAATGGCAAAATTGCCCTCGTTTAATTAACACTAAAATTTTGATTAGATTAATTAATTAAGTTTAAATTAATTGAATAGATTAAAACTTATGAATTTTAAGTTATGAAATTTTGTTTTTGATTGAACTTTTGTGGGATGATTTTTGATGATTTTTTTTTTTGTTGAGAATATCTCTTGCAACGAAAATGAAGCACACAACCGAAATACTTCGAAAAAGGGATTGCAAATATGTTATATGAAATCATACTCAAAATCAAAGAATAAATCAACACTTTCAGTTCTGAAAATATGAAAAGTCGGCAAGATCTTCATCGTCGACCCCGCCGGCCAAAAGTGGCCGGCAAGCTCTTCATCGTCGACCTCCGTAGGCCTAAAAAGTGGCCAAGCAAGCTCTTCATAGTCAACCCCGTGGCCAAAAGTGGCCGGCAAGATCTTCATCGCCGACCTTGCCGACTTTTGTTTTTTGACATACAGGAGATGATATAAAAAATTTATTGGTCGGCAAGGTATTCAAAAAATACCCTTCCGGCTGTTTTTGGCCGGCGAGGTATTCAAAAAATACCCTTCCGGCTGTTTTTGGCCGGCAAGGTATTCAAAAAATACCCTTCCGGCTGTTGAAATTTTTTACAGTCGCCGCCATGGCTGTTATGAAAAGTCGACAAGATATTCATATCACGACCTTGCCGGCCGAAGACACAGAAATCATAATTTTCGATTTCTAACCTAATATAACAATCAAATCACACAACACAATGATGGGTTTGAGTTTAAACATCATTTATAGTCTTCTTTTCGCTGGTAGAGTCAACAATTTTTTTTGAAAATCAAAGTTGAAGATTTTTATATGGCTTTAGTTGATGGAAGATGAAGATGAAGAAGAAGAAGAAGAGAAGAAGATGAAATGAAGAGAATAAAAACTGATTTAGGGTAATTAAGATTATTAATGGGTAAGGGTAGTTTTGTAACTTACCCATTAGGCCTCCCCCTAAAACCCACAAAAAGTGTCCCTTTAAAATTGGGTATACCCCAATTAGTTTGAGTATACCCCAATCTCGCCAGGTAAAAGATAGGCAGGTTTGTGTGTAAATTTGCACACAAACCTGCCTATCTTTTAGAGACGGAGTGAGTATGATTCTTCCAACTTTGTTAATGATCAATGTTTATTTTTCAAAAAGGGAAAAAAGAAGAGAAAAGAAACCCCGAACATTGAACAGAAAATATTCAGTTTTCCTCTGAATAATTAAACGTTCCACTTCCACCGCCACCGGTGTGAGACGAGATAATTATATTTCTTTCTCCCTGGAAAAACAGATTGTAGGCATGTGCCTTTTTTAATCTGATCTCCGGCAACAATCAACCTACATTTTCACAAGACTCGCACTACGAGAAAAATTCTAATCGACGTAAGCATCACGACATTATTTCATGACCATATTCGAGGAACAAGGGGGACGGTTTGATTGTCGAAACTTGAATCGCAGAAGCATTAAAAACATCAACATTTTATTCGATAAATTATCTATTTAGGAAGGATCAAACGAAAAAAAAAATCAATAACTCCTTGAGCAATTTTGAAACACTTCAAGTTCTACCGTAGATCAGATATTTTTACATGTACGCACACAGATCTACATGCAATATCGTTTACAAAGATTAAAGCTAATGTGCGTGGATGGTCCTTTTCCTCGTCCACTTGCATTGCGACCTATACTATAATGTGCTACTATGTCCCAAAACTTGACCACGTGACGTGACCGAAATCTTCCATGCCACCGATATTGCTTAATGTGTGCACATGGTTTCACCTTAAACGAAGAAAAACAGTAACACGCAAAATTTGACTAAAAGTCGAAGAGTTTTTTTTTTGTGGAAATTGAATTATTGTCCCTACTTCTAAAGGGCCTTCATAAATATCCCTAATAGACTTTATAAATGTCCCTGATGGCATAATTGAAATTTTCATTAAAAACTTAATACTAGTAATTCCGTGTTTAACCTTCCTCCCCATTCACACCCACACGGATTCATCTTCTTCTTTATTTCTATCTAACAAAACCAGGAGATAAATCTCCATCGCCTCCGTCGCTCTCACCACCACCATCATATTCATGGCGATCGAGAGATTTGGTTTTCTTTGGTTTCTTTATGTGATGAACTGTGAAGAGATCGAGAAGATGAAGCTATCTCTGAACTGAGATTAAAGATGAGGAGGCTGCAGTCATTTGAAGCAGAAAATAAGATTTGATCGCCACCACAACTAGCACGACCACTAGTATCAACAGATCTGTCACGATTTGGTTTTTTGATTTCAACTGATTTCACTCTAGATTCGTGAGATCGATTTGCATTCTCGTTGATTACAAATCCGATCTAGTTACTTGTTCTTGGTAGTTTATTAGCGGCTTGGGTGTTTTTATGTATTCAGAAACTATCCAGGTATGTTTTAATGTTGAAATTATAGATCGAGATCTGTTTTAGGTTACGATTTATGGTGGTGGTGTAGGAGCGACGGCGGATAAGGTATGTTTCTTTTGATACTGGTGATGTAGATGGAGGTGGTTTTGGTTGGAATGATAAAATTGGTGTTGGATTTTGGTTTTGGTTGTTTTGGTGGTGGTGGTGGTGATGGAGATGTGTGATTTTTTTGGTGGCAGTGTTGGTATAAGTTGTTGTAACAGAGATTGAAACATGTTGCTGAATGAAATATGGTGGTTATCTGGGTTGAAGCAGGCAGTGATATTGGATCAACTATGGTTGTTGATCCATATATTTTGGATCAACTATGGTTGTTGATCCATCTATATGGGATCAACTACTGTTGTTGATCCTTTGAACTCATGCTTTGTAGTTTAAATCATGTAAATTTGTTCCAATGTTGAACTTGTGGTGCAATGGTAGCATGACTGACTCCATGTCAGATGATGCGTGTTCGACTCACGCCAAGTTCACTCCATTTTACATGGATCAACTTTCATTGTTGATTCAATTTTACATGGATCAACTTTCATTGTTGATCCAATTTTAGTGGATCAACAATGGAAGTTTATCCACTAAATTGGATCAACTTCTACTGTTGATTCTTTTTTTTTTTTTTTTTGATCAAATACTTTTGGTTCTATTTTTGTTTGGATCAACTACTATTGTTGATCCAAAAATATCTAAACCAGCGGCGGCGGCGACGACGGTGGCGGTGGTGGTGGCGGCGGCGGCGACGACGGACTAGTGGTGGAGGAGGACTGTTGGTGGTGTAATGGTGGTGGTGAAGGAGTGGTGGTGGAATATTAGTGGTGGTGGCGGTTGGTAGGTGGTGGTTGTTGAACGGTGGTGGTGGAATGGTAGTTGAATGTTGGTGGTGGTGGTGCTAGTGGTGGTGGTGAAGTGGTAGAGGAACAAATTTGTTGTATTTTGAAATAAAGATAAATATTAATATGGGTGAGGGTATTAAGGTAATCTAATATTAAATGAATAATGTTATAAAAAAATATGGACATATTTATTATTGTATAAGGACATATTTATCCTGGCGAGATTGGGGTATACCCAAACTAATTGGGGTATACCCAATAAGACAAAATAGGGTCATTTTGAAGTAAAAGAAGCCACCCATTAGCAATATATTTTTCTAAATGGCTAATATACCCTTGTTTAATTAACACTAAAAAAATCTGATTAGCTTAATTAATTGAGTTTAGATTGATTAATTGAGTGGATTAAAACTTATGAATTGAAATTTTGTTTTTGATTGAACTTATTTGGGAAGATTTTTTATGAAAAAAATTTGTTTTGAGAAAATCTTTTGCAACGGAAATGAAAGCACACGACCCAAACACTTCTAAAAAGAGGATTGCAAAGCTTTTGTATGAAATCATACTCAAAATTAGATCAAAAATCAACACTTTCAGTTCTGAAAGTATAAAAAGTCGGCAAGGTCGACGAATGAAGATCATGCCGGCCAAACTTTGGCCTAAGATGATCTTCATTCGTCGACCTTGCCGACTTTATTTTTTTGACACACAGAGAGACGATTGAAAAAATTTATTAGCCGGCAAGGTCTTCAAAAATACCCGCCGATCGTTGAAAAAACATTGGCCGGGCAAGGTATTTAAAAATACCCTTAAATTTGTTTTTTGGCAAGGTATCTTAGAAATACCCTTCCGGCTGTTGTTTGGCCCGGCAAGGTATTCAAAAATACCCTTAGGCTGTTGAAAAAATTTACTGATACGCCATGGTCTGTTATGAAAAGCTCGGCAAGATATGCATGTTACGACCTTGCCGGCCAAAAACACGTAAATCATAATTTTCGATATCTAACCTAATATAACAATCAAATCACACAACACAATGATGGGTTTGAGTTTAAACATCATTTATAGTCTTCTTTTCGCCTGTAGAGTCAACGATTTTTTTGGAAAATCAAAGTTCAAGATTTTCGTTTGATGTAAGAAATGGAAGAAGATGAAGGGGAAGAGAAGAGAGATTAGAGAAGAGAGATTAGGGAAGATTATGAGTTTTTTAATTTTTAATTTTAGGGTTTAATTTTAAGTTAATTAGTTCAAGGGTATTGAAGTAAAATCAACCTATTTTGTCTTATTGGGTATACCCCAATTAGTTTGAGTATACCCCAATCTCGCCAGGATATTTATTGGGTGTCAAAAGGAGGGACATATAAATAATGTACCCAAGAGTTTTAGTACCTTAAAATAACTACCCCTACATTATAAATAACTACCCCTACATTAAATTAGCACCTTAAAATAACTACCCCTACATTATAAATAACTACCCCTACATTATAAATGTTTGCATGAACCCTTTTTTTCTTCTTCTTCTGTTGCGGAAGAATAATTACACTCCCTAATAATAAAAGTAGTATGTTATTGCATGCACAAGTAATTTATCTTTTTCTACAGCATGATGCTCGTGTGGTTCTGTTATCGAGTGGAAGGACCAAAGTGCTTATACATTGGATTATCCGGAGGCTATATTTCAGTCTACATTCGTAGACACCATAGTTTCGATATTACTTAGTCTATTTTTTTCTGAAACACCATAGTTTCGATATGAGAAAATAGGTCATTTGTCAAAAAAAAATTTAAAACACGGTTCAAATGGACGAGTAAAAAAGTAATGGGTGAAATAGCCAAAAAAATAGCAAGGATGAAACTGGATTCATCCCGGCTTATACTTAAAAAATAGCAAGGATGAAACTGGATGCATCCCTGTAAAATAAAAATAAGAATAAAATATTTGAAAATGGACAGATGAAACGGTTACATCCTCGCTTTATTTTTAAATTTTTGTCCATTTAAAAAAAGATCTTTTTAACTTTTGGCTATTTAAATAAAGATCAAAACCTAAGTGTCTTTTTCACCCAGGAATTATTGATTTTGATCTTTTTGACCAATTTTGTGTTTCGATATTACTAAGTGTGGTATGATTTTGATGTTTATCTGAATTCATTTATTCGCACCCACTAGACAGTATACTAAAATTGATGAGAATAAAAATTGAACTGGATTTAGTGCATCACATGCATTGTTCACATTCAATTTTACTACAGTACTACTTTAAATAGTTACAAGTTAGAAGTAGTTTTATCTTGAAATTTTGGTTCTAGCCCTCTGAAAATGGAGCTTCAAGCCTTCACTTCAGATGTGGACGGTTTGCAGGGCCCTCAATTCTGAGCACCTTCCAAAATGCATTATTCTTTGTTTGTGGAAGTAATTTCGTGGGATGACTAATTAATGCATCACATGGTGAGAATAAAAATGAAACTGGAATTAATGCATCACATGCATTGTACACAATCAAACTTTAACCTTTTGAAATGTCACCCCCAGAAATGTCCCAGAAGAGTCGATAAAGGCGCCCGAAGGAGTTGATAAAGTCACTCAAAAGTTTTTCACTATATGCAGCCAAAAAGTTATCTTTGTACCCACAAATTGCTATTCGCAACCCCAAGAATTGCTAAACGTAGCCCAATTTGCTAAAGGGACACCACTGTTGGATAAGGGGTAGTCATCTTCAACCTTTTGAAATTCAAATTTTGGCGGGAAAAGAAGAACATAATTTAGGGTTTGGATTTTGATGAGTTAGGAAGAGACTAAAGCGCTGAGAATCATTGGGTTTGTTCCTAAGGTCCAAACAGGGATGGTAATGGTCTTTGTTTTGACCATAATTGGCTAAATTATCGGCAAAAGATGAATCAGAGCTCACGGATTTTGGCGGGAAAATGTGTTCTTCATGAACAGATTTGATGTTCGGATTTTGGAGAGGTTATATGGAGATTTGATCGCTCAAACTTCTTGGATGGGCATGTTTGGTCGAAACAGGCTTGGAATCGTGTGTTGAATCGATTGAATTGAGCCACAACGTCGGATTGAAGCAAAACAGGGGAAGAAATATCCACGGGTCTCTGTTGGTTCGAGTTTGGAAAGTTTGAGAGAAGTCTTCGTGGATTTTGTGCTGGATATGACTTGGATTGATCAAGTTTTCGTATTTATCTCACGTAAACAATAATACAGAGTATCACGGGTTTTTGGTGGTATTTTTTGGAAGAGTTAAACACAGAAATATGGTTGCTTACCTTATTCATAGGTAGTTGACGTGTTTTGGGAGGTAAAAATGGGATCGAATCATCTTATTTGTGGCAGTTATCTAAAACAGGGAAGGTAGAGGAAGAATCCCGTAACTTGGAAAGAAAATCCGGTGACTTTCGGAGGAGGAAAAAAAAGCAAGAGATTTTCGGGATTTATGATGTTGTTGCGTATATAAAGAGGTGTTGGGAGATGTAGGGGGGGACGGAGACCTTGGAGAAGAAAGTAGAGGCTTAGAATCGAGAAAACACAAGTTTAAAAAAAGTTACCTGCTGCTGCAAAATTTAAGAACACCAAGAACATTGTACCACCAGGAACGGTCGCAGAAGCTGTCTTAGATACAATGATAGAGAATCTTCTATCGTTCTTCGAATAAAAGAGAAAAACAAAGGACTCTCGTGGCGGTCGTTTATTCACTAAGGTGCTCAATTCATTGTTAAACTCCTTTAGCGAGTGGAACTCATTGTAAGCATTTTTTTATTATTTTTAATACAATGATTAATGAAATTTTCTCCAATTTTCGATCAATGAGTATCTAAATCTATTCTTTAGGGTTTTTGAGGAAACTATTTTTGATGGGTATTATTTAGTAATTAATTTCTTTGGCATATTTACTCCATATTTGTGTTTTTAATTTGTCTAAAATTCTCTCTTCTTTACATGTTTCGTAATAATTGTTTTGGGTAGTTTCTACCTTTTCTTTTATAAGCGAAGGAGGATTAGGCCTTAATTGTAACGTTATATTTTCCAAAGCATGAGATTGGGTTCCAAACTGTTTTGAGTAAAATAGGAGTAATTGTCAAAGAAATTGTTATTGAGTTTACAAAAATTAGAAGTAGTGGAATTCAAAACCCTAGACTCATCTCTCCTTGGTAACAAAAATCAATTTTAATTAGTTTGTCTTAGTATTTTCTTTTAATAATCAAAAAACCAAATCTTTAAAAAGAGTCCGAGCAAACGAATCTTTCTTACCACTTGTAAAAACTACATCAGTTTTTATGCGCACGACGCGGACTTTCATTTAGGTTTTAGATTTTTATTTTTATTTTCTTTTGTCTTTTTAGTTTAGTTTTTGTTTTATTTGATTTTCTTTTCCTTGATTTTACTTGGGTATTTTTCTTGTTTTTATTTGTGCATGTAATATTCTATTATTATTGTGGAATTGCCTACCAAAAGAGGTAAGTAACAAAACCCAAAATTTTATTATTTTTTAGGTTTTATTTCTTTTTTTGTGTATATTTATTTCTTATAAAAAAAAAAATACACGTTGCACACACCAATTGCATCGTCGATTACCGAATTTAGGAAACCTATGGAAAAGTACGCTGAACCCGTGCCTTGGGCCATTTGGGAGTTACCAAATGAAATTCCACAAGCCTCGGCCTTGTACCTTAGGTTATATTTTCTTGAGGTAGCCAAGCTTACCTAATTTAGTAAACCCTTCATTTGCATGTGCA